>RDRW01000242.1:0-361694 GCA_007896445.1 Puccinia hordei | reverse complement strand
CCCGGCTCAATTGCTGGGTTATCAAGCCGTTCCACACTTGTGCCCCTGCAACTTGAGTCAATAACTTGGGGAGGGATTTGGGGAGAGGTTGAGTTGGGGATTTTGATTGGGGGGAGCTAGTTTGAGTTCATCCAGTTAAACTAGGATGCAAACAACCAATTTAAAGTAGGTTGAACTCAACCAATGAAATATAAAACAAGGGGGCCCTTGGATTTATATTTCATCAGTTGATTTCCAAATTTTAAATTGGTTGAGTGCATCCCACTTAACTGGGATGACTTCATCCTAGGCAGTTATGCTGGCAGTGGAGGTTCACCAAGAGGTGACCTGTGAAATCCAGGAAGACTTACCTTATTGAGCTTGATAGAGCCATAAACTTATGACCTCTATCAAGAATTCTAGCAAATCAATTGTTGTCAAGCACTATTGAGCGCACAAGTGGGAGTCGTCTTGATAAAGTTGGCTTATTGAGCCGACTTATCAAGACAACTGTGGATGCTCTTAGGGGGTGGTTGCGCTGGGGTTTCAGCATTGATTGATGACTATAGGTCCCCGAGTTCCCGGGGCTACCCAGGGTGCGCACAGACTTTTGGGCGGGTGAAAATATTTTTCAAAAATCCGCAAAGTTTTAGGCCGCGTTTGGGAGCGCAATATGACGGGCGTAAATTGTCACAATTTTTTTTATTATTATCTTTGACCGTTTGGCAACTGCCTCCACATAGCGTCATAATCAACCCTGGTCTCAGCTGATTATTACACCGGCAAGATATCTATTATTACGGTGCGTAATAATTGGGATATTGCATGAAGTTTGCATACAATATTACGCCCGTCATATTGCGCTCCCAAACACGGCCTTAATAATTTTGCGGCCAAAGCCGCAAGCCTTTTTGGGCTAGTTGGATATAAACTTTGTTACCTAGATTAATACACATGAAATCATCATCTGTTTCCACTTCTTCATGAGTATCCGAGTCTGTGTTCGATCAAAATGTACTCGGGCTTGTCTACTTGCCCGGGGTACATAGCTCCGAAAGATGTCTGCATGTGCCATACACTGCATTACACGTGTGCATAGTCCCAACGTCAGGGCTCGCTTGCAAGTCCAGACGCACTCTTGGTAAGAAAATCAGTCAGGATTTGACAGGAGTTCCATGGGACTTTTCAACTTGTTAGGAATCATGTTGACTCAGCTTGACAGGTCATGAGTCATGACTGAATAATGGCTCGACGCACTGTTTCGTTTAGAGGGTCCCTGCTCCACAAGCCTCTAAATCGATACTCTATAAAGCCAGTCGTTGTGGCCAGTGCCAACTGAGCACTCCCAGAGATTCAACTACTCACAACTCCTTCACCATTCCCCCAGCTTTAAAGATTATCAGATGTTTCAACGGATGAAACTACGTTTGGTGCCTACCGCTTTGCTCCTGGCTGCAGCCCTTAGAGCCAGCGCAAAGTCAATGCCCACTGAAAACGTAGTAAGCTCTTGCCCTCAAAATAAAGCTGAATTCCTATCTGTCTACTTCTGGCTAGTTCCTTTATCCTTTTAACGTACCTTTCGACATTAGCTCGTCTGTAGTGGATCCGTACCCGTAGGCAACATTGTATCGAACAACGGTAGCTACTATACCATCTCCGAAACTGCTCAAAATGCCACCGGAAAGTGCAGCTGCGATCACTCGACCGTAGCCTTCATTGTGCAGTTCCTCCAACTTTCCCGATCTCCATCCCACAGGGACCTGCTGTTTGGTCAACCTTTGGGTAAAAAAACTTGTTCTAGCTCAAAAATAGTAAGTATCGCAATTGAGTAATCATCAAAACCAAAACGAAAAGATTAAATGCAAGCTCAATCCAAGCGACTCGCTTTTTACAGTTTTTGTGTCAGACTGGCAAGCTAATTGGTGGCTTGAATCCTGAAGGAGGCTTTTTCGTCACGGTAAACCCAACAAGGCCAGCGGGTATTGCCAGTGTGATCAGGCAGGAAAGGCATGGAGGCTTCGATGTCCTGACTACCCTCTCTCACGCTCGTTCTCTCAGTTTTCTCAAAAACCTATCGACTGCTCCAAGAAAACCGATTGCTCAGGACTATAATATAAACGAGGCAGCATCTCTGTTTTTCTTTCAATATTTGTCTCTCAAAATGCATACACATGACCTGGTCGACATTCAACACGTGCTCCTATACAGTAATCACCCAAAGCATGGACAAACCCTTACCACATTATAATATAGTTGGATATGAATTTCCTCTGTTTCTTCCAGCTGTTTATCTAATGATGTCGCGTAGAAATTTTCTACATCTTGACTTATTAAAATGATCGCCTTAATGAAATCGATTACTTGGATTGTAAAGATCGAAATGCCCATGTTTTAGGGTAAAACTATGAACTTCAGGTAGATGGATTTCACGACACAGATTGGCTAGTTCGATGGATGACTGGGGTGTTGATCACTGGAAGGTGTAAAGATCAGGCTTCAGCAGGGATGGTTCATCCTTGGGTTTGGGACAGGGAAAATGAAGTTCTGTTGAATTTTTTAGAAGCGAAAACAAAATAAACCCCATGAGGGACGGGAGCAAGTTTAATATTACACACACAACATCCCGGAGATGGACTGTCGCTCTCGACAATGGAGGCCGAATGTCAAGCATGCTTAGAATCAGGCCAGGAGATTATCTGGACGCAACAGCGGCTTGACTCCCTTCGCCCATTTGTCGATCTTGCCTCCGAACACGTCACACTCTTCTGTGACGATCAAGGCGCCATTGCGCTCCTGAAAGATACGGTGTACCAACATCGCACACAACACATCAACGTCCAATTCCATTGGCTTCGGCACCACATGGCCAAATCAAAAACTTTCCAAGTCAAGTACATCCCTACCAACAAGAACGCTGCTGATTTCCTCACCAAGTCCCTCTCCTATCAAAACGCGAGGGGCACTGGAAACATTCACCTGAAGACAACCAACTCAACAGCTTAGTATGACCTATTGAGCACGGGGCTGTGACGATGAAGAGGAAATGTCACATGAGTGTTCAAGGTTAGGTTCTCAGTTTATCTATGTTAGCTTACATAATCATGTATATAGATCCACTCAGTTGTTTTTCCGTTCCTTTCTTTTTTTTCTCTACACACTCATCTCACTGTGTCCCATCTACTATACCTCAATTAGGTATAGGATCATTTCATTCTTCTTTGCTTGCTTACTTGGAGTTATCTCAGTCCTTGTTCTCACCGCTGCTTCACTGGTATTTCTCAGGTTTGATTTCCTTTCTTCTTCCTTTCCTCTCCATTTCATTCTTGCTCATGAATAATCAACCCATACTCATTTCACTGTGTCCTTTCTCCTATACCTTGATTAGGTTATAGGATCATTTCATTCTTCTTTGTCTGTTTACTCAGAGTATCTCTATCCTTGTGGTCGCTGCTGCTTCATTGGTATTTCTCAGGTATAGGATCATTTCATTCTTCTTGGTTTGCTTAGGCCATCTCCACCGCGTGGAGCTATCCGGGTTGCTAAATTGACTGTGCCGGGCTCCTCGCCGGAGTCATAGCAACCCGAGGCTGGGTTGCTACACACCGCAAGCTACGATATATTGCAGCTTGAGGTTGGTGAAAGGCTTTGGGTGTGCCCGGTTGTGTGCGGTTTAAAGTGACCGGGGGGGGGGGGGGAGGGGCCAGATATCACACTTTTTTGCTGTGTGATACCTGGACAGTGGGTTGCTATCGAGTTGCTATAGGAGTGCCAGATGTGGCACTCCTATAGCAACACAGGTATGGGTTTCTGGGGTATAGCAACCCCGGTGGAGTTGCTATATCGGGGTTGGGTTGCTATATTTAGCATAGCAACCCCGGTGGAGATGCCCTTAGTCAGAGCTATCTCTATCCTCATGCTCACCACTGCCTTGCTGGTATTTCTCAATAAGTCCTTTGATTCATCATGGGACATCTGCAAAAAAAGAATTCTTTTTGTTGTTGTTGGAAATGCATGCTTAGCCAGACTACTGATTGAGGATCAAATAACAACACAATGGCTGAAACAATGCACTCCAAACTATAAGCACTCAAAATGTACAGAATTGGATTGAAAATAGAAAACTATGCATATCAGGTGTTTTTGTCACAAAATAGTGCTATTTGTCAATGCTGGGTTAAATTTAAAAGAATTGGGTCTTGATGCTCCTCCTACATCAAAGCCCAAAAGGTTATTCCTTGAATCTTTCCCTCTTTCTGACATGATGAAACCAATAGTTGAAGAAGATAAAGAAGAAACATCACACAAATTATTGGTTGATGAGAGGGTGTAAGATGAGACTGATATCAATAGTGATGGTGTTGATGATGATGAGGCAGACCTTGTTGACAACAATGATGAATCTGAATATGTGCATGAAAGCAATGATTAAATCGGTTCAAAGAATAAAGATGAGAATAAATAATCAGCAAACAGGAATTATTCAAATGAATTAAATGAGTTGACCAAAGCTGTCAGTTTGTATTTATTTATTTATTTTTCAATCACTGAATGCTTATTTTCTATTTCTCATATTTAGCTGGACTTTTTAGCAAGAAAATTTAACTGACCACGCACATGGAGAGCCAGATTTGACTGCCAAGCAGAATAATACCAGAAGGGAAAAGGTGGCAAAAGATTGAACATACTTATTGTAGGAATTTTGAGATCAAGAACTTTATTGCAGCACAGTTACAACAACTAATAGTAGTAATAACTGTCTTATATTGTAATCCTAGTAAGGGCTCAAACAAGACAATAATGAAAGATTCTTTTAAGGAGGGATTTAATGATAATAACAAACAAGTCTAAACAGGAAATAAATTGTCAATAAGATCAACAAGAATTAGAAGATAGAGAATGAGATCAGAGAAATGAGATATTTACTCAAGAGCAACAAGATAGATTAGAATTGGCCATTAGGTTGCTAGAAAGTGAATTAAGGGAAATAAAGGATGGTCCACGTAACAGGTCAAATCACTTGACAAGGCTGGGGATCAGAGCTGAGTTAAGATTACACAAGTTGAATTTATACTGTCAAATAGATTCTGCATAATTATTATGAATAGTCATTTGAAAGTACTCTGACTTTATCAACATCAGAATCACTAGTTGAAAATTATTTCTGGCTACAGAATTCATTGGAACATAAAATATCAAAGCCAAGAGAAGGATAAAGAGACATAGGTAATTTGACTATAATTTCAAATAATTTCATGGTGATGATATTCTTAACCCTAGGTTATTGATGCAATTCTCCATGATGAGTATCATAAATTCCACAATCAAATGCTTCAAGCCAGCTGAAAGGAAAATCACAAGAAATTTGGCTACTTCAAAGAAATACAGTTTACAAGAAAGGAATGGATTACAATCAATGAATTGAATAAGGATTTGGAAGTAAGCCATTTTTATACCACAGACATGTCTTGGTTATTCTATACATGAGTATGATTTTTGTTTACAGCATTTCCACCTTTTAACCAAGGAGATGGAGGGGAACAGTCCTACAGGTGCTTTTGTTTCCAAACTATCACTTATTTGAAGACCAAAGAGGCAGGATGCAATTGAGGGCATCTGTTAGAATTAACAAAGCATTTTTCAGAACTTTAGCAGAAAATGATTGACTTGGGCAGGATTTGAACCAGCCACCTTAGCAGAAGCTAAGACACTATACTAGAAGTGCTGCCTTTACCAACTAGGCTACCAAGTCATTATCCAATGTGCTGATATTTGGAACACTGTGGATCACAATATTCAACAAGACTTGTTGCTGCAGTTGTTGTGGCAGGATTCAGGCTTGGAATTGCACAACCACCCGCAGCAACAGGTGTCCCAGGAGTCTAATGCAACAGCTGAGTTATTTCATGAATGGTTAGAGAAACCATGTTGGTTGCAGTATCAGCAAGGATTAGCATACTTAGTTCTGTCCCTCAACCACACTGGATTGGATCAACCCATGAGCAAATACTCCCAGGAGGTCAATTTGGATTAGCAATTAGTAGCTTTGCTACTTGATAATACTGGTATTAAGGCCAAAATGGATATGGAAATCAGTTTTGATCAAGCCTAGAGTAACTCAATTCTTCCCTTTTCCATAGATGATATATCAATTTCTACCATCTACCACACCCCACAAACCTCTATGACATGCCAAAAACCCAAGGCAACCATTCCAGCCACAAGATCCCAACCACCCGGAGCAACCTCCACAGCTGAAAAGTGCTGAGCTCCCAAATTCAGCCCTGAAGAAGACAAACAATTGGCTAAAAGCTGGGTTATTTTTTCCAAAGACCCAATTTCATCAAACAACCAGAAAACTGAAGATTTCTGGGGTTGAATTCTTGCTGAATTTAATAAATACACCCCTGGAACATAGAGAGATGCTTCAGGATTACATACCAGGTGGATTAAATTCCTCCCAGTGTGGTTGAATTGTGTAGGTAGTAGATTAAGGGTTTAGCTCAAGGTTTAATCCAAGCCAATGTTTTCTCAACCTGAAATTAGTTCTAGTCCAGTATTAATTCTAGTGCTAATTAAAAGATTCTAGACAACTAAGAGATATAATTTCTTCATTAGACAAATAAACTCATAACACAATACAATGATATAGCTAGATTATCTTTACCTAAGAGCAACTTGACTGTTGCTTTCTCTGAGAGTATTTATTGAGTGGAAAGGGAAAGGATAAAGGATAAAGAAACTGAGTCGGGATGATTGTGTTGTAGGGAGAACAAGAGAGAATGAGAAGGTAGTTTATTGAGATCTTGAGGAAAAGTGTTCTGGTTCCTGTTCCAAAATTACATCATTATGTCAATGTCTTTCTTTGTCTACGTGTTCTGTGTCTGATCATACATCTTTATTGATATTGACTTACAGCGATAGGTCTGTGGCTTTGTCTTTTAATTGTTATTGCTGTCTTATTCTTTTGCACTGTTTTCTAATTAATTTTTTGCATTAACCTTAGTTTGTCTTGTGTGCTTATTCTAGTCCTAGGTAGTCTGCAGAACTCATTTGACTTACCAGTGATGGAGTCGAATGATATTCTTCCTAGGAGTTCTGGACCGTGATTAGGTGGCTGGGGCTTGGCGAGTCGCGGAAGTAACTTCGTTGATCTGCTATTATCTGGAGCATGAGAATATAATCATCAGCCTTAAGTTTTTCTGTCTTGGACTGCGGAATGGTTTTCATACCTATTCTTGCAGCTAGTCTTTTCTCTTTTGCATTTGCATGGGTTAAACCCCTTTTTACTGTATTCTCACACTAATACCCACACTAATCCAACGACCAATGTGGCTGCTTTGAAGGAACTAACTTAAGTGAAAATGAAATTAATCATAAAATCACAAGTTCAATTCCCACATTTTTCCGGGTTTTTATAATCAACCACCCTTTGATTCCCTTCTACTCTTCTCCCAATCCTCACAAAATGCTATGCCTGCCTAGCTAGTCACTCAGAGTTCTCCCAGGTGACTTGAGGTCTACTGCTCCTCAGAAGATAGTGTAGAAGCACTAGAAGTTTTATTACATAAAGGAATCCACTTCCAAGTGTTGAGGGGGCCTTATTTTCACCGGCCTTCATGGCTATAGTGATACCATAAATAGATGAAAGTTTATTACATACTAAACTCAGCTTGAAAATTCATTCAGCTCCGTATCACTTAAAGGAGACCGGAGCTGACACTGGAGCTAAGCCACCTCAACAACTATGGCTAAGAATCCAAATTTGGTTTTATGGATTTTCAGCCTTGTAAGACCAAAGTCTTTCCTGCCTTGGCTGTACATAGCATTCAGGCCATAACACATGAGAGCTAAATTTATGTTCAAATGATGGTTGGTATTTTCTAAGGCAAAAGGATTGAGGGCATGAGTAAGACAAAAAATAGTCCAGGTCTGGTTTTGAACAATAATAGTTCATGGCAATCCCCAATGGTAAGCTAATTTATGTTTGAAAACTAGTTAATAGTATTAAACGTTTCTTTGCTCAATGTAAGGGCCTAAATTTTTACTTGGTCGATGACAAGATAGACCAGGGCCAGGTGAGTAAAGGTGAGGGGGGAAAGCAAGTAAATCTCGTGTTTCGTTTTTTCATGTTATTTTATTCAATGGAGGTGTGTGCCTGGAAGCTCAGGTTTGATTGGATCTCCTGTAGGGTGTGGTGCACATATAGAAGAATTATAGTATTGTGATGGATCTCGCGGCCATACCCCAGCTTCAACCGCTCCTAAGTAAGACCTTGCAATGACATGTGACAATGTGAGCTGATACGCCTCATGATCGCAGAAGAGTGATTCGACTCACCAAGTTTCTGTGTAGCTTTTAGTGAGATTGGGCTCTAACACCTGACCCAATCTAAAGTTCCAAAATCTGCAGGTAATCAAGAGAATAAATATTCACCAAGCCGGCAGGATTATGTCACTTTCCGCTGTAATGACAGATGACTCACGTCCAGTAGTGCTCCTAGATTGTGAATTTACAAATAGAGTGGTTAGGCTCCGAGCTGAGGAGTTAAGTTTCGAACACGAAGCCTACCTGATTGTACATGAATCTTTGTGAATCTCCCCATGCGCGCAGGTCCTCATGAGTCGCATTAAAATTCACAGCCAGCGAACTGGATTGATCGGTGTTAACTTGTACATAGCTCTTGGTTTTTTGAAGCTGAAGTTTATAACGCACAACTCGCCATGACCATACGGTTCTTCCCCGAGTTTTTTTGCAGCCTGGTAATGCGGTAGGGTGCACATAGTTGATATGTATGATTTGATATTTGGTTCAGCTACTCCGCCTGATGATCAAAAGGATGAAAATGGACGTGATGTTTTGTTACTATTCAGCCGAACACGAGTGCTTGAAGAACTTCAACTCACCATACGCAAAGTACATCTGAAGTCCACGTGAGACAAAGACAGTTGCGAGGATAAATATCAACATCCTCACCAAGTCAACGCCTGGTATTAATCACCAGAACTTACGTGATCGTCGTAGGCTGCTGGCCCCAGAGTGTGGTTTACTATCGAATTACCGTTTCCTTTATATTGCCATCTCTGAGGCATAGCTATTGTAGCTAAGCAGGACCGTGATACACGACTTCTCGAACACTTGGGCAGACGACATTCAGAGTTACCTTTTGTCGAAACACCCGCGCCAGAAATATTTGACCTCGGTTTCGCGCTCATGATCGTTGTTTGCGCAGGTACTTGAGCTGTTACGACGGGACTTGGGCTTGATGAAGAGCTGCCGAGAGAATTAAGTATTTTAGGATCTACGACTATGTTTGCTTTGCCTGCATAAGTCACGACCAAAGGGATCGCTGCACGCAAGGCTACGATGCCATTTTTGCTCTGAGCCAGTCGACGAATTGACTCTTGCAGGTCGACCTCACACTCAACGCCGATGGCATATTCAACGACCCGAGTGACGGTGACGAAATCTGAGTAATACTGCTCCAATCCTGGGGTAAGGTTGGGCTGTGAATGGTTTGAAAAGACAGCCATCACAAATCAGTTGAGTGTTAAAGGAGCTTAAAATAAAACAAAACCCACATCATTCAGAGGCTCATTGATGCACTCGATGGCCACAACACTAGAGAAGTCAGGATCGAGGTGCGACATGGATACCAAAACAGCGCCCCAAGTGAGAGCCCGCTGGTAGTTGTGGTCTGTATAAAATTGGACGTCTGAAGTGACATTTCCTGCCCACATTTGGTTTGGAGATGATACTCCGGGCATCGCGTGCATGTCAAGAGTTACATGGAAGCCAGCATCGCGTAGCTGGCGGAGTCCTCTTTTCAATTCCATCCAGCCTCCTTGGGCATAGAGTTCAGCTGGTGGCTCCACAAGCTCCTGAACAATCCACTGTCGAAACGCATGATGCGTAAGCTAATGGCCGACTGAGATCATTTTATCAACCCACAAATCCGAGTGGAATCCTGACGTGATCCAGTTTTAACGCCTTGAGCTGATTGACGTGATCCTGATTGAACCTAATTGTTTCATTGGTAGTCCGGATTCCCGCAAACCAAGTTCAATTCTGCGTTGCAGTTACATTGCATCTTGTGCACTTAATCTGACTTGACATACCAAGATTTCCAATGTTTCAGAAAGGCCTCGTTGGCGGCTTGTTGTCCTAACTTGCGAGCAAGACCCCATTCACTTGCGGCACACGATGCGCTATCCACGGGACAATATTCACCCCCAATTGCAGCCCACTCGACTGGTTTCATCCAAGGTTCGCTCTGCATCATAAATACAGAGAGATGTTAACAAGCTCGCCATGAAATTTGCAAATGTGATGATCAAGATTAAACACTGCTGACCAACAGCCAACCACCTGTGCGTTTGATTCGACAGGATGAAAGAAATAAAATCATTGGTAAAAATTAGCTGGCATCGGTTGGGCTTTTTCTGGAGGGCTCAGTGAAGAGGGTCATCTTGGGTCAGCTACCTACCAAGGTTTGTGCCATACTTGTAAGTTTCTGGAAGCCTTCCGGTTGCAGGAGAAGCTATCAGCGCCAAGCAGACTATGCTTATCTGGAGAATCAAGCGCATGGTATCCTCAGGACGAAGGATTGTGATAATCAGGGAAAGAGTGGTAGTTGTTGGATAATGATTCAATCTTTCGTTGCTCAATCCGCAACGACAACAATCCGGCCCACGTAATTGGGCCTTGCCCCACCGGTGCCTTGACCAGTCAAATTTTGATGAAATTCATATGTAAAAAATAAATGACGCTAATCAACGCTCCCAGAAGGTAGGAGCAAGGGGACAGTTGTGCGAAAGGAATTTCTGTTTAGAAGGTTGTATTTGAAAATGAGAGCATCTCCACCCGGGGTGCCATATTCCGGGGGCTAAACCTGGAATATAGCTCCCCAAATCCTTGTGATAGAAACTCTCTGGGCTGGCACCCAGCTGTGGTAGGTATATTTGTGAGGGCTACCAATATAGGAATACGGATAACTATAGACTAGCTAGGGAATATCCGGACCTAATAGTTTTTGCGCTTCTTTTGGGTGTAATATAATAAAGTGTAATTGCTTCGTTGATAATGTAGGGACTTGTGGTCGGTAATCGGTATGGATTCCCAGTAGGTCCTCTGGCTGGCTGAGCCGCAGCCGAGTCAACCATGTGACCTAGGTCACAACAGATAAAAGATGAGGAAAGTAAGTAACAAAGATTTTGTCCCGAGGAATTTTCCTCTGGCCGACTACAAGCTTTTATAATCTGTAGTAAGCTATCATAGAAAATACCAGAATAACTAAAGGAACTTGGAAAGAGTATTCTCAAAGGAGAAAGAAAAGCATAGAAATTTCTACCCTATTTTCATGGTTATAACCATAATCTAGAAATTTATGTATTTACAATTCTAGTTTGTTACAAAACATGCTTCACCTATTACCACCCTTTTTTTTCTTACCTTGTTCCTGAGTAGCTCGCCACCGGGTAAGAAAATGTTGTATAAATGGATTAAAATTTCTTGGGATATGATCCTCATAAACCCAAGTGTCTTCTCCTGGGGTTGAACCAGCCCAACGAAGTAAAAATTCAAATTTGCCCCTATGAATGTTCCCTTTTGAAGGCCGTGCGTCAAGTATTTGGTATAATTTTGACCGGTCGACAATACGATTAGACTCCTTGTAATGATCCTTAACTCCCATCAAAGTGTTTCTACCCGGAACATCAGTTGGTAAATGGTAGTTAGTAACTACAGAAACATTAAATACTGGGTGTAATTTAGGGTAATCTTGAGCAATATCCAGGCGGACTGCATTTTCTCCCACCATTTCTATTACCTTGAATGGACCAATATACCTGTAATCCAACTTAGAATTAATTTGTTGACTCTGAATAAATTTCCGGAGAAGTAACACCAATATGCCCGGCTTATATTGAGTAGCCGGTTTCTTATGAAGATTGTAGTAATGAGCTTGCCGTTTCTTTGCCTGAATAAGGCAATCAATTGCTTTTCCTTGAACCTCCTGCAAGTCTATCAAAAATTTGTCCACCACCTTGATTCCTGAGGTTTTGGTAAGAGTGCTGAATTTTGGATGGTACCCGTTAGAAAAGAAAAACAGCGAGACCCCCAATGAAGCTGAATCTAAGTTATTTATAGAAAATTAAGCAATGTCCAATATTTTATCCCAATTATCTTGGTAATATGAACAAAAGTGACGAAGATAATCCTCTAATACTTGATTCATTTGTTCTGTTTGACCATCCGTCTGAGGATGGTATGCTGTTGAAAACCCTGGAGTAATCCGTAATGACTTTAACAAAGACCGCCAAAACTCACTGAAAAAGGTTGCTCCTCTATCCAAAATTATCTTCTTGGGCATACCATGTAGTCGGAAAATATTGCTCCTGAATAAATAAGCTAATTGATCAGAAGTATATGTTTCTTTACATGGGACAAAATGAGTGACTTTACTAAGTAAATCAATGCCCACCATTATCAAGTCAAATCCTCCTGAACGCGGGAGCTTAGTGATAAAGTCCATTCCAATTACGCTCCATGGACGATGAGGAATTGATAAAGGATGCAAAGTTCCTTCTGGTGACTGTTGTTTTGCCTTGACTCGTTGACACGAGTCGCATGAACTCACATATTTTATCACATCACCCCTGATCCCAGGCCAAGAAAAGGATCTAGATATCAAGGAAAGGGTTCTTGCAATGCCCGGATGACCCACTGCCGGCGAGTCGTGAAGTAGTTGTATCAGACGTGTACAAAGTGATGGCGGGACTTAAATTCAATCCTGAAACCACAAAATTTCATCTTGTTCTATCAAGTTTTCTTGTTCCTCTTTGCTTACCTTATCATAATGCTTAGCAAAGTAGGCCAAAAACTCCTTCTTTGGCCTCTGAAATTGTAGGTCATAGATGTTAAAGGATTCGCTTGGTATAATATCATTCAATTCCTGAACAGGAGCCATCTTTTGTGCTAAAGAATGTGAGGGGATTAACGGACTATCTTCTAAAAAATCCTCCCGTCTACTAGGAGCATCTGCCAGGTTTGCCTTTCCCGCAATGTGGTAAATAATCAAATTGAACCCATCCAAGAAAGCCGACCACCTTGCTTGTTTGGGTGTTAGTCTCTTTGCCGTCATAAAGTAACAAAGGTTAGAGTGATCTGAAAATACCCGTACCGGTGAATCTGTGCCCATAAGACACACTCGCCATTGTTTGAATGCCGAGACATTAGCCAATAGTTCTAAATCAAAGATTGGCCAAATTTGTTCTCTGTCCAATAATTTACGAGAATAGAAACTAACTGGATGAAGCTTCCCTGATTGATCCGGCTGACTTAGCACTGCCGCAATGGCATATCCTGAACTGTTGACGTGAACCACCCGAGGACGAGTGAAATCAAAATGTTGAAGGAGAGGAGCCAACAAAAAGCACTTCTTTAAAGCAAGGAAGGCCAACTGCGGTCCCTCTTTATTGATATTATTGGAAGAAAACTGACCTTCTTTTGTTAATTCAGTTAACGGCCGCGCCAAACCCGAAAATTTTGGGATAAATCTTTGATAAAAATTACAGAATCCCAAAAAACACCTGAGTTGTTTCAAGGTAGACGGGATGGGCCAGTCCACTATTGTTGATAATTTCTTCTTCTCCATTCTTAAACCTTTGCTTGAGATAATGAACCCTAAAAACTCAACTGAAGACTGAAAAAACTGAAATTTGTGAAATGAAGCCTTCAGGGAGTATCGTCAAAGCTTGCCCAAAATACTCTTTCAATCTTTTACGTGTTGTTCTCTTGTTTTATAAAAAAACAAGAATATTGTCAATATATACAAAGCAGCAAACATCTAAGAACTCACGTAGACAGTGTTGGATGAAGCGTTGGAAAATTGCCGGGGCGTTTGCCAATCCAAATGGCAATATTACAAGGTATTCAAACAAACCCCATGGAGTTCGAAAAGCTGTTTTCCATTTGTGGCCGGGAGCCACCCGTAAAAGGTTAAATGCTGCTTTCAGATCAATCGTACATAAAAATTTGCAGCCAGATAGACTGTTAAGGAGGTTAGCAATAACGGGTCAAGGGTAAGAATTGTTAATGGTTAAATTATTTAACTGTCTATAATCAACACAAGGCCAATCCGCTTTGCCCGGTGTTTTGACAAAAAAATAGGTGCCCCAGCCGGCGAAGAAGATTCTCTAATGAAGCCTTTGGCTAAGAGATTGTCAACTAAAAGAATAATGGCCAGAGGCCAGAAACAGGGAAAAAGGTGAGCTGGGGAAATCAAGAGTGCAGGACACTCAGGGACTCAGAACACTAGGAAAGAAGTCTCCAGCGGAGCAATTCTACCTAGTATGGGCTCAGAACTAAGTGAAGTTTGTATTTCATGTGGGAACAGATGAAATACATGGGACAAAAAGGGGCCTAGAGTGGGGGCCTAATGAGCTATGGAACACTCTAGAAAGAGAAAGAGAAAAGGAGAAGATAAGCCCTCTTCTGGGCATGGTGGAATTCTAACACCCCCCCTGACTCATGACCAGAAGGGCTGAGACAGATGAGAATACATGGTTACTGAGTGATCTGTCATAGGGACATGAAATAGGCTTTGTCGTCGTTTTCATCGATCGCTGTTGTAAAATGAGCTCGAGTCGTTGTTGATGTTGATCTCTTTTCTGGATGCTTCTGATAGCAATTATCGGCGGTGTGTCCAGTTCGCTGACAGTGGCTGCAGATCTTGAAGGTCTTCTTGCAGGATGGACAGGTCAGTTGTCCATTTGAAGAGGTTGAGTGTGTGTAGAGTGCGGCTTGATTGGGTCGATGATCGTCTGCAGAGCTGATTTTGTTTTGTACCCCATAGTTTTTGAGTCGGCGAAGGATATTTTCAAAGCTTTCTCCTGAGAAGCCCATTGTTACAACATCTTGGAAACCCTGGAAGCGATCCCGAGGAAGGCAAGCCAACATCACAAGATTCCTCATCTTATTGCCGAGGTCCATACCGGCCAGCATAAGTTTTTGGTTCGCTTTCCGAATCACTGAGACGAATTGAGTAATCGTTGTGTATTCGATGTCCAGAAAACTCTCGAGAGCAATGACTTTTGCCAAGTCGTCGCTCGCTGCATAACAAGACTTGAGCAAGTTCCAAACGAATTGACCATTGTATTGATGGTTCATTGGTGTCGCAGCTCCAACGTATGTGGTGTTCTCGCTATCAAGCGACTCGACGATCTCACAGTATCCGAGTTCGTTCTTCTTGTTCCATTCCTCTTGTGACTTCGGGTCCTCAGGCTTGAGAGCACCGTTTACGATCACGTCTCGAAGGCCCAAACGCAGTAGTCGAGCTTGGATTTGCACTAGCCAGACCATGTAGTTGTCGGGTCCAAGGCGGATTCAAGTAGTAGTTTCTTTGACGACGTCCGACATCCTAGGAGAAATAAGTTGATGAAAGAAATGTGAATTGAGGCTGAACCACGGCGACCGAAGTTAGCTAATGAGGTAGAGATGGCTTTGAACCGTAAAAGAATAATGGCCAGAGGACAGAAACAGGGAAAAAGGTGAGCTGGGGAAATCAAGAGTGCAGGACACTCAGGGACTCAGAACACTAGGAAAGAAGTCTCCAGCGGAGCAAGTCTACCTAGTATGGGCTCAGAACTAAGTGAAGTTTGTATTTCATGTGGGAACAGATGAAATACATGGGACAAAAAGGGGCCTAGAGTGGGGGCCTAATGAGCTATGGAACACTCTAGAAAGAGAAAGAGAAAAGGAGAATATAAGCCCTCTTCTGGGCATGGTGGAATTCTAACATCAACGTATTGTTTGAGCTGAATATTTTCCTGCTTGCTCAAATGATACATTCCCACAAACGGGGGTTTAGAATTAGGTTTAAAGTTGATCTCACAGTTGTATCCCTTCCTATGAGGGGGGAGGCAACTCAATGAGTTGGTAACGAAAACATTGGCATATTCATTTATTTCACTTGGGAGTTCATTGGCAAAGGAAACATCAGATAAATTTATTGATTTAGGGATAAGTAGGCTTTTTGGGGAGCCCCTGACAAACAAGTTATTATGAGAAAGCCAGGGGAATCCAAGTATAACATCCGCTGACGCTAAGTTGGTAACTAGAAGTGATACACTATAAGGCTGGGAAGGAGTTTCAAGGGATGGAAATTTAATATATCCCCGCCAATAAAATTGAATGCTTCCTGCCCTGGATAATGAGCCATCAAATCCACAACATTGAATGGGGGAATTGAGAGTTATCAAAGGGAGGGAATTCCTACAAGCAAAATTGAGGTCAACAAAAGAAGCAGAGGCACCCAAATCAAAAAGAACAGAGGCCTCAAGGCCACGTTCTCCAGGATCCAAGATGCCATGAAGAATGGGTCAAGAAGAAGCAAATGTGATATAATGAAATGGGTTACACTGCCAGCATAATTGCCTAGGTTGAGTTCATCCCAGTTAAACTAGGATGCAAAAAAACCAATTTAAAGTAGGTTGACCTCAACCAATGAAATATAAAACCAAGGGGGGTCCCTTGGATTTATATTTCATCAGTTGATTTCAACCAAGTTTAAATTGGTTGAGTGCATCCCAGTTTAACTGGGATGACTTCATCCTAGGCAATTATTCTGGCAGTGTTATGAGACTCACATGGCAACACACCATCAACTTCCATTTCCTCAATTGCTTGATCTAAGCAATACTCGGCCAAATTGAGAGGAGGGATTTGATCCAACACCACCCAATCAGCTGATTGATTGACCAAGTCCATACCCAACAGAGAAGAGATTTTTGAAGATGATTTCTGAGCTGATACTGGAGGGGCGGTTGACAAAGAACTGGAAGTCGGATTTGGCTGAGAAACATTGACTTGAGAAATGTTTTGCTTTTGACTCATATTCATTCTTTGGAAGAGTTTGATCTTTTGTTTGATGTCCATGTGATCTTCCTCTGGTAGGGTACAGCCACAAAGCTTCTTGTGGGAATTGTCAAACCAATGACCGCATCGCTGACATAGACCGTGTTGCACGCACATGATTCTGAATTTAGGGAAGGTAAAACCAGCATCCAATGTGATGTTGTCTAGATCCATCGGGACTACTCCTTCTGGGATTCGAACTGGCGGAGGTGGCGGAGGTGGGGGCGGTCGAAATTGGACATGTTTCTTGTGAATGGATGGGAGAGAACCGGACTCAATGGCTGAGATTTTATCTTGTGCTTTGGCGGCCAAGACGGCTAACGTTTGCTTTGCCTTGAGGGTCGTTGCACCTTTCCAATCACTCCGGACCACAGTGATTTTCAGGATTTTTGGATGTAAGGCTTGCTCGTAAGAATCACAGCGGGACTCTTTGGTTAAATCAACCGCATAAACCAACAAATTGAAAAGGGCGTTAAATTCTTCAATTGTTTGATTTCCTTGCTTGAACGTGTAAAGCCGTTTCTTCGCCTCTTCAGCATCATTCTTGTTGTTAAACACATCTTCCAAATGTGATAAAAACGATTTGGCCAACAAGAGTACTTTGAGAATGTAAGGGTCTTCCGCCAATGCCGATTTGGTTTGAAGATTTTGAGAACGAGCATTTTCAAATAGTAAAGCCATCCACCAGTTGTAGGATGGACAGTCTTCACCTATATTGCCTTGAGGATGTTGAAAATGTTGAACGGTCCAGTTGATTTTCGCTTTTTTGGATGGAAAGTAATGTCCTTTTTCTTGAAGTTTTTCTTGGATAAAGTAAACAAATCATTTTGTCTCTTTTGGATTTCCAGTAAAATGTGCATATTGAAGTTCGGGGACTTCTTGAGAAGATTCAACCGGAGAGCGGGCTATGTTGACCAATTGAGCCGAGTTCTGTTGTATTGCCAACCGGTTGTTTTCGATGGATTGAAGGATGCCGTTAATGGAGTGCTGAATACGGTTAACTTCATTGTTAAAATTGAGTCAGAGTTGCATGAAGTTGGAGTAAAGTGTTTTCATAGAATTGATATCCTTGATGTCCTCGGATAAGTTATCAAATGATAACTTGATTTTCTTTATTTCAGAGAAGAGTGATTCGAGGTCGACTTGATGATTCAAGTTATTGATTTCAAGGGACGAAAGTTGTTTGGATATTAAGGCTACTTTTCTTTCAAGTGGAGTTCGAGAGTCAATAGGACCAATAAAAGGGGATTTAGGCGGATCAATTGCAGACATAGTAGCAGATAAAGAAAGAAGGTGGCAAAATGATTGTGAGGGCTACCAATATAGGAATACGGATAACTATAGACTAGCTAGGGAATATCCGGACCTAATAGTATTTGCGCTTCTTTTGGGTGTAATATAATAAAGTGTAATTGCTTCGTTGATAAAAGATGAGGAAAGTAAGTAACAAAGATTTTGCCACGAGGAATTTTCCTCTGGCCAACTACAAGCTTTTATAATCTGTAGTAAGCTATCATAGAAAATACCAGAATAACTAAAGGAACTTGGAAAGAGTATTCTTGAAGGAGAAAGAAAAGCATAGAAATTTCTACCCTATTTTCATGGTTATAACCATAATCTAGAAATTTATGTATTTACAATTCTAGTTTGTTACAATACTGGCAGCCAAAAACTCATGAACCCTTCATCCCCGGCCTTTTTTTCAGTATCATGCATACAACCAACATCTCTTTCTCTGTATATCCTCTCACACATCAACATGAACGTTCAAATCATTCAGAAAATGCTGGCTTCCCAAGTGTCAGCCCCTGTCTCTTATGTGACGCGGGGTTGAATGCTTATATATGTAATAATACTTGTAATAGTATTATTATATTTAGCTTGGGTCACAGTATAGCCGGTGTGGCCAGTGGAAAGAAGCTCTGATACACAATATTGTGTATGAGCTAGCACCCAAGGATTAACAAGGGAACGCGGGTATGGATACCACAGCGCTTATTGCTTCAACTACTCCCTTTAAAAAGGGAAGAGGACTTCTAGTCACTTAGAATAAGTATTCAGTGACTAGGAAATGGTCCAGAATAGGGGGAAAGTAGAGAAAAGGCCTGTTTGGATTATTGAAAAACCCCACTCACTGATTTGTAGTAAGGTGCACGGGTTTGTATGGTAATCTGGGGGAAATTCTCTTTAGAAGGAATCTCAGCCCATTTAAATATTACAAAATATGATATCCCAATGTCACAACTCAAAGAGTTTGTATTACATGGGGTAATTCAAGATAATAGTCTCCTTTTAGGAGACATAACCAAATTGTAATATTAAGGGTAAATTAATGGAGAGATATTAATCTCTCCTTAAATTAGAATATTAAAATTTCTTATTATTATTTAGTTTATTAAAAATGATAAATACTATATAAGATGAATACAAAAATTATGAGTCTTATGGGAGTTGAACTTGTAAATTTAAGATAATTTACTTAGTTCAATTTATTTCCTTTTTTATAAACACAAGTCCTTAACCATTGGGTTATGGGACTTGTATTGTTTTGGAGACATGTGGGCCAATTTTCTCAATGTCTGACACCAAGCAATTGCAATCTCAATGACGCAAAAAATCAAATCAGCTGTCAGCAACACCATTTCCATTATAGCCAGCAATGATGGAATTCAAGAACAAGAAAGACCCGTCCATGGGGGCTCAAGGCCTGGACACCGCCGCAACTTACCTTGAGATTTTGAATCTGGTTATCAACAACTGTACAAGGATTATCTAGAACCCAATCCTGTGTATACCAATTACCAATTCCGACGCCAATTTCAAATGCGCCAACATCTCTTTTCAAAAATAGTCAACAAAATTACAGCCCACAACTGTTACTTTGTACAGAAGCACGATGCACTGGGCCGTCCAGGCTTACACCCTGTTCAAAAGATTACCTCTGCAATTCGATTACTGGTGCATGGAGGTGCTGCAGACTTGAATGATGAATATATTCAAATTGCCAAAAGCACATCGTTGGAGGCTCTAGATAAATTTTGTACTTTAATCATTCAACTATGTGGAACCAAGTATCTTCAACATCCAACTGTAGAAGACATTCAACGCTTGTGTGCCATCAACTCCAAAAGAGGATTCCCTGGAATGTTGGGCTCTCTTGACTGCATGCACTAAGAACTGTCCCATGGCATGGAAAGGACAGTAACTGGGGAAGGAGAAGGTAATGTTATATATTCATTTTCATTAAGAATTTTTGATATTCTTGCTGATTTCAAATCATTATAGGTCCCGACTATTGTGCTTGAGGCTGTCGCATCATATGACTTATGGATCTGGCATGCTTTTTTTGGGCTGCCAGGATCTCATAATGACATCAAAATATTGGACCAATCACCTTCATTTGCCAACTTACTTAACAGAATATTTCCAGAAGTGAATTACACTATCAATGGAAACGACTATACTCACAGTTATTTTTTGGCGGATGGTATTTACCCCGACTGGAGCACTCTGGTTAAAACAATATTGGAGCCACAAGGCCTTGAGCACAATGTCAGTGACTGGTGAAGTCGGTCTTATTTGATAGGTGGTTGATGCCAAACACTGATTTTGATGTGATTAGAACTTTTCCAGGACACAGGAGGCCTGCTGAAAATATGTCAAATGTGCATTTGGGGCTCTCCGAGCTTGATTTTCAATTGTAGCTCAGCCTGCATGGGGCTAGTTGCAGGAGAAGCTGCATTGAATTATGACCACATGTGTCATTCTTCACAATATGATTGTTGAAGATGAACACAATGAGCCAGAGGGAAACAAATCAGTTATTGAGCCGCCACCAGTGCAATTAGCACATCTTTTGGCTTTCATAGAAAATTTGATCGATTTGCAAGACTCAAGAAAACACTACCAACTACAAGATGACCTTGTTAAGCATCTATGGGCTCTCAAAGGTCAATCAAACTCATTGCTTGGATAATGATAAGATTTTTTTCCTTTTGTATTTATAATTTTTCCTTTTTTAATTGTAAATTACTCATCTTAATTAAAAATCAAATACTCATCTTAAATAACAAACAAGCTTGATGTGATTATTACTATTAAATAAAACAAAGCAACTTGTGCTTTTGAGATACCCGAGAGATCTAAATGTTGAATAACATTGAAATTAGTTCATGCTGAGAGATGACAAAAGAATGAGAAAGATAGTTCATGCTGAGAGATGACAAAAGAATGAGAAAGATCCTATAGAAATCAAAGGTATATGGAGTCTTTGATGAAGGCCGCAAGTGTGTTAATGATCCCAAAAGAATGAGAGGGACAAGAATGGAATCAAGCACACCTAATAGGTGGAGAGATATTTGAGTCAGAAAAAGAAACTGATTGAAAATAAAAATGGAAACAGAAAAACAACTGTTACTATTTAAACTAATGTACATTAGGTTTCAATTAGGTTTCAGATCTAAATTCTATCACTATCAACTGGTTGATTAGTATGCTTCAACTGAGGTATCTCAATAGATCCCAGAAAAAAAAAAAGAAAAAGAATTATCAAATGACAAGATAAAAAAAAAAGTTGATGAAATTGAACATTAACAGATCCTTCTCGTCTTTTTTTTTTGATTTTTTCAAGGCTTGTCTTTCTCCTCCTCAAATTTCTGCTCCTGCTTGATCTTCTCAAGTATTTTCTTCTGTTTCCACTCATAATAGGGCCGACTAACTGCAGAGACAGTTGAGAGATCCACCTTCATTATGTTTTCGTTGGCTAGTGTATTAATTGCTTCTTGATGGGTGCCCAGTATTTCATTCTGAATAGCTTATTTTTTGACAAGATCTTGGTGAACATTGAGGATATTGGCTTTCCATTTTGTATTGTACACTTCTTTTTGAGCAATTTCTTTTGCACTCTTGTTCCCCATAGGCCTGTTTACTTTTTTCAATTGAATGGTTGATGCATCACTAGTACAGCCATCAATAATATCAGATTTTGTAGACAAATTTGGACAATCAACATTGATCACATGTGATTTTGTCTTTGGAGTTTCAGTTTTCTTCTTTTCAAGTTCCAATCAATGTTCCATCCACTTGGGTGCTTGAGAGAGCAGGTGGTAGTATCTGAGATGTACAAACAGTTTCCCAGCTGAAGACAAAGCAAACATAGAGTTTCATTGCTGCACTGAGGCGATCTTCAAAATTTGTGCCGCTTTGATTTGAATGTTCAACACTGCCAGCATAATTGCCTAGGTTGAGTTCATCCCAGTTAAACTAGGATGCAAACAACCAATTTAAAGTAGGTTGAACTCAACCAATGAAATATAAAACCAAGGGGGGTCCCTTGGATTTATATTTCATCAGTTTATTTCAACCAAGTTTAAATTGGTTGAGTGCATCCCAGTTTAACTGGGATGACTTCATCCTAGGCAATTATGCTGGCAGTGCAACCTGTTTGACACAGCCAACAAATTTTTTGATGGCATGCTGGAGTGTTTGCCAGCGGCTCTTGATGCTAACTGTGTTCCAAGTTTTTTTGCCCATTGCCTTTGTAAAATTCTTGGAAATGTGGTGCCAGAAAGTACCAGATGTTTTGTTGGTTGAGTTGAGTGGGTCTTGAGTTACATGGAGCCAAGATTTGCAGATTTGAATGTCTTCTTCCTTGGAGTACTTTTGAGATTGTTATCCTTTTCTCTTGTCTTTTATGTCATCTTTCCTTTCATTGGTTTTGTCTTTTTGTCTTGATGGAGTTTAATAGCTTGTTTTTTCTTGGTCACAGGTCTGGTTTTGATTTCTTGCTCAGAGCTTGAATCCACCTCAAGGCCATGGCGCCCCTTCATAACTGGCTTGTTCGGTAATTCTGTCTTGTTCTTGCCTGATAAAGGTGAAATTTTAAACAAATAAGCAAGATGTTAGAAAATTAAGCAACTTTGAAAGAAAAAGAAGGAGAGAAACTTTTCCTACCTAGAAGAAGAGGATTGATTTCTATTGGTGGCATTGTGGAGTGGATGAAATGGATGTTCTTGTTCAACAGAGGGCAAGGAAATGTGTAGGTTTTTTGGAGGAGAGAGTGTGAAAGGAGAAAAACATGTCAGGCAGGATTCACCAGAAGGTAGAACATCTGTCATGGGTTCTCTATCTGTCACAGGTGCTAGAGGGTCCATAGATCCAGAAACCCAACAGGACTTTTTGGATTAAAAGCTATAATGGCACCTGTGTTAGCACCCGGGGTGGACACTTTTTTTTGGTCTGGGTTGCTAAAAGTTGAATAGCAACCCGGGATAGCACCCCGGGTGGAGATGCTCTAAAATTCCCTAACACAACCAACAAATTCAGATGCCTTCAAGATGTCTTTTTGTGAGGCCTCAAAGGTGTCTTTTTCCAACTCAATCAACCTTTCAGCCCATCTTCTTGTCTTCAATCCTGTTGTAACCCAGTAATGGGTTACGGATTACCTCACTTGCCGCAGCCCAAACCTCTCTCCCAAACAAAATTGAGGTTGGTGAGGAGTGTAGTGACTCAAAGGGGTAATCAGTGTAGGTTTCAGTAGATGTCACCCAGAGGAGACAGGTGTAGTCTTGTCAGACATTGAGACAATTGGCCCACATGTCTCCAAAATAATACAAGTCACATAACCCAATGGTTAAGGACTTGTGTTTATAAAAAAAGGGAATAAATTGAACTAAGTAAATTATCTTAAAATTACAAGTTCAATTCCCATAAGACTCAGAATTTTGTATTCATTTTATATAGTATTTATCATTTTTAATAAACTAAATAATAATAAGAAATTCTAAATTTAAGGAGAGATTAATATCTCTCCATGAATTTACCCTTAATATTACAATTTGGTTATGTCTTCTACAAGGGGACTATTATCTTGAATTACCCCATGTAATACACACTCTTTGAGTTATTACATTGGGGTAACATACTGTGTAATATTTAAAGGGGCTGAGATTCCTTCTAAAGGGAATTTCCCCCAGATTATTACCATACAAACCCAGTTTACTATAAATCAGTGAGTGGGGTTTATTATAATCCAAACCAAACCTTTTCTACTCTTTTTCCCCTTCTGGACCTTTTTCCTAGTCACTGAATATTTATTCTAGTGACTAGAAGTCCTCTCCCATTCTCAGGGAGCTGTTGAAGCAATCAGCGCTGAGCTCTATCTAGCCGTGTTCGTTTGTTACACAAAGGTGCTAGCTCTTCCGCTGTAAAAAGCGTAGAATTGCTTATTTTCCACTGGCTGTACCAGCTATAGTGAGACCCTACATATATATAATAATACTTTAATAAGTATTATTACATAGATATAAATTCTAACCCAGCGTCACATAAGAGACGGGGGCTGACAAGTCTCCTCTGGCTGGCTGAGCCACAGCTGAGTCAACCATGTGACCTAGCTCACAACAAGGAGAGGGGAGAGAAGTAATTTGTCAACAAACTGTACTCTATTCCACAAATAGTGGCGTGTACAGTAAGGAATAAAAAGTCTTACACTTAAAAAAGTGTAATAAAAAATAACAATAAGCAAAATTACTTTGGTGTTTTGATTAAAACACTAAGTACAAAAAATAAACAGGTTACTACCCTGCTGCCAGACTTCTGTTATGGGAATAAATATCCTCAGAAGGGCTAACCATACTTTAACACAATTCTTCCAATTAAATTAAGGAGTATTAATTTAATTGGGGGGACTTGAAGAACTCTAACCATCAAAGATAGTTATAAGTATAACAAGGCCAGTCCTCCTTACTTACAGGAGAAGGTGAGCGCCTTGGTAGCTTACAATAAGTTATCTAGTAATGGTTAAAGTTGATGGGGGAGGATGTCTTCAATTTGGTGAAGAAACCTCCTCCTTAAATAATAAATATTTTGTATTAATCCCTCTGTAATTTATTTGACAGTGGGTATTGGGGCAATTTTGACAGGTGACTCTGATCAGCCTGTTCGTGGTAAGAAGTGAAACATGGTGTCATTTTTAATTAAAATGATGCCATATTTATTTCACATTAATTAAATTAATTTAATGTTTATTTTTCTTAATTAAACTAAATAATTATTAATCACATGTACCTGTAACTTCCCTTGGGGTTAGTGCTTGGAAAAGCGCTTGCTCTAGAGAGTTAAAAATGTGGGAATTAATTTATAAGTCATTATTGCATAATTAATATACTTTACATAAAGATTTACCTTTATTTATGTGTAATTTTATACTATAAATTACCATGTGTTAATCTTGGATCTTCCAGGATTTTCAAGAAGAAAACTATGCCAATAAATGGTTCTTTATCCATTTATTGCATGTTTGAAAATTAATTTTCCAAAGATTTTCATTAATTAAATTATAACTTAATTTTGGTAAAAAATAGATATAAATTTAAATAACTGTTTTTATTGGTTATGGTCATGAGTGTGACTTGAAATCAGGTCCTTGTGTTTTTAAAATTTATTATTAAGCCAGTCTTTAACTGTTAGACTGTTGTAAAATTTGATAAAATGATAAGTCTAATTTTCCGTTTTGTAAAAACTGTCAATAAAAGATAATAATATTAAAATAAAGAATAATTATAATTATTCAAGCTTGCAGTTTCAAGTATTAAATGTTACATACTACATGTAATATCTTGGTGGCTGAAATAATTAAATCACTGAACCAAAACATTTGAGTGTTAGTCACAACAAAGCTGACTTGAGTTGAATCCATTGAATCCCAAGTGAGCCAAGCTGTAATGACTTGAGATATTCAATTGAAGGCACTAGGGAAAAGGATTTGCCTGAATGGTCTACGTACAATCTAAGGAAAACTAGAAGCAGGCTCTCACAATGATATGTTAGATTTAAGTGAAGTTTCAGAATTGATTGGTATTGTAAATGGTGATGGAAAAGAAAGAAAACAAAATATTGTGATGAAGAAGAAAGTTAAGATAGTGGTAAAGCTCCAGTTAAGGTATGTTGATTGATTTTGCACATTCTTTGTAAAGGAGCTTTGATAGTATTTCTGAGAAACCACAACCAGACTGAAATAAAGAAACAACATTAGAAGAGAGAAAATATAGAAGAAAAAAGAAATAAGAAGCATACCACTAAAACAATGAAGTAGAGATATAATAGTGAGGACTTTTTGTTTTAAGGAAGAGCAGAGTATGAAGCAGAGAGAAGCAAAGCAGGGTACCAATTGACAGATCAAATATTAGAGAACATGAAGGAAAGAAAGATTAGTGAATTCCTCATCAAAAAAAACAGATAAAGAAAAAATAGAAGATAATATGAAGTGAGAAATTGAGGGTGACAAACATGAGTCATTGAGACGATGTGAGAAGTGATAGAAGAAATTCTGTACTTTATTCTTGAAAGTTTCAAGTTTCAGCTTGATGAGAGAAAGGTAATGATATAATCAGAAGGTGGTTTGACTGTTATGTGAAGCAATTTTGACTATACAGGTTAGACTTGAGCATGAACGTTATTGACTTGAAGCGTAGCGTTTCTTGTTCCTTGAGCAGGGGTTTTTAGCCAAGATTCTTGATGAGTCTGAGGTTCAACAAACGCTGTTTGCAGCACTTTAAGCTAGGTGAGAATAGACCTAACTGATACTCTTTGAGAGTATAACTAGGTGATTTTGCATATGTGCGCGCGTAGCAATAGTCATATCAAGGGAAAAACTCAACACTTTGGTTGATAAAAATTCCTCCAGTGATCCCCAAAAGCTACATGGATTGTCTTCAGCTTTTTTGGAGAGCTGAGAAACTATCTTGACGTTGCAATTGAGGGTAAGGATTGCCATAGCATTGAAACTTCAGGTCCTTTTTATTGAGTTAGAGGGTAATTTCTTCTTTCTCCTCCTTGGTAAAAAGTAGATACAATTGTTTGAGCTGGAGGATACTCTTCACTTGTAGGAAGTTGGTTCCATTTAGTTTTTCTTTAGTGGGAAGTTCAACTGAGAGTTACCATATATTTAATTGATTTTGTATTGATGATCTAGAAGGTGATTATAGTTAATATTTGGTGGAGTTTTTAACCTCAGTGGGTGAGAGATTTAGAACCCTGGTCTCATAATCTGTGAAATAAAATAGGAATGTTTATATGCCCTTGGAAGAGATGACTAGATGTCAGTGCCCTGGGATGATGATGGAGAGGAGGGAAGCAGATCAGAAATGGAAAGAAGGGGAACAGAAAGTAATGAGAAAAAGGAAATAGAAGAAATAAAAGGAATACAACTAGTGATTCAGAAACACACCCTCTATTCCATAATCATAAGCCCCATAATTTCCCAGCATCCTTCATACCTCTTCCCTTATCAAGCTAATACAATATCCCTTTATATGATAGAAATAGCATCATTATAGATAGTTATAATATTGGTTGTATTAGATAAAATACATTTTTGTCTGATATAATACCATATTTATTCAACTGATGTAATGCAAGATTTGTGAATCCAATACACCAGGAAAAATTAATGCTCACTTGATGACAAGTGAAATTCTGCAACTTTTGTTTCAGCTCCAAAGCTGCTCCAATCCTACTCTTCCAGTATATTTGATTCTCACTGGTGGTTTGATTTAATAGCTCCTTTTCCACTGGCTCAGATCAAACTTCATTGATTCAACTCAGTTTACACTGATTCTGCTCAGTTTCCACTGATTGTGCTCAGTTTCCACTGATTCTGCTCATTTTCCACTTATTCTTGTCAGCCTCAGTGATGCCAAGATAATGAATCTTCTAGCCACACTGGGTGCAAGTATTTAAAATAAGAGTACAATATGTATGAGGATATTTTGGGATAAATGTTTGGAGAAATGGTAGTGTAAAATTGGTTGATTTTTAGTAAATTTTGTATTAATTTTAATTAACAAATTAATTAAAATAAAAACAAAGAGGGGCCTGATAAATCAGGGGTTGTTTGGATCCCTCTAAGGTATCTTGCAATAAACAGAGGATTTTAAATAACCTTTTTACAAAACTGGGGCCTGATAAATCAGGGGTTGTGTAAATCCCAGGTAAGTGGAAAGGAAGGGGAAAAGCGCCACAGACAGAGAAATGATTATAACTTACTGGTTATTAATGTATTATCTGTTTGGGGAGCTTTTGAGGGGAATATTCAGTGGGATCATTGTTAAACTACTTAAGGAACTTACCAGGCAAGAGGCTGGTGGCAATGCTTTGTTGAAAGCGGGTTTTCTAAGTAATGTAATATCTAATAATATGGGGAATCCTTTCTTGGGGGAAAATGGAGCTCCTTATATACCTTTTCGTTCCAGGGAGCGCCCAATTTTTCAGTTTAATGGCCAAACTGTGTTTGACACAGCTGTTTGGCCAACTTGTGGTTGCATTCTGGCTGCATTTGGGCTGGATTGTGGGTGAATAACCACAATTCAGCGTAATTTGAAGTTTTTCTGTGTTTCATCAAATTTTTACGTGTTTCATATAAATTCTTTTGGATAATTGGCCATTCTGTTTCATATATTATGATACACAGAGGTTTAGTACTTTCTAGAATATTCTGGAGTGTTTCATTATTTATGAAACACTCAGATCCTTTTTTATAATTGTTTCACATGTTCCAAACCTAGAGGAAGGTGGTTTTTCTTAAGTCCTGGTATCCTCTGGGTGTTATTTAAGGTAAATCTTCAATGGTGAATTACCTATTAAAGGAGTAGAGTTTAAGGGTACTTATGAGTGAGGTACCCTAGGTTAATTTGGGATTAGATTCATAATTTACAATAATATTCCTGCTTTACTTATTTATTTGTTGTGTAAATTGTAATAATGTCTCTATATTATTTTGTTTTTTGTTATTTTAGTAATAAATGTCTCTTTCATTATTATTTTGTTTGTCATTATTATTTTGGTAATAATATCTTTTTTACATTTGTTTATTTATTTAATTTTTTATTATTATTTTGTGGCATAGTTGGCTCTGTTATAGTAGCCAGCTGACAATTCTGCTCAGTTTCCACTTATTCTGCCCATTTTCCACTGATTATGCTTATTTTCCACTGATTCTACTCAGTTTCCACTGATTCTGCTCAGTTTCCACTGATTTGGCTCAGTTTTGACTGATTCTGTGCATTTTCCACATCATGATCAGTTTCAAATGATTCTGCTCATTTTTACTGATTCTGTTGTTTTTTTACTGATTCCATACTCATTTTTCACTGATTCTGCTCAGTTTCACTAATTCTGCTCATTTCTCACTGATTCTGCTCAGTTTTAACTGGTTTCATTTCTTTTCTTTTGCTCATCAGTTTTCCCTGGCTGAGCACAGGAGTCACCACAGCAAATCTCATTGCAAACTCTGGCACAGATGAGTGTTCAGTCTGGCACAGCTTATAAGTTTCCACTCCAGAATATCTCAATATTCCTCATGTGGAAGCTCATTTTTCACTCTGGTAGCTCAGTATTAACCCTAGTGTAGCTCAGTGTTCAGTTTGGTGCAGTTCAGTGTTCAATCTGGTGCAGCTCAGACATGACTGTTGGGCAGAAGGAAGGCAAATCAATGAGGGTTGGAATGAAGGTTCCGCTGAGCTATGTACCTATTTAAATCAAAGCTGAACAGCGCTGAGCAGCTACCCAACGCTTATATGCACATAAGGCAGAAATAGCTGTTATGAGCAGGCAAAGCCTCTGGTTGTGCAAGGTAGAAAAATAAAACCCAATTTTATTCTAAATTAATTCAAGGAGTAGCAGTGGATAGATAGAGGATAGACGAGTGAAGTTGCCCAAATTTCACTTACCATCAAGTGATCATTTTTTTTTTCCTGGTGATAAACTTTTTTGCAGTGTGAGGGCATGCCTTGACCAGGGGAAGTCCCACCAGTCAAGGAGGACACACATCCTTGTCAACCAGAGGGATTCCCTCCAGTGGACAAGGAAATACAACCTGGTTTACAGGAGGAAATCCCTCTGGTCAACAAGGCCATACAACCTTTTTGAACAGAGGAAACACCTCTGGTTGGCAAGGTGGAACTTGATTTCCCTATTTGACCTGAGGGATCTTATGGCCTTTTAAATGGGAGGAAATCCCTCCAGTCAAAGAGGGAATACAACCTTGTCAACCAGAGGGACTTCCTCCAGTAAAGGTGTGCAACTCATGCCCCTTCCTATGTGTACAGGAAGGGTGTGTAGTTGCATGCCCTTCCCAGGAGGGGCGTGCGGGTCACACACCCATCCTGGGAAGGGTATGGGTGTGCGTTTATCAACACCCCACTGCGAGGGCTAAATTTTGGGTTGTGAGATGGATTTGATTCAACACTGAGGCCATAATTTGAGTGATATTGTGAGCTTTCTGCACAAAGGGGGCTGATGTTTGGATGGTAAGATGACCTGGAAGGAACATGAAGCTTAATTTGGGTGGCAGAATGAAGTTGATTCAACACCAGGGCTATAATACGGGTGATACAGGGGATCAATTGAGGGCATAATGGGTCTGGGTTGCAAAACAGTTTGGACAAAAAATGTCTGGAAACCTGTTGTACAAGATTGTCCAAGCAGTTCATATATGCAGTGATAGTTCAATCCAATTTTTCTCACAAGAAGCCCCTCTGGCTAAGCAGAAACTGTGGCCTAAATCTACTATAAAACTAAAAATATAGGCTCCTGGAGCCAAACAAAACCTGTACCAACTGTACAGGTTGTATTGATGCATCCTAACGGGTCAACGCCGACCTGTTAGGATGCATGACACATGAACTGATGCATCCTAACAGGTCAACGTTGATCTGTGTCACCTGCCCTCCTCACTGGGAACAGCCATTTACAATGGCTGCTCCCAGCAAAGAGGACTCATTGGCCTTGATTGGACTCATCGGCCTTGATGTCACTTCGCTGAGAACAGCCATTGACAATGGCTGCTCCCAGCAAAGAGGTGTCATAGACATCCATCACACCGATGACTTCCATTGCAGCAAAGAGGTGTTACATACATTGTCTCCTCCCCTCCTCGCTGAGAACACCCAATGTCTGCACCATGCGAGGAGGACTCATTGGTTAAATCACTATATATACTGTAAATTCCCCCTCCAAAAAATTCATAAAACACAAATATATTATTTTTCAAAAAATCATATTTTTTTTTTCCCTTTTTGTTGCCACACCCAAAAGCTTCTCCCTCCAAAAAAATAATTTAAATCACAATATTATTTCTTTTCAACAAATCACTTTTTTTTCTTCCTTTTTTTTGCCACACCCAAAAGCTTCATTATCCATTCCAAAATTTTCATTAGAAAAATTACAATATTCAACAAACAACTTCAAAAAAAAATTATACTAAATCTTGGTCATCTTCTTTACACACAAAATCACAAATAAAACACTTCATAAATTCTCAATTAATTTACTTGGCTGTCTAATTTGTCTTTCCCACATTATATAAAACTTATATTTCTTTAAGAATGAGCTTCAATTTTGATTACTGGGGAAGAGCTTATGAAACTGAAAGACAAGAACAGGGAAGAGCTGCTAACCGACAACGGCAATCAAGATGGTATCACACCCAGAGACTTACTGCTGATGGAAATGTGAATCATTACAACAACTTATATAATCAAAACCTTCCTCCAACCATAATTCACAACAACTATTTCAACAACCAATCCCCAAGGTTCCATTCACAATCATCAAACCACCGCCTTCTGCATCCCAACACTCTCCACCAATATCACCCTTTGCATCATCATGAATCTCAACATCAAAGACCAATGTTGTATGATTTCTCTTCACACCCTGAGAATCACCCATCACACCCACATGTGACCAACATTCTGAGCCAAAGCTCACATGGACTTCTGCCTCCTTCTTCTCAATCTCTTTTGAGAGGCTACTCACGATCCAACCCTGCCAGCTACTTATGATCCAACCCTGCCAACTTTCAGTTACAAAGACGGCACTCACAATCACTTGAGCCCTCTGTTTCTTACGAGTCTCATCAGAACAGCCATCAGAGAAGCCATCAGAGAAGCCAATCACAATCCCATCACAACATTCACCACCAAACACATCACCCAATTTCACTTGGGGTTGCCCCTCTTTCTTCTCAAAATCATCACAGAAGCCACTCACAATCCCACCACCGCAACCTTCATAACTCACTATCACTTGGAAATCCCCTTGGATCCGCTCATTCTCATCATAGACAACACTCACAATCCCCCCAGGTTCTGGGAGATAACCTTTATTCTCCAAGCCTCTCACCTGTTGATGTACCAAGAAACTGGGGTGATGAGCTTCCAGAAATTGATCTACAAAACATTGTGGACCACGTCAACAACCCAATTTCTCAAGCTGGGTTTGAAACTTCTCATCCTGCCAATATAAACAATGAGGATGGCCTTGATCAAATCAGATTAGGAAATGAAGAGCGCCAATATTTATCCAATCCAGACATTAATTTTTCAGAAACAAGGCAATCAAACCCACATAACATTGCACACAACAGGCCTGCTGCTTGGGGCTGGAGGGAGCCACCAGGTTTCAGGGCTTACTCTATGAGACAACCAAGAAGATGTCCCAAGTGCCACACCATCCTGTTTGTAGGTGAAACAAATTCTCTTTTCTGCCATAATGGAAGTATAAATCTTCCTCCCTCACCACCACCACCTGAGTTGCTCCGTATGTTCCAAGAGGCCACTCAATCCCGCACACAGGAAGGAAGGCAACTCATTGAAAACATTCGCCTCATCAACAGCAACTTTGCTTTTACTTCATTGGGACTCAACACAGAGACCAGATCAGCCTTGCAAAACCAAGGTCGAGGAGTTTACACTTTCAAAGTCAAGGGTACAATCCATCACAGGATTGGAAGTTTACTCCCACTCACACAAGAGAAACCGAAATTCCTACAAATTTATATCTATGACAAGTCAAATGAGTTTGAAAACCGACAGCATCATGGTCAACATCTTTCACCAATTTTAATGAGAAATATCCAATCAATTCTGCATGCACACAATCCTCTGATTCGGCAATTTGAATCCCTTGCATCAGATATTTCACCTTCACGCTCTATACGCTTGACAACAAATGCAACAAATGTGGACCAGAGGGTTTACAACCTCCCAAGGGGTGACCAGATTGCTGCAATTTGGGTTGAAGGTATTTTTTTTTTGCTAATAATTATCATTCAACAAAACTTCATTCTGAAATGCTTTATTTTAAAGGAAATGACCCTTCATCTCATAGCACTTGCGAGGTCATCACCAAATATCGAGGTGGATCACTTTCAAGGATTTCTGAACTTGACAACAAATATGATCCACTCCATTATGTACTTTTACATCCAACAGGTGATCTTGGTTGGTGTCCTGAGCTAAAGCAGCAGGTGCCACAGGCTACTGCAATGAACTATTACACATATTGTTTGGCATATTGCAACCCAAATCACTCCCTCATTTATTGGGCTGGCCGCCTCTTCCAACAGTACTGCACTGACCAATATGTAAAGATTGAATCAGAAAGATTGCTTTACATTTTATTGAATCAACCTAACTTCCGTGTGGAGCAATACTATGGTGTGGTTGATGCTTATGAGCATGGAGTTCAATTGGGAAATGATACAGGTACATGACTTATTTAACCTTTGCACACAAACATTTTACTGAAAGCATATTCACACAGGCCGCCGTATAGTGCTGCCTACATCCTTCATTGGCGGACCACGTGACATGAAGGCAAGGTTTCAGGATGCCATGGCTTTAGTTCAGTCCATGGGAAAGCCCAACCTCTTTATAACTGTCACCTGCAACCCAGAATGGCCTGAGATCAAGGATAATTTGCTTCCAGTTCAGTTAGCACAAGACCGACCTGATTTAACAGCTTGCATATTCAATGCACGCTTGAAGAAAATCTGTGATGAACTGTTCAAGCAGGGTATTTTTGGGAAACCCTTGGGTCGCACCCATGTCATTGAATTTCAGAAGAGGGGGCTACCCCATGCCCACATCTTACTTATTCTTGATCCAAATGACATACCTCAGACAACCCATGAGATCAATCAATTGGTCAAAGCTGAAATCCCTGAAGATCCACTATCACAGCCATTGCTTTACAAATCAGTCACACGCCACATGATTCATGGCCCCTGCGAACCATACAACCCAAATGCCCCATGTATGGTTGATGGAGTTTGTTCAAAGAGATTTCCAAAGCCTTTCTGTGATGAAACTGTCATCACTGAAAATTCATACCCACAATATCGGACAAGTCCAGGTCAAGCTGTGAAAATAAGGAGGGGAAACTCTGATTTACACATTGACAACAGATGGGTTGTTCCATATAGTCCCTACCTATCTGCAAAGTACCAACGTCACATCAACGTGGAGATCTGTGCAGAGATTTCAGCTGTCAAATATCTGTACAAATATGTTTACAAGGGGCATGACAAGATTGTCTTGGATGTGGGCAGAAGTTTTGATGAAGTCAACCAATTCCGTGATTCCCGTTGGATTGCAGCTCCAGAGGCATGCTGGCATATATTCTCTTTCAAGTTATCTGCAACATATCCTTCTATGAACCGCTTGGATATACACCTACCCAACCAGCATAACATTATGTTTTCACAAGATGAGCCCCTGCATGAGGTAATTGAAAGAGGTGCTAACACCAGAACAATGCTTACAGCATTCTTTGAAAGAAATCAGATTGATTCAGATGCTCGACTTCTGAAATATGCATACTTCCCTCAACACTATACATGGCATCCAAAGCGCAAGGAATGGAGACCACACCAACGTGGTTATGCAATAGGAAGAATATATGCGGTTTACCCCTCAGATCCAGAAAGATGGCATATGAGGTTGCTCCTGAATAATGTAACAGGCCCTACTTCTTTTGAGGATCTCCGCACATTTCAGGGTCAGCTTTATCCCAGCTTTTGAGTGGCAGCTTTGGCTCGAGGTCTTTTGCAAAATGATAACTACTTGGAACATACAATGGAAGACGCAAATGTCCACATGTAACCATATCACTTGAGAAAATTATTTGGAATCCTTTTAGCAGCATGTCAACCCTCAGACCCCCTGAGGTTGTGGAATTTTTCTTTCAATTGGATGACTGAAGACTGGGTTCATCAAGGCTATCGGGATGATTCATGGATGACAAATAAAATCATTGAAGCAATCAATCCATTTCTCCTGAAGAATGGTCTCCTTCGTGTGGACCTTTCATTTCCTGATCTTCCAAGGTATAATTGGAGAAAAAAACCTCAATCAAAATTGGATGTTGCATGAAGAGGAATCAAGCTTTGATGTACCTCAGCATGAACTCAGCAATGCAGACCTTCTCAACTCCCAGCAAAAACTAGCTTTTGAGAGAATCCTTCTTGCATGTCATTCTGAAATTCCAGCTTTCTTCTTCATTGATGGGCCTGGTGGTTCTGCGAAAACATTTCTATACAACTGTCTCCTTGCAAATGTGAGATCAACAAGAAGAATAGCTGTTGCATGTGCTGGAAGTGGTATGCTTGCCTTTTACACTATTACTTCCATCTTTTCCTGAAATTCTAATTATTTTTAATTTTATATTGAACAGGTATAGCAGCAATGAACATTCCCCATGGTAGGACTGCTCATCTCACTTTTGGGATTCCTCCTAAACTGTCACCAAATTCAGTTTCATCAATTGCCAAAAATTCTCATAAAGATGATGTCCTCAAGAAAGCAAAATTAATCATATGGGATGAAGCACCCATGACTCATAGGAATGCTCTTGAATTGGTGGATAGGTTGCTTCAAGACCTTATGGATTCAAACCTTCCCTTTGGTGGCAAGGTCATGGTACTGGGAGGGGACTTCCGTCAGGTTTTACCTGTTGTTAAGAAAGGGTCACGCCCTCAGATAGTCAACGCAAGCATTGTAAACTCTCACTGCTGGATTAACTTTTGACACAACATAATTTGCCTCTCAGTCAACATGCGTGCTGCTGGTGATCCTCAGTTTCAGAATTTTCTCTTATCCATTGGAAATGGTCAGGGGCTCACTCACAATTCCAACAGAATCACTCAATGGTGGTCCTTGGTGGTTCAGATGACCAAAATCTTGATTTGCTGATAGACAAAATCTTTCCAAATATCAGCACTTCATTCTCCCATCCCAATTATTTTACAGACAGGGCAATCCTCTGCTGCAAGAACAAATCTGTCAATCAAATCAATTCAAAGGTCTTGAGTTACATCCCATCTGAACTTGTTTCTTACACCAGTCATGATTCAGTAGAGGACAATACTCAAGGTCTTTACTTGCCTGAGTATATTAATAGCATAAACCTATCTGGATTTCCCCCTCACCTCCTTCAAATAAAGCGGGGTGTGCCTATTATCATGCTAAGGAACCTGGATTGAACAATTGGTCTTTGCAATGGAACCAGATTGATTGTTGAAAACTTCAGTCCTTCAGTCATTTTTGCAAAAGTGGCTTCAGGAAACAGAATTGGTGAATTGGTTGCCATACCTCGCATCCCATTTATATCTGACCCTGAAGAGACTGGACCCCCCTTCAAGCTAATACACACCCAGTTTCCTGTTAATCTTTCTTTTTGTCTCACAATCAACAAGTCTCAGGGTCAGACCATTGGAAATGTTGGTATTGTGCTTCTTGAACCTGTTTTTAGTCATGGGCAACTGTATGTTGCTATTTCTCAAAGTAAGTCCAGTCACACAACAAAGGTTGCAATCCCTCAGCCAGAATCTGGCCCTCCTTCATACCAAACTTCAAACATTGTTTACAAAGAGGTTCTCTCACGTGTTCATTCACAGTGATATATTTTTGTTTGTTGCTATTTGGCCTGTTTTTTGTTTTTTTACTTTTTCATTTTCATTTTCATTTTCATTTTCATTTCCATTTCCATTTTCATTTTCATTTTCATTTTCATTTTCATTTTCATTTTCATTTTCATTTTCATTTATTCTTCTTTCATTTTTGTGTCATCTGATGGTTTTTCAATTGCAATTTATGTAATTACACCATAATTCTTCTTGCTAATTTCCCCCCTCCCAAAAAAAACACCCACTCTAAATAAAATCCACCTTGAATCCCCAAATTTGGGGGCTTTGCCCTTGTATATATATAATAATTAGCTTAAATTCCACCTCTTCCAAATCAAAGAGGGGTTTAGCTTTGTGTGTCTTCTGGGTGGTTTAGTGGTTGTACCACTTTATTTTCTCTTGTAAACAATTGTGACAGTGTGGGTTCAAAGATAAATTTTGTATGTTGCATGGTTTAACTAAATGTATTCCTTTGCTCCATAGCCAGTGGTGCTTCTTGAGTGGTTACTGAAGAGCCCAGGTAAGCTTTTCTGGACACTATTGATCATCAGGACCACTTCCATTTAAATTGAGGAGCTGCAGAGGTTCTTTCCCCGCCAATAAGTAATGACAATTGAGTCAAAATATAGGTAATGACATGGAAGAATACTTGAGCAATTTGGTGTAAAAAACATTTTGGTTGGATGTTTTTTTTTTTTTTGATCAACTTTGGTTGTTTTCTCCTTTTCAATCGGTTGCACCCCCGCCGGGGGTTTCGTTTGTGTGTGTGTGTGGTTTCAGATTTTTTTTTTTTTTTTCTCTTTATTTTCGAAACACTCGTTAAGAAACTATTAGAATTCACGACAATGGCTTCGACCATCATATCAGCTACCAGGAACCCAGTCGGAAGCACAAGAAGAACGGTACTCCTTGTAATCTCTCGGGCACAACGAGCCAGTCTATCGATCGACCGGCAAATTAACTCACTTCTATCATCCTCGTCGGACTCTGTGGCCTCGATCAACCAACTCTTTCGATCGATCAAACAAAACTTACTCGAATCCTTCACCGCATTATCCTATCATCAGCCATCATCCGAAAGAACATCTACCATCGATCCATACTTTTTTTACGACTTTGGCGGACTCTTGAAAGCCGTGCCAAAGAAAAAGGTCTCTCATTCTAGGAAACGGATGCGTTCGGCACACAAAGGAATCCAACCCAACCTCAGTAAGTATTCTCGTGTCCAAAAAAAAGGAGAGAAGACGTACTAACTGAAATCATGTCTGCTTTTGTTTTCTTCTTTTTTGATGGAATGATGAGCATAGGTTTGGGAGTTTGTCCAGCTTGTGGTGAACCTAAGCGACAGCACTTCTTATGCCTCCACTGTTATGCAGATAAAGTACTCGAACGAAGCAAGAGTATCAAAACTCCTTGGGAAAAGGGTATCACTCCTTGATCATCATCGTTCGAAAACCATTCTCTTTAGCTAGAATATTCCTTCACTAGATCAAAAACAGTTCAACTGTCCATATTCCCTTCTCAAGTTGTATCCTCCTTGCCCCCATGAAGTAGTTATCATCATCATCCTGTTGGTTTCATGTATGCCAATATAGAACTTGGGGTCTATTAACTCTTGGAAAGAGGAGGAGAAAGAAAATCAGATGAAAAGCGTGCAAGATTATACGAAAAGAAACTGACATGAAATATGAATAACAGGCAGAGTTGAAGTGAAAAAAAAAGTTCAGAAATGCGTGTGCGTTGAACTAGTAAGAGAGAGCAATCCATAAAATCAAATTCTTAAGATATGACTCAATAGCGGTCGTCCTCGTCACCTTCCTTACTGAAGCCGAGCCGATCGAAGAGGATCTTCTCATCTTTCTTGACCCGGTCCGCCTTCCGTTGGCTCTCCTGGCGTTGAAGTTCAGAGATGGATTCGACGGTATCATATTCGAACCGCTTGATGATCTCGTCCTCCTTATCCAAGTCCTATTTCCATTTTGTCGACGCGTAAGAGATGAATACTAATGATATCTTTGAGTATACAGATGAGTCACTAACTATTTCACCTAATAGGACTACATTCTCTCCTCTGACTAGATAGATACCCCGCCAGATATCCGTGTATTTACAGATCCCTATCTTCTTCTGAGCCTTCTTAGCTTCACTCCCATCTTGATCGGTCTGATTTTTTTGGGCATCATTCCCTTCTGATTCGATACCAACGTGGATCCGCTCGACCGTGTCTTGTAATACCAGGTTGGCTGCCCATACAACAGCAATTAATTTCCTTTTTGGGATTTATTATGAACAGAGCTTCTAGGGATTAAGTTTACCAAATTGATCATACGATCTCAACACGCCGATCAATTTTTTACCATCCCGTAACGAAACCAGAATTTTTTCTAAAATAAATACAACATTAGCCAATAGCCTCTTTGAAGACAGATAGGTAAAGTAAGCCAAAAAAAAAAAAAAAAAACTGACTAACTGTCGACTAAGTCCACTAGGGCACCGGATGTTGTGAATGGGACATTAGTCAGGAAGTTGTCCATTTCTTTCTTTTGTTCGTTTGTTCGTTTGTCAGTGGAAAGTTGAGATGATGGTACGTTTGGATATCGTGAGCAGGGTCCCCGATGTCCCACCCCGGGGACACTCGGGGGATGAATCGCACCGTTGACCATTGCCTCGACCAGCACCAGATCAAAGCGAAGCCAACACTTGAAAGCAACCAACCACTACGACCAAGCTAATCAACATCAATCAATATTTTCAATAAATACCTAATCTAAATATCAAGAAGGATGTCGACCAGCTCAAGCGAGCAGAGAGTTCCGTCGAAAAGAGAACTCATTCAACTCAAACCAGCCCCAACGCCGATCCGACTCGAAGGGGACTCAAGCAGAGGACTCCAACCAGCTACCTACCATCCCACTCATGGGATACTCCAACAGGCACCCTCCATCTCACTCAAGAATCAGAAAGTTCTCGAGGAGGATGAATACATGGAAGCACTCTCCAAGATCATCAAGCGTGACTTCTTCCCCTCACTCGACCAGTTCGAGAAACAGAAACAGGAATCGATCGAACAACGCAGACGGAAGAATACCAACAACCTTCTACACTCCCCATCAGCATCTTCCGTAAGATCATCCTTCACCAACTCAAATCTCAACCACCTTAACTGGGCCTCCGAAAATCACTCCCTACCCTCCAAAGGATGGGAGGATGGCGGACCGACCCCTAAAATCACCCAAAGTCAATCTCATCCTTTATCACATAACTACCACCCTCAGTTCCACTGACTCCATCTATCCGTTCAGCTTGCACCCCAGGAAGAACGCCCCTTAGAGCTAGCGAGACACCGATACCAAGCCCTACCCCAACCCAGCTGGCCGATCCGATAGGATCAGAACCACCAGCAGCCCCAAAATCCTCCGACGATTCACTCTCCCTCGACGAGTTCTGTTCGCGGTACACATCCGAAGACAACTCTTCCTTCTCTGAGATCCTCAACAATGCCAACCGACTCAAACGGATTAAGTACGCCTGGGCATTCGATTCCTCCTCGAAACATAACTCGCGACTGCTTGAATCCACCCTCAAACGTGAACATCTGATAGGGATGATCAGCAAGATGGCCGAGGGCGGTCACGGAATTGGCTTGATCGAAGGCATCTCGGGTAAACCTGGCGAGAGGAAGATGGTCGAGAATGTGGTGACAACCGAAGAACGACTGACGATTGAAGCAGGAGAAGATCCCCTCAGGAAGCTGATCACAGATGCTCACAACTCACAAACCAAAGCCTCCGGTACTACCAGCACCGGAAAATCGGTGACATCAATCGATCTAGTCACCGATCCACACTCACAACCAATCAAAAACCCAGACTCATGGCCGCACGTGACCCGAAACGCACTGATGTTCTCACCCGACGCAAACACAAGCTCACATCAACCCCCCAAGCAGCCCCCCTTCCCTGCTAAACCTCCTGTCATTCCCGGAGACCCAAAATCAATCAATCATGCCAGTACTAGGATGACTAACGACGATCTCTTGGAAGCTAATCTGAGAAAATCTAGGGCTACCACTAGCAGCCGTCATAGTCTCTCCTCACTCAGCCCCACTCGTAGTCAGATCTCCGCCGCTATCAAAGGAACACCAAGTAAGTTTATCCGACTTTTTTTTGAGAGCCAGAAATCGTGGTATTCTTGCCTGCTTATCATCATCCGTTCTGTTCCTGGAAAGAAGATCTTGCGAACAGCTCGCCAAGAGTGAATGGATTCTCGTTTGTTCCAGAGCTACCGACTCCCGATCCAGACCAGATGAAGAAGAGCACGGAGCTAGACCAACTGATGACATGGGGCGAGATCATGACGACACCGGTCCGACTAGATGATAGGGATGAATCGAGTGGTGGAGGGATGGATGATGATGATGAGGACGAGAGGATGGTCGAGGCGGGGCCATTCCGGATTTGCAAACGGGCGCGGAGGGAAGAATTGGCGATCGGAATGGCCCGACAAGCCAGTAAATCACTTCGCCAAAAGTACGGCCATTCGGCTGGCCTTGGGACCGGCAGAGGGTCCTCGGCACTGCGTCGAAGTCTCTTGGGTGATCATCAAGATTCTTCTCCCTCTCATCCTCTTTCCTCTCCAAACTCACCCTTCTCTGGCTCCCTTCGTGGAAACTCGAAAGCCTGTCATTCTCCTAGACGCGATCAAATCCTTAGTCCCGCAGCTAAACTTCTGCTCAAAAAAACTGGCTCCAAGACCACCTGTAATCCTTCATCTCCTATTACTGCTGTTGAACTTGGTCAGTCTTCTGATCCGGTTATTGCTAAGAAAGCTGGTATCTTCACTCCTCTCGTTGCTCGTAAACCTTGAAAACATACAAACCTGCAAAACTTTCTTTATCACTTCAGATTCTGCGTTGAATCGCCCGTGTATCATTCTGTTTCTTCACACACACATTTCTTTCTTCGTTGGCCTTGTTGTTCGTTTGCTTTTCTTAATCCTTGATATTTATGTAAAACAGAATAACAGAAGAGAAAATAAAAGGGAAAGGGAGTAAAAGGTTATAAAGCCTTGACTATTCATTCATTAGGTGTACACGAAAGAAAACTTCCTTAGATGGGTACAGTGGACATTCGGAAATCTGGGTGGATCTTGCAGGATTACCTGAACCCAACTTCAATGTGCAGCCACTGAGCAAAGGAATCTCTTTGGAACACATGTTTGCTAATTTAGAGTACACCAGATACATACACCACAGGTGCATCGGGTTGAAATGATTTCGAAACCAAATTGAATTTGATTTGCCTGTCCGCACGTGTTGAACGTCTCCTGATGGTCGGGAAATCTCCAGAAAGATTGCTGGAATCACTGGAGTGAAATCCAAAAGATTTTCAAATTTCCATCCAGTCCAAACCCATTTTAGATTTCCACCAGCTGCCTCATAACAAAGTGTGATTCAATTAGCTGGGCTTTGAGATCTTTTTTGAACTGGAATACATTGCATTATCAGAAAGGATTACAGAAGTGATGGAGATAGATGAATGTTGTAGTCACAAAGCACAGATAGAAGGTCTGCAAATTTGTGCATGGAGTTAATTAATATACTGCCATGCAACCACCTCAGCTTACTGAAAGGATTTGGTTGAAAAAAGCAATAAGGGGAACAAGTGGATGAGACTCAAGGGTAATAATAATCTTCAAAGATGTTTTTATAAGATAAATTCAACAAGTTGGAACAATGTCATGCAACCAACCCAATGTACAAAAGGGGATTTGGGTGGCTGAAGTGCATGAAGAAGAGGAGGTGAAGTCTCAAAGATAACTTTGTAGAAGTGTAAAAGATAAGTTTGAGTCAAATGAGTTCAAGTACAACTTCAAAGATGAAGATGAGTGATCTCAAGGAGATAACTTAGTACTCAGCAAAGATGATGGAAAGCTGAATATTTCAGTAGTAAGCGTAAAAAAATGTTATATTAATTAACTGGGGGAAAGAGAAATAGAAGAGGAGAAAGTACAAGAGCATTTATAATAAAAGGAAAGCTGGTAATATCAAAGATTAGTAGAAGATGCATCAAAGATTAATCATAGAGTATGCACTTGAGGTGAGAGTTACAAAGAGGAGCAAAGATGATCAGTAAAAGCAAAGAACATGAAATTCAAAGATGAACTATTGAACGTGAAAGCACATTATTGTCAAGGATGAGTTTTAAAGTGAATTTCTTTTAGTCAAAGGTGAGATTCCTAAGATGGAAGTGTTAAGTGCAAGGCTATTGGAAAAGGTTAAGCACAAAGCTGAAAGTTGAGGGTACATTCAAGCTTCTGGGAAAGGGTTATTGGATAAGCTTCAAAGCTGAGTCAAATCTCCAGGAATGGTAGTCCATATGGCTGACTGATTTGAGTATTTTCCAAAGATGAAGTTGAATGTCCACCTTGGTTAGGTCTCACGTGAATGTTAGTTGAAGTTTTATTGAAGCTGAGGAGAATTTGAAGCTTGACGGATATGGTAATGATTGGGCCATGGTGAGTTGAGCCCATCAGTTGCAGTGTGACAAATAAGTTTGAGAATATCTTCAATTGATGAAGATGAGTGAGCTCAAGGAAATACTTAGCGCACAATCAATGTAATCATTAACTGGAAACCAAGTATTATGTCTGTTAGAATTCCACCATGCCCAGAAGAGGGCTTATTTCTTTCTTGTCTCTTTTCCTTTCTAGAGTGTTCCACAGTCCACTAGGCCCCCTCACTAGGCCCCTTTTCACCACTTGTATTTCACTCATCCTGTGAGCATGGGTCTCTTGAGTGACGGAAGGACACAAGGAAAAAGTATTTGTAGAAGCCAACAAAAAGGAGTATGATGAACTCAAGCTCAAATTTATGATAAAAGGAGCTAAGTTGTCAGAAGACAACCTCCAACCTAGAAATAGGCTTGAAATAAAGCAATTTAAGGGTAATTGGGTTTGTTTAACCAATAAAGGAGGACAGATTCTCTTCCTTTGTTTAAGGGGATTGATTGATGGTAATATAAGGGATGAAATGATGCCGATAAACAGAGTACTGGCTAGAAGGTTACTTCAAGGATTTTTAAGGCAATAATAAGATTGTAATTCTAGTTGGTGACTTAGAAATCTGGGTGAAAAACCAAGAAGGCAGTAGAGGGTATGTTTATGTATGTTTTCTTTCCTTAAGCTTAGAGTACTTCTTTAAATAGTACTTGGCTGGGTGCTTTTAGTGCCTGTATAAGTACATGTATAATTCTCAACCTCCTTGTTGAATTACCATGTGGGCTTAAGCTGTATGTAGACCATGTGCCCTGTAATTAATCTGGCACATGGTGTTTTGGGCTTAGTGTAGAAACTAGTGGCTTGGAATTCTCAATCTGGAATGGCCACTAGTCTCAAAGTGGAAACCATTCATTTGTACTGTTATAATATGTGTTACAGTATCTTCTATGGGTTATGTCTTCCCTTTAGACTATAGTCCTTATCTTTCCAAGGATAAGGTAATTATCCTATGAGTTTCACATATTATAAGGTATGTGTTTTGTTTATTATGGTTTATCCATTATTACATAAGCTACTATGCTCTGTTTCCCTTTTTCTAAGGGACTTTAGTTTTATTTGAAGTCTTTAGGGCAATAACTATTGACCTAACTTTAGGTTTAGGACATACTTATTGTCTCTAAGGCTGACACGTCCCCTTATGAAATACAACCTTCACTCAGTTCCAAGCTCTTAGTAGTCAGACCTGCTCCTTTGGAGACTTCTGATCTGCTGTTCTGAGTCCCTGAGCATCCTGTGCTCTTGTCTTTTCCCAGCTCATATTTTCTTGTCTCAGGCCTCTGGCCATTATTCTTTTAATGTCTAAAACATGTGTTGTATTGATGAAATGAGGAAAGAAAAGAAAGATGAAGAAATACAATATTTTTTGTGGTCAGATAAGCACTAATGCTGAATGAGTGATAAGTCAAAGACCAGAAGATGAGTAACTGCACAGGATTATATATACAAGCCATATTTGAAGAAGTAGAGTGAAATAGTAATTAAGTTATGTGAATCAAGAAATTTAAAATTTGAATCTAAAGCTGAGGTATTCCCAAGCCGATAAAGTAAGTGTGAGGCCAGTGAAAATGGCTAAGCCCCAAGCTTAAATGTTGGCATCCTTGTGAGGCTAGCCAAGAAGTGGTATTGATTAGCTTTGAGGATATTGATAAGTCACTGGAAGAGGTAATCCTAAATTTGGAATTCTAATTGGAAGGAATTTCAAATATGTCACTGAATTTTCATGAGTTGAGTGCCATGTAAAAGCTTGTTGAATGTTCAAATCTGAGTGTGCATTCCAATTTTGATGAAAATCTGAACTGTGCGCCATTTTGCTGAGCCCATTACTTTATTCACAATGTGACAGTTGTGTCACTTCATTTTCTGGGAAATGTGCATTAAATTATCAACTGCCCAATTCATTCCAATACATAAGATCCCAAATTTATGAAAAAATGCAGTTGGAAAAACCACCATCTGGAAAGCCTTGACCTGTCTTTAAGTTCTGTTCTTTTCTATCAACAAGTTATGAGAATGGGGGTGGTTCAGAATTCAAATTAGTGATTCTGAGTTTCAGGTTTCCCAGCAGATGCTGCACAAACAAATGGTAAATTCCTGCCCAAATGCCTTGACTTTTTCTTTCCCCATATTTCTTGCAACCTCTTCAAATTTGACTCCACAAATTTGCAACTTCAAAGACCCAAGATTATTCAGTGTTCACATTATCACCTGCTTCTTGTTGTAGCTCTGCTGTACAATCTCCACATTTGGAGCAGCGGGGTTCAAGATGAGGACAGATAGGAGCAATACAGATAAAAACTTGTGCAACCACAACAATTCTATTTACATGAGCCACACTGAGAATTCATTCATTCTTTGGCTTCACTATTCTTTTCTTATTGTTTTTTTTTGTGTGGCTGACTTTTGATGTCTAGTCTCTGTATCTGAGAGAAAGTGTGGTGGATATTTTTGTTTTCTTGTCTTGTTTGTTTAATTAACCAAGTCTCCTTATATTTACAGCCTATTTATCCTTGAGGTATTTCATGTTTAAATTTATTTCTCTTTGTCTTGTTTGTTTTCCCCTTACTCAATGTGAAATATGACACTACAGTTTTTGCCTCAAATCCTCATAGAGAATTCCTGCTAAATACCATCTTGCAGTTTAGAAAGGTGTGTCCCAGGCTAACACTAAAAGAATCCACGGGGAAACAAATCCTGCTATGCTACAGGTTGTAGCCAGATAGTGTAACAGCCCACCATTGCAACCAAGTCTTTGATGCAGTAGGGGAAAAGTGTTGTATGGGATGTGCAAACTCCATATTTGGAGTAGAACTGATTCAAATGGAGGCAAGGCAGGAGCAATGCAGATCAAGGATTTTCCTTCTACTTCCACCACAACAAAAAGAAAGAATGTAGGGAAGGATTTCAGTCCTTAGAATCATTGAGGCTGACAATCCCATGGTGTGTTTAGCTGCACAAACACACTATCAAGCACTTTAAAGCAGTATAGCATACTTTTCTTTATCCAGAACACATTGTGTTAGTGCAAAGCAGCTAACAGATCACAGACAGCCTGTTGGATGTTGGAAAAAATACACTGAGCTGCACTACTGTTACATTAGTGTTGGCATAGCTGGCCCAGTATTGGAAGTTTTGACTGGCTCTTTTTTCTATCCTGGAACTTCTTGGGGTACATGGCTCTGTGAATCTCAAATGGCAGATCTGTTGGGTTTTTATGTAATTTCTTACTACTGGAACTAATGACACATATGATACAAAAGATGACAAATTTGATTTACAATCAAAGCCTCATGAGCTTATGACAGAAAGTTTGCTGGAGAAAAACCAATTACTGTCTGCATGGGAAGAAAGCTCTAATTTCCTTGAGCTTGAATAATTCTTTGGTTTAATTTTTTCCTTTTGGGTCAGTCTCCGGTCTAGGCTCCGGTTTAGGCTATCGTTTAGGATTCGGCTTAGGATCCTTAGGATCCGGTTTAGGAGTCGGTGTAGGAGTCGGTGTAGGAGTCGGTTGAGCAGTCGGTTGAGGAGTCGGTTGAGGATCCGGCTTAGGATCCGGTTTAGGATCCGGCTTAGGATCCGGTTTAGGACCCGTCTTAGTAGGATCCGTTTTGGTGGTCTCAGTTGTGGAAAGTTTATCCGTGGTCGTACCGGTACCCGTGCCAGTTTTTGGATTCTGAACTTTACCCTGGCAAACACCTTGCTTACCTGTTACTTCTTCTACGCTCTTAAATTTGGTTCCCTGCGTTCAGTTAAAGTTCAAAAAGTGTAATAAGGGGAAAGTGAGTCAAATGTGTTTGAAAACCTTGAGGAAACAAGCTTTAATTGACCCACCATTTTTTCCTTGTCTGGACAGCATACCTCTGCCACAAAACCGCTCTTGCACTCTTGTTTTCCTGCATGGCTTTCAGGTTTAACGACTGTGTGGAGATAAAGGTTGGTATAAGATATAGATTAGATGGACATTCTGGTGAGAAGGTAAATTTCATCTGAATCATGACTCGCCTATCAAACCATTGCCCTTTCCGGTCCGATAGAGACACGCTTCTCGATCATTGCCTGCGTTCTCTTCGCACGGAAAGGCACTGGACTGAGAGATCAATTGCACAAACAAAATCAAGAGGCTGATTTGGTTGATTTTCGAAAATTGGCCGCGCATGATGTAAGGTATTGCGAAATGGAGTGGTTGGAAGATTTTACCAAAGATGGTTGTGGAAGCTTTGCCTTCTTATGGTGTACGATCGAGAGTTTACACAGTAGCTTCAAGTCTTTTATCACTATGTGTAGGTGCGAACGTAGCTCAACTTCCTTCTGTTTTCTATGAGTGGGATGGGTACATGCAAGTTTGCGGAGGTGTGGAATTGAGAAAGGTTAGAGTAAGGATCCTATTTATAGACCTCAAGGTTGTGCTCAGCTCAGTCAAGTCGTGCTCCCTGATATCACTATGACACAGTCCTCACCCGAGATGTTGCTATACTTGGGTTGGCAGGTAAACAGGTATGATGACAAGACTCGATATTGGTAGTTCCCCTGCATAGTTTAAAGCTCTTGATGGATTGAAAGGCTTCGGGCGACTTGACAATCTGAGTGGAGTGCTGGCCCAACTCAGCACATATTTCAGAAATAGCAAGGGCAACGCACTACGTCACCGCAAGGAGACTGGTTCACATGTCCTCGGTCGGATAGGTTTGATTACTGTGGCATTTATTCGGCAGACTGGGTGATGAGGGCCTGATCAACAGCCATCGGAATCCACACGGCCGGCAACACATTCCGAGGTACTGGAATTCAACACATGATTTATTTATGTAACTGGTTGCTTCCCACTGAAAACTAGCTTTATCTCCAACCCAACAAGAGCTTCAAGTTTGGTAGAGGGCGCAAACGTTGATTGGATGGCCAGTCCATCCTTGAATTCAATGTCGACACTTTGATTCGATTTTGAAGTGGATAATTTTAATTACATATTAAATGCAAAATTCATTATCTATATCGAGGACAGGCCAACTATAAGCCTTTTGAGAATTAAACTCTGAAACGTCAGGCGGCAAGCTAAAAGTTTCTTGGAAGTGGATGATTATAATTACATATTAAATGCAAAGTTCATTATGTTTATCGAGGACAGGCCAACTGTAAGCCCTTTGAGAATTAAACTTTGAAACGTTAGGCGGCAAGCTAAAAGCTTCAAAACATACACGGCACTTGCAAGGTAGGTTTTAAACTATGTTTCTCAGATATTTTCTAAGTAAATGATAGAGTTAACTCTTGATAAGAACAAACCGGGTTTTCTTTTTTAAGTAAATAATAATAACACTTTTTTATTTCTTCTTAATTTCATGGATAGTGTAAAGGTAATGACAAGGATAAAATACAGATTTTGCCACAAAGGAAAAATCCCTTGAAGCATTGAAAATCAAGAGTAATTATATCTTTTACAACCTCACAGCAAAACAACTTAAACACAAGCAAAAGTTGTCAAAAACCTTAATTGATCACACATGGAAAGAATTATACCTTTTGATAAGCTTCTAAAGATGTGAATGAAATAATTCAACTGTGACTTATCTTGAATTGAATTCTTAAGTGATTTTTTTCTCTTTTGTAATGTGTTGAGTTTTCTTCTTCTTCTGTTCCTCCCAAAAATCCCCTTCTTTACTCTTTTCTTATATCAACTTGGATCAAACTAGAACACCACATTTATTTACTAGGTTTTATTGTATTTACAAACTCTTAGTACTATTTGTTTGTTTGTTCTCTTTCTTGATTCACTTTCTGATATTAAAATTTAATTAGTTGAATTAACGCCTCATACTATTTGTGACCTATAAGAATATTTTGTCTTGATCGGAAAATCGGTGACATCAATCGATCTAGTCACCGATCCACACTCACAACCAATCAAAAACCCAGACTCATGGCCGCACGTGACCCGAAACGCACTGATGTTCTCACCCGACGCAAACACAAGCTCACATCAACCCCCCAAGCAGCCCCCCTTCCCTGCTAAACCTCCTGTCATTCCCGGAGACCCAAAATCAATCAATCATGCCAGTACTAGGATGACTAACGACGATCTCTTGGAAGCTAATCTGAGAAAATCTAGGGCTACCACTAGCAGCCGTCATAGTCTCTCCTCACTCAGCCCCACTCGTAGTCAGATCTCCGCCGCTATCAAAGGAACACCAAGTAAGTTTATCCGACTTTTTTTTGAGAGCCAGAAATCGTGGTATTCTTGCCTGCTTATCATCATCCGTTCTGTTCCTGGAAAGAAGATCTTGCGAACAGCTCGCCAAGAGTGAATGGATTCTCGTTTGTTCCAGAGCTACCGACTCCCGATCCAGACCAGATGAAGAAGAGCACGGAGCTAGACCAACTGATGACATGGGGCGAGATCATGACGACACCGGTCCGACTAGATGATAGGGATGAATCGAGTGGTGGAGGGATGGATGATGATGATGAGGACGAGAGGATGGTCGAGGCGGGGCCATTCCGGATTTGCAAACGGGCGCGGAGGGAAGAATTGGCGATCGGAATGGCCCGACAAGCCAGTAAATCACTTCGCCAAAAGTACGGCCATTCGGCTGGCCTTGGGACCGGCAGAGGGTCCTCGGCACTGCGTCGAAGTCTCTTGGGTGATCATCAAGATTCTTCTCCCTCTCATCCTCTTTCCTCTCCAAACTCACCCTTCTCTGGCTCCCTTCGTGGAAACTCGAAAGCCTGTCATTCTCCTAGACGCGATCAAATCCTTAGTCCCGCAGCTAAACTTCTGCTCAAAAAAACTGGCTCCAAGACCACCTGTAATCCTTCATCTCCTATTACTGCTGTTGAACTTGGTCAGTCTTCTGATCCGGTTATTGCTAAGAAAGCTGGTATCTTCACTCCTCTCGTTGCTCGTAAACCTTGAAAACATACAAACCTGCAAAACTTTCTTTATCACTTCAGATTCTGCGTTGAATCGCCTGTGTATCATTCTGTTTCTTCACACACACATTTCTTTCTTCGTTGGCCTTGTTGTTCGTTTGCTTTTCTTAATCCTTGATATTTATGTAAAACAGAATAACAGAAGAGAAAATAAAAGGGAAAGGGAGTAAAAGGTTATAAAGCCTTGACTATTCATTCATTAGGTGTACACAAAAGAAAACTTCCTTAGATGGGTACAGTGGACATTCGGAAATCTGGGTGGATCTTGCAGGATTACCTGAACCCAACTTCAATGCGCAGCCACTGAGCAAAGGAATCTCTTTGGAACACATGTTTGCTAATTTAGAGTACACCAGATACATACACCACAGGTGCATCGGGTTGAAATGATTTCGAAACCAAATTGAATTTGATTTGCCTGTCCGCACGTGTTGAACGTCTCCTGATGGTCGGGAAATCTCCAGAAAGATTGCTGGAATCACTGGAGTGAAATCCAAAAGATTTTCAAATTTCCATCCAGTCCAAACCCATTTTAGATTTCCACCAGCTGCCTCATAACAAAGTGTGATTCAATTAGCTGGGCTTTGAGATCTTTTTTGAACTGGAATACATTGCATTATCAGAAAGGATTACATAAGTGATGGAGATAGATGAATGTTGTAGTCACAAAGCACAGATAGAAGGTCTGCAAATTTGTGCATGGAGTTAATTAATATACTGCAATGCAACCAGCTCAGCTTACTGAAAGGATTTGGTTGAACAAAGATGATCAGTAAAAGCCAAGAACATGAAATTCAAAGATGAACTATTGAATGTGAAAGCACATTATTGTCAAGGATGAGTTTTAAAGTGAATTTCTTTTAGTCAAAGGTGAGATTCCTAAGATGGAAGTGTTAAGTGCAAGGCTATTGGAAAAGGTTAAGCACAAAGCTGAAAGTTGAGGGTACATTCAAGCTTCTGGGAAAGGGTTATTGGATAAGCTTCAAAGCTGAGTCAAATCTCCAGGAATGGTAGTCCATATGGCTGACTGATTTGAGTATTTTCCAAAGATGAAGTTGAATGTCCACCTTGGTTAGGTCTCACGTGAATGTTAGTTGAAGTTTTATTGAAGCTGAGGAGAATTTGAAGTTTGACGGATATGGTAATGATTGGGCCATGGTGAGTTGAGCCCATCAGTTGCAGTGTGACAAATAAGTTTGAGAATATCTTCAATTGATGAAGATGAGTGAGCTCAAGGAAATACTTAGCGCACAATCAATGTAATCATTAACTGGAAACCAAGTATTATGTCTGTTAGAATTCCACCATGCCCAGAAGAGGGCTTATTTCTTTCTTGTCTCTTTTCCTTTCTAGAGTGTTCCACAGTCCACTAGGCCCCCTCACTAGGCCCCTTTTCACCACTTGTATTTCACTCATCCTGTGAGCATGGGTCTCTTGAGTGACGGAAGGACACAAGGAAAAAGTATTTGTAGAAGCCAACAAAAAGGAGTATGATGAACTCAAGCTCAAATTTATGATAAAAGGAGCTAAGTTGTCAGAAGACAACCTCCAACCTAGAAATAGGCTTGAAATAAAGCAATTTAAGGGTAATTGGGTTTGTTTAACCAATAAAGGAGGACAGATTCTCTTCCTTTGTTTAAGGGGATTGATTGATGGTAATATAAGGGATGAAATGATGCTGAAAAACAGAGTACTGGCTAGAAGGTTACTTCAAGGATTTTTAAGGCAATAATAAGATTGTAATTCTAGTTGGTGACTTAGAAATCTGGGTGAAAAACCAAGAAGGCAGTAGAGGGTATGTTTATGTATGTTTTCTTTCCTTAAGCTTAGAGTACTTCTTTAAATAGTACTTGGCTGGGTGCTTTTAGTGCCTGTATAAGTACATGTATAATTCTCAACCTCCTTGTTGAATTACCATGTGGGCTTAAGCTGTATGTAGACCATGTGCCCTGTAATTAATCTGGCACATGGTGTTTTGGGCTTAGTGTAGAAACTAGTGGCTTGGAATTCTCAATCTGGAATGGCCACTAGTCTCAAAGTGGAAACCATTTATTTGTACTGTTATAATATGTGTTACAGTATCTTCTATGGGTTATGTCTTCCCTTTAGACTATAGTCCTTATCTTTCCAAGGATAAGGTAATTATCCTATGAGTTTCACATATTATAAGGTATGTGTTTTTTTTATTATGGTTTATCCATTATTACATAAGCTACTATGCTCTGTTTCCCTTTTTCTAAGGGACTTTAGTTTTATTTGAAGTCTTTAGGGCAATAACTATTGACCTAACTTTAGGTTTAGGACATACTTATTGTCTCTAAGGCTGACACTTCCCCTTATGAAATACAACCTTCACTCAGTTCCAAGCTCTTAGTAGTCAGACCTGCTCCTTTGGAGACTTCTGATCTGCTGTTCTGAGTCCCTGAGCATCCTGTGCTCTTGTCTTTTCCCAGCTCATATTTTCTTGTCTCAGGCCTCTGGCCATAATTCTTTCAATTTCTAAAACATCTATTGTATTAATTAAATGAGGAAAGAAAAGAAAGATGAAGAAATACAATATTTTTTGTGGTCAGATGAGCACTGATTTCAAAGTATAGTGCTGAATGAGTGATAATTCAAAGACCAGAAGATGAGTAACTGCACAGGATTATATATACAAGCCATATTTGAAGAATTAGAGTGAAATAGTAATTAAGTTATGTGAATCAAGAAATTTAAAATTTGAATCTAAAGCTGAGGTATTCCCAAGCCAATAAAGTAAGTTTGAGGCTAGTGAAAATGGCTAAGCCCCAAGCTTAAATGTTGGCATCCTTGTGAGGCTAGCCAAGAAGTGGTATTGATTAGCTTTGAGGATATTGATAAGTCACTGGAAGAGGTAATCCTAAATTTGGAATTCTAATTGGAAGGAATTTCAAATATGTCACTGAATTTTCATGAGTTGAGTGCCATGTAAAAGCTTGTTGAATGTTCAAATCTGAGTGTGCATTCCAATTTTGATGAAAATCTGAACTGTGCGCCATTTTGCTGAGCCCATTACTTTATTCACAATGTGACAGTTGTGTCACTTCATTTTCTGGGAAATGTGCATTAAATTATCAACTGCCCAATTCATTCCAATACATAAGATCCCAAATTTATGAAAAAATGCAGTTGGAAAAACCACCATCTGGAAAGCCTTGACCTGTCTTTAAGTTCTGTTCTTTTCTATCAACAAGTTATGAGAATGGGGGTGGTTCAGAATTCAAATTAGTGATTCTGAGTTTCAGGTTTCCCAGCAGATGCTGCACAAACAAATGGTAAATTCCTGCCCAAATGCCTTGACTTTTTCTTTCCCCATATTTCTTGCAACCTCTTCAAATTTGACTCCACAAATTTGCAACTTCAAAGACCCAAGATTATTCAGTGTTCACATTATCACCTGCTTCTTGTTGTAGCTCTGCTGTACAATCTCCACATTTGGAGCAGCGGGGTTCAAGATGAGGACAGATAGGAGCAATACAGATAAAAACTTGTGCAACCACAACAATTCTATTTACATGAGCCACACTGAGAATTCATTCATTCTTTGGCTTCACTATTCTTTTCTTATTGTTTTTTTTTGTGTGGCTGACTTTTGATGTCTAGTCTCTGTATCTGAGAGAAAGTGTGGTGGATATTTTTTGTTTTCTTGTCTTGTTTGTTTAATTAACCAAGTCTCCTTATATTTACAGCCTATTTATCCTTGAGGTATTTCATGTTTAAATTTATTTCTCTTTGTCTTGTTTGTTTTCCCCTTACTCAATGTGAAATATGACACTACAGTTTTTGCCTCAAATCCTCATAGAGAATTCCTGCTAAATACCATCTTGCAGTTTAGAAAGGTGTACCCCAGGCTAACACTAAAAGAATCCACGGGGAAACAAATCCTGCTATGCTACAGGTTGTAGCCAGATAGTGTAACAGCCCACCATTGCAACCAAGTCTTTGATGCAGTAGGGGAAAAGTGTTGTATGGGATGTGCAAACTCCATATTTGGAGTAGAACTGATTCAAATGGAGGCAAGGCAGGAGCAATACAGATCAAGGATTTTCCTTCTACTTCCACCACAACAAAAAGAAAGAATGTAGGGAAGGATTTCAGTCCTTAGAATCATTGAGGCTGACAATCCCATGGTGTGTTTAGCTGCACAAACACACTATCAAGCACTTTAAAGCAGTATAGCATACTTTTCTTTATCCAGAACACATTGTGTTAGTGCAAAGCAGCTAACAGATCACAGACAGCCTGTTGGATGTTGGAAAAAATACACTGAGCTGCACTACTGTTACATTAGTGTTGGCATAGCTGGCCCAGTATTGGAAGTTTTGACTGGCTCTTTTTTCTATCCTGGAACTTCTTGGGGTACATGGCTCTGTGAATCTCAAATGGCAGATCTGTTGGGTTTTTATGTAATTTCTTACTACTGGAACTAATGACACATATGATACAAAAGATGACAAATTTGATTTACAATCAAAGCCTCATGAGCTTATGACAGAAAGTTTGCTGGAGAAAAACCAATTACTGTCTGCATGGGAAGAAAGCTCTAATTTCCTTGAGCTTGAATAATTCTTTGGTTTAATTTTTTCCTTTTGGGTCAGTCTCCGGTCTAGGCTCCGGTTTAGGCTATCGTTTAGGATTCGGCTTAGGATCCTTAGGATCCGGTTTAGGAGTCGGTGTAGGAGTCGGTGTAGGAGTCGGTTGAGCAGTCGGTTGAGGAGTCGGTTGAGGATCCGGCTTAGGATCCGGTTTAGGATCCGGCTTAGGATCCGGTTTAGGACCCGTCTTAGTAGGATCCGTTTTGGTGGTCTCAGTTGTGGAAAGTTTATCCGTGGTCGTACCGGTACCCGTGCCAGTTTTTGGATTCTGAACTTTACCCTGGCAAACACCTTGCTTACCTGTTACTTCTTCTACGCTCTTAAATTTGGTTCCCTGCGTTCAGTTAAAGTTCAAAAAGTGTAATAAGGGGAAAGTGAGTCAAATGTGTTTGAAAACCTTGAGGAAACAAGCTTTAATTGACCCACCATTTTTTCCTTGTCTGGACAGCATACCTCTGCCACAAAACCGCTCTTGCACTCTTGTTTTCCTGCATGGCTTTCAGGTTTAACGACTGTGTGGAGATAAAGGTTGGTATAAGATATAGATTAGATGGACATTCTGGTGAGAAGGTAAATTTCATCTGAATCATGACTCGCCTATCAAACCATTGCCCTTTCCGGTCCGATAGAGACACGCTTCTCGATCATTGCCTGCGTTCTCTTCGCACGGAAAGGCACTGGACTGAGAGATCAATTGCACAAACAAAATCAAGAGGCTGATTTGGTTGATTTTCGAAAATTGGCCGCGCATGATGTAAGGTATTGCGAAATGGAGTGGTTGGAAGATTTTACCAAAGATGGTTGTGGAAGCTTTGCCTTCTTATGGTGTACGATCGAGAGTTTACACAGTAGCTTCAAGTCTTTTATCACTATGTGTAGGTGCGAACGTAGCTCAACTTCCTTCTGTTTTCTATGAGTGGGATGGGTACATGCAAGTTTGCGGAGGTGTGGAATTGAGAAAGGTTAGAGTAAGGATCCTATTTATAGACCTCAAGGTTGTGCTCAGCTCAGTCAAGTCGTGCTCCCTGATATCACTATGACACAGTCCTCACCCGAGATGTTGCTATACTTGGGTTGGCAGGTAAACAGGTATGATGACAAGACTCGATATTGGTAGTTCCCCTGCATAGTTTAAAGCTCTTGATGGATTGAAAGGCTTCGGGCGACTTGACAATCTGAGTGGAGTGCTGGCCCAACTCAGCACATATTTCAGAAATAGCAAGGGCAACGCACTACGTCACCGCAAGGAGACTGGTTCACATGTCCTCGGTCGGATAGGTTTGATTACTGTGGCATTTATTCGGCAGACTGGGTGATGAGGGCCTGATCAACAGCCATCGGAATCCACACGGCCGGCAACACATTCCGAGGTACTGGAATTCAACACATGATTTATTTATGTAACTGGTTGCTTCCCACTGAAAACTAGCTTTATCTCCAACCCAACAAGAGCTTCAAGTTTGGTAGAGGGCGCAAACGTTGATTGGATGGCCAGTCCATCCTTGAATTCAATGTCGACACTTTGATTCGATTTTGAAGTGGATAATTTTAATTACATATCAAATGCAAAATTCATTATCTATATCGAGGACAGGCCAACTATAAGCCTTTTGAGAATTAAACTCTGAAACGTCAGGCGGCAAGCTAAAAGTTTCTTGGAAGTGGATGATTATAATTACATATTAAATGCAAAGTTCATTATGTTTATCGAGGACAGGCCAACTGTAAGCCCTTTGAGAATTAAACTTTGAAACGTTAGGCGGCAAGCTAAAAGCTTCAAAACATACACGGCACTTGCAAGGTAGGTTTTAAACTATGTTTCTCAGATATTTTCTAAGTAAATGATAGAGTTAACTCTTGATAAGAACAAACCGGGTTTTCTTTTTTAAGTAAATAATAATAACACTTTTTTATTTCTTCTTAATTTCATGGATAGTGTAAAGGTAATGACAAGGATAAAATACAGATTTTGCCACAAAGGAAAAATCCCTTGAAGCATTGAAAATCAAGAGTAATTATATCTTTTACAACCTCACAGCAAAACAACTTAAACACAAGCAAAAGTTGTCAAAAACCTTAATTGATCACACATGGAAAGAATTGTACCTTTTGATAAGCTTCTAAAGATGTGAATGAAATAATTCAACTGTGACTTATCTTGAATTGAATTCTTAAGTGATTTTTTTCTCTTTTGTAATGTGTTGAGTTTTCTTCTTCTTCTGTTCCTCCCAAAAATCCCCTTCTTTACTCTTTTCTTATATCAACTTGGATCAAACTAGAACACCACATTTATTTACTAGGTTTTATTGTATTTACAAACTCTTAGTACTATTTGTTTGTTTGTTCTCTTTCTTGATTCACTTTCTGATATTAAAATTTAATTAGTTGAATTAACACCTCATACTATTTGTGACCTATAAGAATATTTTGTCTTGATTAATTTGTCTAGCTTGACTAAAAGAGACTGAGATGCCTGTCTAGTCAATTACTTGCAAGAACCTATTTTTTCTGTCTCTTAAATTTTATTCAATTTCTCTTATTCATTATTGTTGTTTTTTCTAAACCACAAATTGAACACTTGTACCTAGTCTATAAATACATAGCCTAGTCCAAGCAATAAGAAATCATCAGTTCTCCTCATAATCAACCAGGTCCCCAATTATTGAGTCCCCTTGAGTCTGTTCAAATAATCTTTCCCCCTTTCTTACCTCTAAAATTTTCTCATAATGATTATCAGAATGATTAATGCATGAAAACCTATGATAAATCAAAAAACGATTTTTTATGTTCTATACTTTTGGGGTTAGCTGACAAGGCAGGAAAATTTGATACACAAGCAAAAAAGGAGGGTGAAGGTGGTGGCACGTTTGGTGCCAATTGCAAAGCAGAGAATCTAGGTAGTACAGATATAGGTGGATGGATGGAAATTGAGGCAGTAATTGGCTTGGGGGCACTGAATTGGGAGAGAGGGTGGCTCAAGGCACCAAGAGGATTGGAATGGGGGGCGGGGGGGAGAGATGAAAGTGGAGGATGCTGTAGATTTCTTGCCATTTCTTTTTTCAAGGGTAACAACGGTATTAGCACTACTGCATATGGGAGGTTCATTCAAGTTGCTCCAGGGAGTATTGTGAGCAATTTTCCAACAAGCATGGTTGTTGGGCTGTTTGGTGTTGATTTTAGCAATTCTGGAAGAAGATGCATCCAAGGAAGCAATGTTTTGGTGCAACTTTCTTGCATCTTGGGCCCCACAGAAGGTGGCAGCGCTAATTTTGGAGGATGGGCTGGAGGGTCTCCTGATGGTGGTGATTGAAGGTGGTTACACCATGATTATTTTGGTGTGTAGAGTACACACCATTCTTCAGGCAGATTTAGTGCAACTGCAGATTGGTGTGTGGCCCACATGCCAAAATAAATTGGCATGTGGGGATTCACAACCCCAAAAATAGGGTGTGTGGGTGCCACATCCCCCCAGGTGATGACAACACCAAATCCCAAGTGGGCTTTGATGATGTCATCCCAGGGATAACCTTGAAAGCTGTGTTTCTCCCGGATATCAAGGTTAGAGCATCTTAAAAATTCTGGGGGGCAGCTGGCCTGTGTTCCCCCTCCTGCAACCACATGTTACAGAATTCAAGGCTCAGCTCCAATTATGGACTGGCAGTGCAAGCCACAGTCCAACAGAGCACCACCAGTTCACCACCGTGTTCAAGCCCAACTTCATCCACCCAAAACAATGCAACATGTTTTGGAATAGATGAAAAATGATGATAATGTTCTTGCCTTGAAACAAATAGTTCTCAGCTTGATGATCAAGACAAAAGAGAAAAAAAATGGTGGTTCAACACCTGGAAGAAGAGAAATCAACTGTAATTGACATGAAGGACACCAGAAGCTCTACAACCATTTTGCCAAGAGCCCTACATATCATCATGAAAACTTCTGCAATCAATTCCAAATGCAATGAGGCCTTTTCCTAAAAATTGTTGAGAATGTTATATAAGCCAACAAATAATTTGTACAGACACCCGGCGCAGCTGGAATATTGAGCTTTTCACACCTTCAAAAGGAAACTGCCAAAATTAGAATGTTTGTGTACGGATGCAGTGCAGACTCTCTTGATGAGTATCTTTGTATGAATGAGTGGGGTATTTATAAATGCACACCTTTCCCAGGATGGGTGTGTGAACCTCACACCCCTCCTGGGAAGGGCATGCAGCCCCAAACGCTCATCCTATATGTCAGCCTTAGAGTCATCACAACTGACCTAAAGCTTGCCTTATTCCCTTTTTCTCCCATTGAATAATGAACAATAGCCTTATATCTTTTTATCCTCAATCTTAATCACCATTTTGACTGCAAATTCTGTTTCCTCATTAAATTTTGACCATAGTGCTCACTGAACACTTTGTAATTGCTCAACTCCTTCATAGAGTAATTAAATAAATAATTCTACGCCACAACTAGTTGAGCAAGTAAACCAAGGCCAGCCAACCACATCTACATGTGAGATTACATAATCAAACCTTGAAAATTTTCGAAGTTGGTGTATCCTCCATTGCAGGGAGGATACACAACCTCAAGACACCCAGAACCACCAACTCAGACATCCAAGGATTCAGCAAGTTACAGCTCACCACTCTAACCAACAAAAGGCCTCTTTCACCCAGTACTTCAAGTATTGTCAGTCAGTCCCCTTTTTGAACCTTGTTTCTCTGACAGTAGTCCTTCTCTGTCTTCCCCTTATCCTTCCCCTCTTCCCTTTTCCTTCCTCCATAAATCAAGAGATCAGATCACTTCATCAGCAGGTTACCCTTTTAGAACCTTGACTACAAGTCTAAAAATCAGGGCAGATTAATTTACTAATTCTGTTGTCCCTCCACTGTTTCCTTAGTGTGTGAGGAGGCTGTTGCATTTCTAAAGACTCTGGCACAGCTTAGCCAACTTTTCCAGGTTGAGCTCATTGATCTTATAAGAGCACTCTAAACAAACAAACAATCAATAAAAAGATCAATTATTCCCCTTTCCCCTTTCCTCTTCTCTTTTCCTCTACTAGTTGTATCCCATATCCTTGAAATACAACCAGTAGTGCCCCCCCAAACCTTGTGTCCTGTTGTCACTTTAGAGACCCAGGCTCACACTATACATATAGGATGGGCGTGCAGGGTTGTATGCCCATCCCATGTGTATAGGATGGGAATGCGGGGCTGCATGCCTAAACTGGAGGAGATCCCTCTGGTCAAGGAGGCCATACAGCCTTGTTGACCAGAGGGGATCCCTCCAGTCAACAAGGCAATACAACCTTTTTGACCAGAGGGAATCCCTCTGGTCAACAAGGACATACAACTTTGTCAACCAGAGGAAATCCCTCCAGTTGAAAAGGTTGTATGCCCTCCTTGACTGGAGGAAAACATTCTGTTCTACAAGGAAATAGAACCTCATTGTCTAGAGGGAATCCCTCCAGTCAACAAGTCTATCCAACATTGTTTACCGGAGGAAATCCCTTCATTTGACAAGTTTGTATTTTCTTGTTTACCGGAGGGATTCCCTCCAGTCAACAAGGCTGTGCGACCTCCTTTACCGGAGGGATTTCCTCTGGTCAATGAGGGCATAAACCCTCCTTGAATGCAGGTATCTCCTCTGGTAGAGGCGTGCAGCCCCGCAAGCCCATCACACATAGGATGGGTGTGCAACCCTGCACACCCATCCTATATGTATAGGATGAGCATCCGGGGCTTCACACCCTTCTTATGTGTATGGGAAGGGCCTAGTAGTCACACACCCTTCCCAGGAAGGGTGTGCAGGTCACACACCCATCCTGGGAAAGGTTTTCCCCTGGTGTGGGTGTGCTTGTATCAAGACCCAAATGAGTGAAACCAAGTAATCTTTGGCATTCAAAAATATGATGATGTATTATGTTCAAAAGCGGAATCCACAGCAATTTTGCCATAACATTTTAAACATCTATAGCAAAGAGTACTTGAGAATTCTTAACAAATGTTGCTAGGATCCTGGAAGCTTTGGAGAAGCAAGTTTTTCCCGAGATGACAGGATAAATCAATTGCATGCACTTGTGCTAGAAGAATTTTCCAGTGGCTGATCATGGAGCATGCAGCAGCAAGGAGAAAGAGCCAACAATTTCCCTTGAAGCAGTGACCTTGTACGGCACTTGGATTTGGCATACATTCTTTGGACTCCCTGGTACCCTCAATGATTTCAAAATACTCAATGAATCTCCAATCTTCAACCAGCTTCAAGAAGTCAAGGGACTTGCAGTGTCTTTTACTTTCAATGGAACTCAATAAAATCTTGGGTACTACCTTGTGGACGGAATTTAAAATTTGTATACTACATTTATCCAGTCTATCTCTCAACTGCAAGGATCAAAGAAGAAGAACTTAAAATGAAAGAGGAATATTTAAAACATTTTGAGCAAGCTTTTGCGGCTCTGCAATCTTGCTATGCAATTGTGCAATTACCTGGTTTCTTTTGGAATCAAGATTTGCTTTACAATATCATGCTAGAAGTAATCATACTTCACAACATGAATTTTGAAGATGAATCTGGAACTGAATCTTATTGTGAAGTTGATTATTACCATAATGCACATACCAACACAGCCATATCAAACAATGGAACAACCAACTCCACTTTTGCACATTGCATGTTAAGATAACAGGAAATTAGGTATCAAAAAGCACACACAACTTAAGAATTATCATTTTGATCATTCATGGAACAAGCTTGGCTCTGATTAACCCAGCTCCTCCACTTAGTTCAACCTTCTTCTTCTTTTGATGACTCTCGTTTTTTTGTTTTTGTTTTGCTTTTGATCTCACTTGAATATTTCTCTCTGCTTATTGCTTGTTTATGTAGACAAAATGTTTGTGTGTTTGAATTTTGAAAAAAAATAACAGAAATTAGATAAAAAACTTGATAAAATGATCAAGGTTCACCTTGAGATTCTTTGATGCCTTCATCTTCTTCCTTGGAGTTTTTATCCTCCTGAATTTCCTTTTCTGCTATCTCTTCCCTCCCTTTCTTCCTTCTCCTTTTTCTCCTTTTTCTCCTTAATCTCATTTTCTTGATTTGCCTTTTGCTTGTTTTCTTCCCAATCTTTCTCTTCTTTGCTAGCAATAATTTCCTTCTTTTTTCTTTGATAGTAAGCACATCTTTCATTTATTAATGAGAGGTCCTTGGACATGATGGAATTGTAAATAGTCATTTTTGCCACAGCTTTCATTGAAGACAGATGTTCACACAATATTTTGACCAGATATTTCTGGATCTTCATCATTTTATCAAGCAAAACCTCCTTGAACTGTTTTTGTTTGGCAGCTTTTGAACCTTCCATGAAAATTTTCCTAAGGACCAAGCAACCAACTTTGGACTCTTTATCTTCAATTTCCATAACAGTAGGGCTTGTTGCGGCAGTGGTAGAGCTAGGAAGTCCATAGTTTTCATATGCTCTTGCTGACTAGCCTGCCATTTGGGGGTATTGTTAAAGAGGCCCCAGAAGTGGCTGGAATTTAACCTTGATCCAGAAGTGTTCTTGTGGAGATCTTTGGCCTTGGTTATCTGAACAGAGCCACCATAAATTTGAATCCTAGTTCATCATACAAACAGGAGATCCAATACCACAATAGACATACCAGATCATCACATTTTTTTCCACTTGCCAATAACTGCTCAGCAGTTGCATAGCATCCAGCAAGCTTGCTAAAGTTCTTAGATATGGGTGCCCACTGACATTCTACAGCACCAACGGGAAGTAGAGGAAGTTCTTTGAATTCCTTTATGTGTTTTTTTGGATGAGTTTTACTATGTGATGAGGTCTACAATGTATTCATGGATTTTCTCCCAAAATGTTTCTGCCTTCTGTCCTCTCCCAAAAATGGTGTCTTAACAAGTGTTTACCCAAGAAATACACAAGTTCTTCTCTTGCTCAATGCTCTAGAAAGGAACCCCTTTTTGGATGTGGATTTTTCATTGGGTTGTTCATCAGGCTGTGGTGTGTTCTGATTGCAGTAGTTGTCCACTGTTTTCTGGGTGTCAATGTTGTTGGCTTTTCTATTGGAGTTGGAAGATTTTGTATTTTGTCTTTCTTGGTGAACAGAAAGTAGGAGTTTTTTTAGTTCATTCTGTTTTTTCCATTGTTGTGGGGTATGAAATTGAGAGGATGGAGGTGTGTCTGGTCAATTGCAGCTGAGAGACCCGCAGAAGTCAGTAGGTGATTGAGTGTTTTACTGCCCCTGGAAATGTTCCCAGGGTTGTTTTTCAGGTCCATTAGAGTGCAAAAAAGGAACCCAGTGCGCCAACATTTGCCCCCAATTTCCCAATTGCGGCTCCATTAGAGATGCTCTTATATGCAGCCTCATGGCCAGGAAGAACCCAGCCATGAGGTCAAATACAACCTCATCTCCAGGTCTCATACAACCTCATGGCCAGGTCTCTCCTGGCCATGAGGTTGAATACAATCTGGTTGGGTGTCCCCCGGCAATGGGGCTTTATACAACCTCAATGGTGCCTGCATCCACCATCAAGGTTGTAGACAACCTCATGGCTGGGTCTCCCCCAGCCATGGGGTTTTAAAATATTGACAGTGGCTGGCTTCATTGTCAAGGCTGCAGAAAACCTCATGGCAAGGTCTCCCCCACCCATGAGTTCAAATACAACCTGATGGCTGGGTGTCCCCCGGCCATGGGGGTATATTCAACCCTGATTGTGGCCTGGTCCACCATCAAGGTTTTAGACAAAATTGTGACCAAGTTGTTCCCACCCATGAGGTTGAATAAAACCTTATGCCCAAGTTGTTCCTGGCCATGGAGTCAAATACAAACTTCTGGCCAGGGTTTTCCCAGCCATGTCAAATACAAAATCATAGCCAGGGTTTACCTAGCCATGAGGTTGTATACAGCCCCAAAAAGCCGGCCATGAGATTGACTACAACCTCACAGCCAGGTGGCCGGCCGTCAGGTTTTATTTGACCTCATGGCTGGGAAAAACTCAGCCATGAGGTGTTTACAACCTTGATGGCTGCGTTTTTCCAGGCCTTCCAGGCTGTAGCTGGGATGACATCACCAAATCCCAGTTGGCACTTTGGGGCCCTGCAGTCCCACATGCCATCTTTTTTGGTGTGTGTGCATCCCTACACACCAATTTCTTTTGGTTTGTGGGCTGCATGCCAAAAAGAATGGTGTGGGTCAATTTTTTTGGCATTCAGGGGCCACATGACAAAAAAAAATGGTATGTGGCCCACACATGCCTATAGAATTTGGTGTGCACTCAGTAACACCTGCCTGTCTGCCATTGTTAATGTCAGTGTAGAGAAAAACCATCCCAAAAAATCTGTGAGAAAGGGAGTTCAACCAATGCTGTGGTTTGACTGATTGCCCAAAATGACACCAGGGGAAATTAAACAGGCAGTGACAATGTCAAGCCTACTGACGTGTCCAACAATTTTTGCCCTAACCTCTAGCAGGCCCAGCCTTGATGCACGGTCTGATAAGCTGCAGCCGAAGTCTTGTTGGACGTGCAACCGTTGTCCGGCTGCACCCGTAGTGTAGTATTACCATTGCGCGAGACAACGGTTTCTCTTCTTCGCCAATCTAGAGACCCAGAACCAGAGGCAACAGTAGCTAACTGCCCTTTTTTTGATTAAAAAGGTGCAGTTTGATCTGACATTGCCTACCATGTAATGAAAATCAAACTGACACAGCATTGCGCCGAATAATGAGGTCATACCACCCATACAACCTGGGCACTATTCAATAGTTAAACAGGTCTTCATGGGTGGTGCCCGTTTACTTCCTTGAAGGCTCTACTATATAAATATGTAATGCACACAGGGTGATACACAAAAACAACATACAAGAAAGTTGATCAATGAAGATTACAAAAAAATGTATGTGCCATGCTTATTATTGAAAGGTAAGGATTAAGGAAACTAAAAGAACAAAGAAGCCCAAACAGACTCTTTTGGGGGGTAGTCTTCAAAAGGCAAAAAATCATATCAAAAAATTACAAATCATAAAAGAGAAGGTGAAGAAGAGGAAAGGAAGGGTGGAGAGAAGTTATAGACCCCAAGCGGCATCGACAGGCGAAAGTGAATCTGCGATATTATCTGCTGGGTCGTTATTATTAGGTGCACTATTTTTTTGGTCATCAACACTTTCATCGTTGTCGTGATGGTTATCATCATCATTGTTGTCATCAGTCACCTTGTTATTGTTATTTTTGGAGATGATAGTATCGGTGTGGTTTGTGGACGAGGGAGAAGGAAAAGAGTCGTGAGGCTGGGGAAGCTTCACGGAAAGATCGACTTGAGGAGTTATTCGAAGCTCTTGAAAGTCGGCCAAGGAAGACAATGGAGGTCGCTGCTGGTCCACCAGGACGTCGGTAGTATTCTGATCCTGACAATTTTCTTGAAGTTCGGCTCGCCCAGCCAGTCCAATTTCTTCTCTCTCTGCTCCATCCTGCTCAGATGGGGTTTTTGCATCAAACTGTGAACCTACCTGCTGCACAAGACCGCTCCCCTCATTGCCAACAAACAGGCTACTCTTAGGCTCAGTCCGGTCTTTCGCTGTAGCCGACTCAGGAGCCACAGAATCTCGATTGTCGGCAAGAACGACTCCAAGCGAGGATGACCCGTTTAAGATGACGGGTCTAGGAATAGTCGGCTGAGAATTTTGGCCGAGCTGGAGCTGGGGGGCGAGAGAGTCCGAGCCGATTCCAAACCGGTGACTCGAGTCCTTTATCCCTGGGATCATCATCATTGGCGCTGGTTTATAGCTCGCACGTTCAGATAGAATCCCAGACGCTGTTTTAGTCACAGTCGTTGTGATGGTACTTGTTAGTGGTGGTGGGTTTGAAGAGATGGGCTCCATGTTTATCGGGCTCGAAGTCGACGACAAGAGATCATCTAGTGGAGGGACTAGTGATTTGGAATCTGCTTTTTCTACACATAGGGAGAAGACCCAGGATTAATCGTCTAATTTCTAAACCAGTACAAAAATAATCGGGACATTGTTAACTGACCAGATACGCCTTCGGACTGGGCAGAAGGGAAGCTTAATCCGGTCGTAGATTGGGGTGCGGCGGGAATGAAGTGTCCGTTAGAAGAGAAGATGCGATTACGTTTGCCGACCGAGGAGGGGGCTTCATCGGTGGTGGCATTAGTGTCGCCGGGAGCGGTGGAGGCAAGAAGTTTGGAGGTACTGAGTTTGGGCCGGAGATGAGCAGCAGAGGGATGATCGAGGACCGGGGAGCTGGACCGAGACAGCTGTGCATTTGATTGCGGAGAGGAGAGATCGACGCTTTTGGTCTTTCCTTCTCCCAAGCGGGCCCGATGAGCACGGTATGACTTTGATTTCTGGGCCTCGGGATCGTCGGCCAGGCGTGGGTCAGCTGGGGGGTCCTGTGGACTTGACTCGTCGGCCGGACGGAGCGAGATCGGAGAGAAGTCCATATCGACGGGCTCGGTTAAAGAGCTCAGTCTTTGGTTGTTGTCAGCCTCTGTTGAGGAGTATTTGTCCTCGTTAGGGTTCCGGACTTGGTCGATCGAGATCGGGTTGAATCCGCTATTGTAAGGATGGATGTGGCCGGCTTGGGGCGATTTGCGCTTCGAGGCCCAGGCCGCACCCCACTTTATCACCACATCGCGCGCCTGTGTCACGCTAGCTGCAAGGGCTTCCTTATCCGTTGCACGTGTGCGCAGTTGGTTGAGGATCGAGTTTGAAGGTGCTGATTGGTTAATTGCCGCATGGGAAATAGTAGAATTCGATGACCGCAGATTAGATATATTTCGCGCCGGGGGCGGTAAAAAACTGGTGGGCAATGTTTGACGAGGAGGGGGAGGAAGGCGTCGGAGGGGTGAGGGATTTTCTTCCGAAGAATGATTGGAAGAAGTTTGAGCTAGTGGGGAACTGGTTGCGTTGTCTTGTTGGATCAAATCATACACTGGCTGTGGAGACGAACTTTGAACAGGTTGGGCTGGGGTTTGCAGAGGTTCTTCGACGAGGTTCGCCAGATGGTTGCTTGGGCTGGAAGATGATGTGAGGTCAATATCTGCAGGTGCTGATTTGCCATCAAGATTGGGAGTTTGAGGATGGGTAGTGCTATTTTCAGGGTGTGAGCGAAGGAATTTCTGGAGTTTGGCAACAGCATCCCCATCCTCCAAGTCAGAGGACTGTTGCTGCGTTGAACGTACTTTGTGCTGATTGCGAGATGATGATGCCTGGCTGGATTGAGTCGATACAGTTTCTTGACGGCGGCTAGTTGAAAACCAGCTACTGCGCTTGTTTTCTGGTGGATTGATTGAGAGTGCGGGCGAGCTATGAACCGACTCATCAGCCGCCAGTGTCGGCGCGACTGCTTCAGACGACTCCTCAGATCCATTGCCGTTTTTATTGACAGTTCTCTGTCTTATCGTATCCTGTGAGAGGTCATTCGCTACCCGGGCAGTGCTTAGCGAAGCTACTGTGGTCTGTGGAGAAGGCTGCTGATCATGAGGCTCTGAGTATGACTTTTTATGAGTCGAGGATGGTTTATGAATTTTCGTCTTGACATCTTCTGCACTAGCAGAACCATCTGAAATGACTTGGTCGTCTTGGTCATCGTGCGCCAATTTTTCTTTCCTAGCCGCATCACCCCAAATCCCACCGTGATGGGTATATGGCTGAGTGTCAAAAAATACCAGATCGTCTAGGTTCGGGTAAACGATTGACTCCATTACCTGAAGGTTGAATATATAAAACATAGTTTAAATATTGGATGGTCAGGGTAAGGATATATGATGAAAAGTAATCTACTGACCACTTCACGGATACGAGATTCGATCGGCTTCAAGACCAATGCCCATTTGATCTGGCGAGTGGAGACGACCGGCTCGAGGTCGAGTACGAGGTGGGGCATGGCTGTAAAGCCGAACCAGAGTCGGTTGGTTGGTGGTCTTTTGATCTTGAGGAGTAAAGTACCACTGAGCTCTTTGAGGACGACTGCAAGGACCAAGTTGACGACGTATGGTTTGAAGCGGGCGCCTAGATTGATGGTGGCCACTGTTTCAATGGTGATCCTGAATTCACCTTTGTAGCTGACCAAAACTTCCATGCTCGCATCTCCATCAATAGTAAGTTCCTTGAGCATCGGTTTACTGAAGAAGGGCGTGGTTGAGCCGACGTTGACTTCACGAACGTTTATTGCCGAGAGGAAAGTAGGCGTTTGAACTTTGGCAAGTTTTTTCATGATCCGGTCGATAATCCAAGTCTCCAAGGCGTGGGTACGATAGCTGGATAGGAAGAGTCTACCGAGCATGGCGTTCATCCATCGCATCGGAATCGGATCGGGTTGCTGATCGATTCCTTCAAGCAACTTGGCCATATCTTGAGGGTCGAATAGGGATGCATCCTTTTGAAAGGTGGCTTTCGAATCTGGGCCGTTTATTTTTGAGGAGGCAAGTAGGATGTGATACCAGTCCTCCTTTTCAAGGTTATTCTTTGTGAAGAGGAACCAAGCAGCCGGTCTACCCGGTTGATGATGGTGTTGATCTGGTTGTTCGGATCTCTCTGAATCTTGTTGAAGAGATTCTTTATTAGTATGATGATGATGAGATTGGATGATCGGCTGGAGACAGATCGCTCTCCGTTTCACAAATAATTCACCATCCGGAGAGCCAGTCGGATATAGGTCGACATGATAGAGTGAGACTTGGATGGCAGCCGTGCAGTCGACCTGATCCTCATCCTGGTACAAAAATAGGACGTTCTGTTTGAGTACCGTATAAAATCGGTCCTTGGGTTTAATCCGTTTTGCGTCCTTTGAGCGTTGGTCCATGAAGTTCCGGTAGCTGTTGGTGAGTAGCCCCATGTATGTATTCTCTGAATTTTGAGAAGGTTCGTAAGTCTGCCTGACTGTCAGCCAGCCTGCACGGTATATCCTGGGTAGTTCTGAGTCGGACTCATACTTTGCGCTTTGATCTTGATCGTCCTGCGGGTTCAATATCGCTGGTTTGGATGATGATGATGAGCTCTGGACAGTCTGTTTGGTTGGTGAGAAGTAGTAGAGACTAGCTCCAATGGTGATAATGATGATTGGGATAAAGGTTAGACCACCGAGCAGGTAAACGAACAGGATCAGGTACAACATCGCATTCCCAATTGACCTTTGTTTCCCTCTTGAACGTCGTTTTCTTGTTGGCCGTCTTGTGCAAACTTCTTGGCTCTTATGGAGGCTGGTTTCGAACTTCCGCTTTCTATGTTGTTGACCTTCTTTTTCTTCTTGACCGTCGATTTTTCCCAGTTGTGACTTCAGAGACAGCAGGTCGATCGACCATGGACGCTGTGGACACTCCAGATCCCAGAGACCATATATTTAAGCTGCAGAGTACATGTCACAGTACCTGACATGTACTGTCAGCCCTAGAGTTATTCCAGAGTATTCTAAAGACTGACTTTGCTGTAAAATATAGTGAGAATAGAAGGTTAAGAAGAGCCTGTACCCTAGCACCTGCCAGCCTGCTGTTTTCTGTTTTTCTTGGCAAAAAATGTTTTTGACTAAAACCACATACCACAGGGGCTGATTTCAAACAATTTCTTGCACTTAGTGCCTGTTTTCAGAAACACCCACCAGGAACAATAAATTTTCACTAGACTACAGGTTACATAAGCTTAGTTTCAATGAGCTACCCATCATTAGTACAGCTGGCCTCATGTACAGCCACTTTTATGACACAAAGGGGCCATTGTAGCCTAGTTGGAGTGGAACCAGAGCCAGAAAGAAGCTGCAGCCTGTCATGACTCAGCATTTCCAATCAAACTGAACTACACTCCTTAACCAACAGGCTATGAAACTGGCACCCCTGAATAAAACCTCATTATATGTAATAAATCCATGCCAACAAAATTGGAAAATTAACAAATAAAAATAATCAATGACCCAGAGAGCAACAAAGACCAACGGAAACAGTTACATATGGTGTACGAAAAAGAATGATCAAATGATGAGCCCTGCTGGCTAATAGCCAAGAGCTACAGGGAGGTAAAAACGCTAAGTGCAAGTGCACCATGATGAGTGGATTTACCATATAATAACCATGTGGTGTTGCTTATTCACCAACACCCAACACCCTATCCAGCCAAGCTTGCCACCATGATTGCTTTACAGCCAGTTATATTTCTCTATGTTCATTATCTTCCATGCTCCCAGCCTCTTAATGTATGTGTATCCTCCTTTTGATACCGGTGCAATTTATCTCCACTAGCGCAATCATCTTGTATGACTTAACTTTGAACATCTCCATAGACTCCACAGTCAAATCTCCCACAAATTTGATTCAATACCGGTCATTGCTCAAGAGTGCATGAGCTTGCTTCAAACAAGACCAACTGTCATCCTGCCACGCCGTCAGCAATTTATCCATGTCTACCCGCATCAAGACTACCACATCTGCCACTTGCATGGTGGAAGAAAACTTAGTCTTGATAATTCCGTTGCACTTTGACTCTACCATCTTTAACATCTCCCTGCAAGTCACCCTAAACAGGTCCATGGTGACAACCAAGGCTATTCGTAGCATAGAATGCCTGTTCTTGAAAATCTTCAAGATCTCTTGTAACTTGTTCAATGCCAACAATGCCAAAAAATATGTGAGTTTCACAATTCTTTGAGCCTCATAATGAGGCAGGTGATTGTTGTGACTACCTAGCGACACCGGGTGGTAAGGTATAGGGATTTGGATGAAAGAGTTTGGTTCCATAGTGTAGGCATCTGGATGGAATGGGGCTTGATGAACAAGGGGTGTGGGTATCACTATCTCCACATCAGAATCAGCCTCCAGCTCCTCAATGTCCAAATCAATCAGGATGGTTGCTTCAGGGTGACTCTCCACTACTTCCTGGTCTGATGGGAACCATTGGATCAGGGGAACTTCTGATTCAACAATAAGCAAATCCTGGTCCTTTGCAAGGTAGTACATGTGCTTGCATGCACTTCCATATCGTGCAAAGTGGGGGCAGGTACAGCTATTGAGTCTACCTTTCTTCAAGCCAACCCTTGGCTGTTGAGTAAGGATGTATGAGTGAATGTTGGCTTGGTGAAAGAGGAGACTCAAAACTACAGGATTAAAGCAATGAGTAAAGTCTAAAGAGTATGGACTAGCCTGTCATTAACATGGGAGCAATGAGATAGCTTAAATGGTTTGGAAACTGTGCAACATTGACTTCAATACCAGCCAAGAAAGACCGGGTGTAACCCTCCCCCAATACTCTTGCATGAGACTGAAATTTGTTTGTCTGCTGCTTTCAGAATCCTATCTCTACGCAAATGAACTCCTTTTGGTACCTGGGAAGCACCTCATCTTTAAATATTTGAATGACCACATCTATATGACGGCGTTCAGGTCCAGGTATATACTTTTTTTCAAAATGTTGTGCCAGCTTTCAGTATAGTTATTAGTATGTATACCCTGGTGAGCAGTCTGAATGTGTATTTGGTATGTTAAAGTAAGTAAGGATGTGAGAGAGATGATCACATTTCAATTGAGTGATTGTGCAGCTTAAATTTCAATAGAACATGGCCCAGTTTTCATAGTGTGAATGCCACTGGTCTTCCAAGTACTTCCCAAAGGCAAAACTGATACCACACCACTTGGTTGAGAAGTCTTTCCAGCAAGTTTCGGGCCCAGGTGAACAACAATATAGCAGGTTGCAAAATTCAAGTATTGCCTCATTAGCTTGACCTTTCAGATACCGAGCTGCCACCCCCTTTAATGCCTTGAGAACATGAAATATGCACCAGTAGTGCTTAGGACCATTGGGTCCAAGGTCCCAATACACATTGGCAACAGCATTAGTTATTGCCAATGCACAATCACTTATTATGGCTTGAGGAACAAGCCCTGAGCTGAGTCAAAGCCATTGTAGAATCATCTCTACAGGTTCACTGAAAAAATAAAAGTAACTCTCATTTCAGCAACGGCTTGTGGATTGATGTGAAAGATTGACGTACAAAGCGGCTGATGGAGTGAAGGCCCAGAAAACTGGAAGTCCTTTTCCAGTGACAGGGTTCCGAATGACAAGGGTGTAGAGGCTGACCATTTGGCCATCATGAAAACATGAAAACAGTAGTTTTTCATTGAGTTGTGTGTGCTATCAAGCATCAGCATACTCTGGCCATGGCTGAGGAGCATCTTTCTCTGCCATTTTGATTGAAAGGCAAACAGATATTTGACTGATTATGGTTATCTGGCTCGGGTAGGTAGGTATGCCATCCAATCTTAATGAGTTCAAGGTTCCACAGTACAATGTATTTGAATACATTGGGGTCTCTCTTTGACAGAAAATTGATTTGTTTCCAAATAAGGTACTTCACCTTATTGTACATGTTTTGGGATGCTTATGGAATTAACAAACATCTATTGCTCTATGAAGTTGATTAAAAAGGAGCTCAGCATTTGTATATATATTTATCAAGGAAGTATCAGTTTACCCACATCATGAAATAAGTCAGGTGACTGTAAAAGACGGTCAATTGTTTTCCACCCTAGACCGGAGATAACCCAATCATGAAGCCACTTCTCAACGGATTTGGGAGCACAACAAATGAGCATCTCTTCTTTGGGGAATGGATCATGGTTGTGCTCCCACAGCCACATTACACAAAGTGTATCTGTTGGGTAATGATGAGATATTCTGAACCAAGCCATGCACCCAATCTTTTGTGAATCATGGGTCTTACGCGAGTTTAGTGATTGCTTCAGATGTCCAGCCCAAGGGCACTTGAACTCAAGCTTGAAGGTATTGATTGGAGGCCTGCCTCGGAATGCCTTTAATGATGGGCTAGATTAGATGATGTCGTCATTGTGGGTTTTCTTCTGAGTTTTCCAGCAAACAGTTCCTTGAATTTCATGAACAAATGCTTGGGCATCTTCATGTGAGTTTCCAGGAATTGTGAAACTGTAAGGACTGGGTGGAAGGGTAGGAGGATGGCCACCAACGTAACAAACAAGATGCAAAGCATTTGGAAGATCAGTTGATCCCTCTGGTACCAGGACCTCCTGGGTAAATGGTAGGGGGACTATGCTGTATACGTCCTCTACAAGGGGGAAATCCATCTTTCTTTGCTGATTAACAGCATATGGCCGTTTCATGTTGAGTAAATATGAGAAAGAAGTTTGAACAAAAGAAGTTGATGCTGATTGTTGAATGAACTGGGTTTAAGATGTGATCTGAGTATTTGATGTATTGGAAAATTTAATGGATTGTTCTTCAATGAATAAGGAGGAGGGAGTGGTCAAGATTTCAACTAAAAAAATATTAAATATAGTAACTTTTGAAGAAAGTGGTAATAATAGCAGAAACTAGAGACTGGGGATGTTGGAAGTGATAAAAATGGGTGTGTTGGGCTCCGGGCCAAGTTTGAGAGGAATGTACTGGTCCAAAAAGCTGGATCAACACTTCTTTTTATGGGGAAACAGATCCTCATGGTGACTTTGAACTTGGAGGATGATTGGGTGAGTTCTCCCCTGCAGATCAAGCTCAAGATCAAACCTTCAGTGGACTGTACCTTCCTACAACTTCAAAACAGAATGGGATCCAGGCCTGCCTACAACTTCAAAACAGAATGGGATCCAGAATCACACTGCTCATCTGTATCCTCAAGGCTTTTCCCATTTAGGAGGGAGCACTGCAAGTTACCATTATTAGAGAAGTTTGTTTCAATTTCCCATGAAACTGGCTGAATGACCAGTTCAAATTTGAAATTTGTAGTGTCATATACCACTGTATGACACAGCCATTGTTTCTTGATGTGACCAGACTTCATGGGAAAATTTGTTTTTCCTGGCAACCCTCCCCCCCCTGTCTTTGAAAATGGTTACACCCCAATCCCACAATCACCACTCACAAGCCACACCAGTTTCAGAATGCCTACCCAACAAGCCAACCAAAAAAATCTACCAATTGATCCTGACCTCTTCAATATTGATTCACTCCCAGCCACATCCATTCTTTCTGTTGGATTTTTGGCGAAATGAAAAAAGGAAGGGAAGTTTTGAACAGACTCTGGGAGACTCAAAAGGTGGGGACTTGGTTTTTTTGAGGAGAACTGATGGTGTTCTTACTCTGATCAGGCTATGGCTTAAATAGACTAAATACAAGAGTTCAAACTGTGGTTGTAAAAACAATAATGAATAAAGAATATTGAATAAAAATTGAGAGACAAAAAAATAAGTACTTGTAAAAAACAAACTAGACAAGGCTTCTCGGTCTCTTTTAGTCAGGCCAGATGAGTTAGTCAAGTAAAAATATTTTATGAGTCACAAATGATAAGAGGTGTTAATTCTTACTAATCAATTTTTAGTAATCGTAAAATGAGTCCAGAAAAAAGAAATAACAATCAATTAAATTAAGGATTGTAATTACAAATAGCTTAATATTTATGATGTATTCTAGTCTGAAAAAAAGAAGTTGATTCTCTGAAACTTTAATGGAGGGGAGATACTTTTGAGGAGGAACAGAAAAAACTCAACACTTTCAGATGAACTTTTGCCTCCACCTCTCAAATTGTCAGACAACACCAATGACAGTAATGTTTTAGCAATGATTCCACCAGCTGCCTCAAAACCCACAGCACCAAGGAAAACCAAGAAAAAGAAGAGCAAGACAGCAGCAGCAACTCTGAATGCACCATAAATCTCTCAAAATCTTCCATCAAGCACTCCAAAGACACAGGAATCAACTCAAAAAACATGTAAGGTTAGCTCTGAAGACCAAATCTGTGAGGCACTCCACATGTGGACAACAGCACAAAAAGATTTTTTTTTAGATCTTATAACTATTGAAATAGCTGCTGTTTGCAATTCCAACAATGGTAATTTGCAGAGACCAGGCTGAAAAAAATGTGATGAATTCTCTCAACAAGGAATATGACCTCAATCTCACTTGCAACCTGATCAGGAATCAGAAAAATTCTATCCAATCCCTGCACTTTGGCTATAAATTCCTCTGAACCCATTCTGAATTTGGATGGGACAACAAAAAACAATTTGTCAGGTCACAGCTGATCCAAGGGCCTGGAGTGAGCTCATCAAAGAATATCCACAACACAAATTTGGGAAGCTCAAAGATAAGCTGTTTCCCTTGTACAAACTCACAGAGAAAGTTTTTAACAGAGCATTTGCAACTGGTGAACTAGCTAAAAAGTTTCTAAAATCAGCCACAGTTCTTTCAACTCTTTGTAGAACTTGCGGTCCATCACTTTCTGAAAATAAGATGGTGCATTCTTTATGCCAAATGGAATCCTCAGATACTTGTGAACTTCTAATTGAGATGTAATCCTAAGATAATTTATACTATCTTGGGATGCACTATTCTGATGGAATCTTTTTAACATGACTATGCATGTGATGTACCTTCCTCCTTGAAATTTTGTTAAGGACTTGGTTATCTTTGGCATAGGGTAACTGTCCGGATTTTTGTTTGTATTCAGAATTCTGAAGTCTCCTACTAAACACAAATGACCATTATGCCAGGCTATAATTACTGGGGTGGCTATACTTGTATACATCATTCTTGACATATATATTGAGGAGTAAACAATCAAAAAACCTGTCTTTGCAAAGTTGCCTGGTAAGCTATGGCCATGGTCTAGGAGGTAGTAAATATCGGGGGTTCCAGTCTACCCCGGTTTATTTTGCTCGGTCAGACTTCAACAAACATCCAGCCACATTTCCTAATGTTAAAACCAACTTCTCATTGTCCAGCATCCACCTCAAGGATGCTGACTATCAGAAAAAGCATAAGACCCACGTACTCAAACTACCACTCAAACTACCAGAAATCTCGAGCCCTCTCAAGCTCTGCCCAGATCTATCATCAGCATGATAGTCAATTCAATCGACCATGGAAAGGAACTAGCACCGATGGGCAAAACACTAAGCTTTATACCAATGGCCAGTTCATCGACAGTCAAACTCACTCGTGGTTGGATGTTCATAATCCTGTAAGCATCGTTTGACTTAGTTTAATTTAGTTGTCCGAAAAACTTACTCCTGCCTTTCTTTGGTTCTCAAAAGGCTACCCAACAGGTCTTGACAAAAGTTCCTCAACCTACTACCCAAGAACTCGATCAAATTGTCTCTCGAGCACAGGATGCTTATTATACTTGGAAAGATACATCCGTACTCAGCCGCCAACAAATTATGATAAGGTTATTACAAAACAGCATCAAACTAAAAATAAAATAATAATGAGGCAGGATCACTGACCGTTTCGTCTTATTTCAAAGATTACAAGCCCTAATCAAAGAGAACCAAGATGATCTAGCAAGATCGATCGTTTTAGAGCAGGGAAAAACGTTCTCAGATGCAAGAGGTGATGTTCATCGAGGCCTCCAGGTCGTCGAAGCTGTTTGTTCACTACCCCAACTATTGATGGGCGAGAAACTTGAAGTAAGTAAGGATATGGATACCGAGACTAGGAAAGCTCCTCTCGGTGTAACTACGGCGATTTGCCCGTAAGCTTTAAGACGAATTGGTTGTTCAAAACTCACATCCCCCTGACAAATGTCTTATGAGCCCTTATAAGATTCAACTTCCCAGCAATGATTCCACTTTGGAATATTATTTCAGGTCAATCCGCTTTCGCGCACAATTATTTGAAGTTGGAGTCGCCTAATCATTCCAATGTTTTTACTGCAGTTGCTTGTGGGAATTCTTTGATTTTGAAGCCATCGGAAAGGGATCCGGGCGCCAGTATGATTATTGCTGAACTAGCCGAAATGGCAGGTGAGCATCATCTTGTAAACAGATGCGCTTCTCATTTTGATTGCGTTAGTCTGACTTGATATTTGATTGAAGGTTTACCTCCAGGTGTTCTGAGTATCGCTCACGGAGGAGTCGAGACCGTGAACTATTTGTGCGACCATCCCCAAATCAAGGCTGTTTCTTTTGTCGGCTCCGATCACGCCGGAAGACACATCTATTCCAGAGCCGGCGCCAATGGGAAAAGGGTCCAAGCTAACCTGGGTGCCAAAAGTTTGTTGAGCATATATTGTCTCTTACACAATAGTCCGTGGCTCTCTTGTTGACTTATCTCATCATCCGGTTTGATATTCAGATCATTGCGTAGTGATGCCGGATGCCTCAAAAAACTTAACCCTGAATTCAATTACTGGTGCTGCCTTTGGAGGTTAGTTGCTCATCCATTTGGTCACCATCGTATGATTAACACAAATGTCTAGCTGCTGGCCAAAGGTGTATGGCCTTATCCGTGATGGTTACAGTCGGTCAAGCGTCTGATTGGATTGATGAATTGGTCAAGAGAGCGCGCAAGTTGAAGATCGGGGAGGGGTTTCAAGAACAGACTGAAGTGTCAGTTGTTCCATTATCCGATGTTAGATCATGACGATTGACTGGCTCTACATTGTTTCTTCTATCAATACAGTGGCCCAGTGATCAGCCCCCAATCAAAAGAGAGAATCATCTCCATAATTAATGCGTCTGAGAATGAGGGCGCCAAAGTCTTACTTGATGGCCGACAAGTTGCTGTAACGGGTTACCCTAGTGGCAATTGGGTCGGGCCCACAATTCTGCAAGCCTCTCCAGGAATGAAATGTTATGAGTTAGTTAATTCATCCTCATTTCTTATTTAGATAATTCAATCGCTAGCTGCCTCACACTACTTTCTTCTTTCCCAATATCCTTTCCCGGCTCGATCAAATAAAGTGAAGAAATTTTTGGCCCCGTCTTGACAGTGGTCAATGTTTCAAATCTTGATGAAGCGATTGAATTGATCAACCAAAACAAATGTTCAGCTTTCTTCTTTGTTACTCTGATGCACAACACTTGTAACTGATTCTTTTTTGTTTGTTTGTTTGATTAATTGATTCTGGCTAGATGGCAATGGAACTGCAATATTCACCAGGGACGGGGCAGCTGCAAGACGATTTGAGAGGGAGGTCGAAGTCGGTCAAATCGGGATCAACGTTCCTGTTCCCGTACCCCTGCCTATGTTTGCCTGGAGTGGCAACAAGGGCAGTGTCTTGGGTGGACATTCCTTATACGGAAAACTGTTAGTACTTTCTCTCCTTGAATGCTCATCATTTCTTTTTCAAGCGAGTTGAGTCACTCAAAATCTTTTTCTTTTTAGGGGTATTGAGTTTTGGACGCAAAATAAAACTACAACAGCTTTTTGGAGATCAGCTGATGCAGTCGGGAATCGAGCAGATGTTTCTATGCCTACTCATCGCTAGGTATTTTTCTTGATATGTTTTCTTTTCCAGTTCATCGTTGTTCTGGTTTGTATTTCATGGTCCACTTCCTTTCCTTGTATCTTAACCCCCAACTCTCCATCCACCTTTTGCTTTATTGATTGATTGAAAAAGCTTCCGGGACGTTCATGGTGTATCCGAGATGTTCCAGTGTACCACAATATGGCGTCAACCTGATATGTTCTTATCAGTTTTCATGCAATTTTACTGCCTGCTCCGTCTACTTGAAACCAGGAGCGTAGGCAGACCGCTTTTTTCCATTCAAGATACATCTATTGGTTAATGTTGCTGCTTTCAAACCCCAACTAGTTTTGTCATTTGGGTAATTTCCTTCTATGGCCTTCACTCCATGCTTTTCTTGTGCGCAATGGGATGGCCCAAGTGCTCTTACAGAACGGGGCCAATCGGTCGGGGTTTGAGGCCAAACAGCCACAAGGCCACTCAGACCTGCGGGAAGCACGGAGGTGGAACCAGCGCAAGGTACACCACGGGTGCATTCGGGCGCCTCCAAGTCGTCCTGCTAGGCGCCTGGAAGGCGTTAAAATCCTATTCAGTAGCATAGGATTTCGCCTGCCAGGCGTCTTTTGAGGCGTCACCCAGGGGCCCAGCAGCAAGTCCTCGACTTCGAGTGAGAACCAAAGGCGCCCGGGAGCCGTCTGCTGAGACGACTTTCAAACGTTGTGCCCTGGGAATGCTCGAATAAAGAGCGGGATCGAACCGCAGAGCAGCAAAAAGTGACCACTGGAGCCACTAACCGCTGAGAGTTAGAGACTACTCAAAAAAACAGGTGACTTCTAAACATATATTCGTAATGGCTGGTGGGGTTCGGGATGAAAGGACTACACTTCAACAGTCCTTTCATCCCGAACCCCTCCAGTGAAGATGGGCAAGTGACCCCATTGATGATTGGGCAATTGAGCCCATCAGCTCCTTGCCCCTCCTCCTGTTCACGGGAGCTCTTATGGGGGGAGCAGTGGACTTGTCTCCAGCTCATCAAACCGTTTTGATGACGGCCTGGGAACCACTTTTGGTTTCCAAGGCGTCATCAGAACCTTTTGTGGTTTTTCAGACAACTTGAAAACCAAAAGTGGTTTTCAAGTCGTCCGAAGTCGTTCTCAGGTCATCCTGAGAACCCATGTCGTTTTCAAAACGGCTTGAAAACACGCCAACGTCCCCGGAACGGCTTGAAACCGCTCCAAACGTCTTGGGAGCGCCTCCAAGGCGTCCGAGCTGTCAAAAGAATAGGAATTCGTTTCCTGGACGTTTCTTTTGAACTACGGGTGCACCCGTGGTGTAGAAGTGGACATGTATGTACATCTAACTTAACGCAAGTCCCTCGCTTTGGAGGGCCCTGGTGAAGCTTGGGCTGGCGCAAAGCGCCCCTTGCGCGAAGCCCGAGCCTCCAAAGGAGGGACTTGTGACTAATGTCAGATTTTGGGCTGGAAGCTGGGAACCTTTTTGCAGGGAAAGGTTTTCCCTCATGTTTCCCCCACCTTCCCAGATGATATTTGACCTGCCAAATAGACGGGTCAAAAGGCCAGATTTTTCTCATCATTCCTGTAATGAACAGGTGGCCCAAGATTGAGGACTTGACCCTCAAGAAAATAATGAAATTCTCATTTTTCCATGAGTTTCACAAAGGTCCTCAGGATTATTCCCAATTCTTCTTTCATCTTCTTCAATACTCCCTTACCATGTACCTATGCATGGGTTGGTGGCTGCTACAGACCTGTACAAATTGAACAGATAATGTGAGATTCAATGTCTCAACCCATAATATTAAGTAATGTTTCAAAACTATGGGATAAATACAAAATTCACGATGTCACCATTGTCAGTGAGACTCCCACTCACATCCAATGGACCAACCAACATTTGTTCATCATAAGTCTGAAAAAATATGTACCCAAAGCCAAGAAGTTGGCCTACATGCTAAAGCTCACGAGAAATCATTTGGATGGATTACTCGGGATTTACAAGGGTTTCACTATTGAAAAGTGAAAAAAGCCCCCAAAAGCCAAAGCTTCCAGGCAATGGCTGGGACTTTGCTCACAAGCCCCTCATTCTTGAGGCTCGCTTGGCGAGGCGCCTTTGGCGCGCCGGGTCCCCCGGCCCCTGAATCGAGGGGATTGTGCCAAGCTAGTATGTACATTATAATGCATAGCTCCGCTGATCATCGCCTGAGAGTGAACCGGGACTTGTTTCACCAACCCGTTGCGGCAGTCCGCAAGTTAATTTCACATTTAAATTGCAGAACCTTTGAACTACATTTTTTGCAAGGCTTGGTCTAACTTCTGCTATTCAGTCAATAAATAGTTTGAATTTATTTCCGGGATCTCTACCGCTACCCTCCCTACCCTACCCTCAGACCCAGTTACCCTACCTACCCTTCAGCCTACCCTACCTACCCTCCCTCCTTGCTATCAGTTTATTGTTTTTTGTTTTCCAAAAATATTGTAGTATTAGCTGAATAAATTACATGCTAACAGTAACTTTCTGTTAGTGTAGCTAAAGAAAACTAACATTATGCTATGCTATTGCTACTGTTAGTGTAGCTGGCCCACTGTTTACAAATGGCCTGTTGAATGATTGCCTCTGATCTGCATGTATGTAGCCATATGCATGAGTACTGATCTCCAACTCATATGCAATGTGAAATCTGGGGAGTTATTTCAATGGCTGTGGCGCCTGTGTGTGAACTTCAGACTTGAGAAGAGCCACAATTTTGGACTGCTTTCAAACTCACAGACCCTTAATCCACTGCTGATCTCAACCTTTCAGCAAGATTCCAGTTCCAAATTCATAACTTGTTTTGACAAAAGAGATTTAGGAGGAGCTTGATTATAACTCAATCTTCCATCTCAATCTTATGCTTTTATTTCTCTTTTACCGGTTATTTTTTATTGATATTGTTGCTCTGGTTATCTTTCTTTCCTATAAAAATTCCCTTCTCTATTATTGAGTAATAGTTAGTTCTAGAACAACTGAAGGTATATTTTGATCTCATTCTTCTTATAATTATATTTCTTACTTATGTTTTATCATTTTTTCCCTTTATTTGTTTATTTATCTACTACTATTAGAAATTGGTGTTATCTGCTTTCAGCTACCTGCTAGTCACACCAGCGCAGTATCCACCAACGCCGCTAAGGATAGCAGCACCAGGAGACCTTTCACTAAGGGAAAGGCATGTGAATTGGACTGCGCAACTGCAGCATAGGATTGACAGATTGACCTAGTATAAGTAAGGAGGAATGCTTTGGGGCAAAGATTCCTCAGATTTGAATATACCAAGCCCACAAACATTGTAGTCTTTGACCTACTTGAACACTGCGATTGGGGCCTTTCCAATCTCTTCTCTTCTAGCTCTCTATCCCTATTCTACCAACCACCTATCTAACTACCTTGACTCAACCTTACTTCTTATCAGTAAGTTCAAGTTCATTCCTATTCTCTACCTCTACTCCCCTCAGGAGTCCTCTTAGATTCCGGTTGATAATAGTCAACAGCCCCTCTTTATAGAGGCGTGGTTTAATCCTCCTGCAGAGCCGGTCAAGTAGAGCTCACACCAGAGTGTCTGAAAGTATATTCTCCTCTGATTCCATTCAGAGAATAGTCACTGTAGAGACACACCCTGGCATCTGCAATAAAGTGTTGATCTCTAAAACTTACATGGCCCACATGAGACCATCCCAAATTTGAGAAAAGGATGAGACAGAGTTAAGGAACCATTTGGATGTTAATATGCTTGTATCTAGCCTAGTATGCTTCTACTATATTTATGTCTTTGGCCTTGTATTGATTGAGTCTGTCAGATCTCTGATCCTGGAGCTCTCTGATTATTGAATACAAACCACTTTGTCTCTTTGTGTCAGCTCCCCCATCACAAGACTCTGTCTATGAATTTTGGTCCTTGCAACCCTGTGTCACTCAACATTGGATTGGTAGAGGAAAGTGGAAATGTAGTTGAGATCATGCAATTGGGAAGGAGTAAGGTTTTCATAGCAAGTGAATTACAAAATAGGAAGAACCTCAGTCTTGTTATAAGGATCAATAGGGGGTATCAAATGTGACCAAATCAACCATTATATAATCAACCAGTTTTGAAAATCCACCATTTTTAAAAATCATTGGAATCCATATAAAATGGTTCAGAATTCTCAAAAGTGAAATTGTGTTGAAAAACCTGATTCACTGGTTTTAATTGTGGATTTGGTCATATTTGATTCCCCCTATCATACAGGGGAGAAGATTATATATATTATTAAGCTTGAGATTTTGGTTTAAGAACTAGAAAAAGGCAATCAAAAATCACATAAATTATTACATTTTATAGATTTTTTGATTTTCATCAGGGTGGATTGAAGACAATGAATTTTTCCCCTTTGCAATAAAAATCTGATGTGGAGCCTTTCAGAATCATCTGAATTCTTTTCCACTCACTGCTCAAATTTTATGTTTGTTTTTGCAACCATGTGTTCAGTATTCATGATTTATGGCCATGTGGCTATGTTCAAGGGTGGGCTGCTATGCTAAGCTATGCTATTTGACTACTAACTGTTAGCATAGCAGTTTTTTCTTTTGTTGGAAAATTTTTTGCGTTAGCTGAAGCTACACTCCACTAAACTAACAGTTAGCGTAGCAAGAAATTTTGCATCAAAATTTCTTGTAGTGTTAGATTTGGAAAATAACCACTACACTAAAAAGTAGCGTAATTGTTTTGCTGCTAACATATATTGAAGTTTCCATTAGCATAGTGGCATCAGATCTATGCTATGCTATGCTAAATGTTAGCTGTTAGATGAATTTTTTCCTGCTAAATGTCAGCTGTTAGCCTAATTGTTTCCCACTACACTGTGCTCAAATAGTGAATTGTGCTGGGCTGCGAAGCTGTTAATTTCACCAGCTAACAACTGTTAATTTCACCAGCTAAAATTCCTGCTGCATAAAAGCTGTTTTGATGGCTTCAACAGGTAAAATACTGCTGCATTAAAGCTGTTAGAAGGGATATCCAATTTGTTTCTTGTGTTTGAATTGACACCAGGATCAAAACTTTAGAGCCAGCTGAGTGAACAGTCTAAACAGATTTTTTTGGGTGGATTACATCCCTGCTTGTTTGACCAATAGTTGTGGTGATGTGGTTGGGCAAGCAAAAGGATGTTGGAACGTTGAAAGTTTTTCCCTTGCACAAATTTTCTTGTATTGAGGCTTTGATTGCTTTAAATCATTATTTTCATGAACCCTGTTGAAGCAAACCTAAGTTCTCCATTAGTATTGGCAGTCTAAGGATTAGCAGAAATATACTCACACCTCTTTTCTTTTTTTTTCTTAGTGAAACCCTTTCCCCTCAGCATTATTCAAGAAAGGCAGCCTCATCAGCACCTGTAGCTTCAACATCTCCTACTCAATAGGTTTGTTGTCTATTTCCCCTTCAATATTTTTCCTGACCCATTGGGAGTTCCACGCCAGGATTTTTAGTCCATAGATTGACTGCTTTTTCAGGTAATTGTCAAAGATTAGGTGTTAATTTTAACCTTGGTGAGGTGTCATGCAAATGTTAATTGGAATTTTTGAAGCTGAGGTGAATTCAAATTTTGATGGAAATTTATAATTTCAATAAGCTATGATCCACCGCTTGAAAGTGAAAATATTTCCCAATGATCTAGTAGAACTGTAGCTTTTTTTTAATATGAAAAACCAGGATTCTTACAGCAAGTTCAGCTTATTCCACAAAACATGGATGTCCAAGGCAACAGCTTTGGATTTATTTGTTCTTATGTCTCATTTAATGATAATGATTGAAATTACTTTGACTCCATTTAACACTCAATGATGGTGTTGGATTGGATATTTTGCCATTTTAATCTATGAAGTTTTGTACCACTCAGTTGTGTTTGCTCTTCTCTGTTCAAAATCAGGATTCCACTTTGACCAGCCAATCCGTAATAGCATAGATAACTTTATTAATCTCCTTGAGATTTCCCAAGAGTGGGGCACACAAGACATGACCCCAAAATTGGAAGAATGATGATTAGGGATGGGAGCAGACTAGAGTTTTACTATATGTTGATGAAACAAAAGTAGGCATTGGATAACATCTTGAAGATTTAGTTTAAGACTAGTAACCTCCATCTTCAATGCATTGAATTTGAAGGCAAGGTTTCTTTCTTGTTGGGAGTCCATTTTTTTATGGATTTGAATATTTGAAAGAGTTTTGGCCAGGGTTTAGATGTGTTTATCTTGGTTCATATCCATGAGTAATAAAAAGTAGGACTAAAAGGATTGATTCTTAGATATTTAAATATTATTTTAATGACTAGACTATCACCTGACAAGTACCACAAACAGGATTTTAAAGAATATCTCAGACTAGCTAAATCATAAACACAGGCAGAATTTCAGAAGTAAATGTTTGTTTTAAAATGGGGAGTATCAAAGTTTTATTTTTAAAAGTCATTATAATGATAACAAAAAGGAAAAAATATTGTGATGAAGAAAATAAAAATAAATGTGTGCATCTTGGTGGTATTGATAGAAGAGATAAATCACTGCTTATAGGGACGGCAATGTTGAAGGTGTAATCCCTGTAGAAGGGAATACAAGCAGCAATGGTATCAGCATTGATGGGACTGCTGCCACACCCGCTGAGCATGGTGTATCAGAAAGCAGTAAAAGAAGTAATGCACCAGAGGACTGGAGCATTCCTGTAAAAAGAAGAAAAGTATAATTACATTCTTAAAAGGAAAAGCCCTTGGAGCTTTCCCATTCAGAATGTCTGCTGCTTGGCTATTTGCTCAGCATTAATTTATTATAAATACTAGTTTCTTTTCCCCCATTTGTATCTCTCATTCATTCCATCATATCATTATATCCACTCACTTACATACACACATCTCCAAATATATAAATACACTAGTGTCCAGGGTGGCTGCGCCACCTGGGCCAGATACAGGGTTGCAACAGGCTGTAATTTTAACATAAGTGGTCCAAGGACCGCTACAGGTGAAAATTATGTGTAAAGTAAAAAGTATATCAAACGGGGTTACAATCAAGAAGCAGTGTTAAAAGCAAAAAAATTATTACCAGGGAAATTTATGAAACATGTGGGGTGCCAAAAGTAACAGCTTGACCTCTGTTGCACAACATTTGATAGATATAGCCACAGCCCCTATTGGTGCACAAATATTCTCTAGTGACATTTGTTCAGCCATATAGAGGCAGAGAGTTGACTGAGCAGAGGGCTTGGTGGATGAATAAGTGTTTAGGGAAGTACCCTCAGCATGAATTTCACTGATTCCATGGGACTGTGAAGGGTGGGAGGGCTTTTTTTAGTAGCCATGCTTGTTTTTTTATAAAGTGGTGGGTGTGGATGAAGACTTGCAGGAGATAGTTGTGTAGCGGTATTTAAAAGCTTCCTTGGAGTGAGTATCCATGGTGGAAGGATACATAGAATGTCATAGGGTGAGGTCAAAAAAGGTAATTTGGTAGGAATTGGATTGAATACATACAATCAAGGAAATTGAATTGGCTAAAAGGGATAAGATTTTGTTGGTTTCCAGATCTGCAATTGCAGTAATGCCAGTGAGTCATGGGTCAATGTGCCATATATGATTTTGGGTCCTCCTGAGGGGAGTTGCATGAAGCATTATGTCTATTTGTGGAATCAAAATGTTCACAAATTTGGGTTCAGAGTCCAATGGTTTAACAACTATTACAAATCAGGCATTTGGGTTGAGTAACAATTATAATTGTGAAATCATGTTGTTACAGGTTTAGACAAAGTGGCAGTTTAGGATACATAATCCAATTTGTATTTGTGGCAAGAGTGAACAGCAGAATCCAAGTGAGGATAGGGAAAAAGGAAATGTAAAGTTGTATTGTAATAGTGGCTCATTGTGGATTATGCTTGAATATAAATACTGCACTTATTAGATGAATATCAGGTTGTTTACACCTACAATAAATATGAGCCCAAACACACTTGGATGGTAAGTCAAGGTGTCCAAAAAATCTAGGCAGAAGCCATTGCCAATTTATTCAGGTTTTTCAGGTTTAGCTGGACTTTGGAAAGTGCAAATAATTCTCCTGCATACAATCTCTCCATGAGTGGGAAGCCGTAAGTTGGACCTTGTGCTGTAACCTAACCTAGGCAAAGGGCTCATATCCACAACCTAATGATAAATCATCAGCCATTAGTTTAAGGCTAAAATATTTCAATGAAGTGTGCTTGTGGAGACTAACCATAATGCCCACAGGGCTGTCACATTTGGGGCAATTAGATGGCATGCACAGGATGACAAAGTAATTTGATAAGGTGTAATTGGTCAACAAACATAGGGTTAATTTAACTTGACAGGTACAATAAATTGGTCGTATCAGTTAGAGCCTGAGTTCTTCAATTGCTTCTTGGTGCCATTCAATATTTTATGCACCAAGCGCTGCTTGGGGAATATAACACAGAAAGATTGTGGATTAGATTGATTCCATTTCAGGGACTTGAATAAAAGCATGCATATTTCCGCCCAAATTTGTGGCACAAATTCAATCATGAATAGGGAATTGAAACGAGTTGCCTGGGTAAGTTTCAAGTCATGTTGTGCAAAACAATGGTATAGTTCCAGGTATACCAGGAAAGGCCATACATTATTTGTATTAGTGACTATTTATGTTGCTTGGGAAAGACCCCCCTGTCTTGAGAACACAAGTTGCGTATCTGCTTTGAAAACTTGCGTCCCCTTTGAGATCACTCCTGGCGCTACTTGCGTGGTATTAGAAGTACAACCAGGATTATCCAAAGCCAGGCTGGACCGCTTGGATTGATTCACAAAGCAAACATAAAATATTTAATTAATTCTCAAATTGCTTTCCTATCAGAATTCAACATAAGAATTATAAAATTAGACGTGATGAGAATTGTCACCATCATGAACCTAGATCTCATAAGTTGAAACTGCATACAGATACCATTAAAGGAAGAAAATGGGATCAAGATGAAAGTTTCATGTCTCAATATTGAGAGCAATGATACCATTTTATCCTTTTTCTTTTTTTAACAAGATCTGTTTACAACGAATGTAACAGAATCCTCAAAAGATTAATTGTTGACTCCACACTTGCCTAGATGCAAAAAATTTACCTGTTCCTTTCGCGGCTCTGCTGAGCTTTCTGATGGTCATTTATTTCACCTGCTATACGCGGTCTTTTTGCAGCACTCAGTTGTACGCCCGCAAGGTACCTGATTGGTATTGTCTTATTCTCTTTCTTATATCCGGCCCTCAACAATGTCTACAAATAGAGACCATCAAGCAATCCACCATTCAACCTTTAACTTTCCACCAAAAATTATTGAGTCGTTATAAGCTGCATCTGGCCCCTTGCTTGGAAATAAATACTTGAGTTCCTTGAAATTTACAGAATTTCCTGCAATTAGTTGACCGAGTTCCTTAAATTTACAGACTTTCCTGCGATTAGTTGACCTCTCTCCTGTGCCGCAGCACCCACTATTGTTCTGTAAGAGGGTTGAGTAGGCAGGTGAGATTGTTTGATCAGGCTGTTTGAGATCCAGAGTTGGTTTATAAATAGTGAGCCTCTCTCTCTCTCTCCCTGACTCTCCCTCGGGTACTGGGCCTGAGAAGTATTCAAACATCTCTAGCATCTCCCATTTGTCCAAGCATTCCAAAGGGGGTAATGTTAGAATATAGTGAAGGGTTTGTTACTTGCTATCACTTTTTCTAGTGTTAGGCAGTCGGTGTATTCAATGGAGGAGCAGGGAGTAGGAAAGGGGTCTTGTGTAGCAAGAAGAAAGCGGCTGCATTTATGCAGTTAGCAGAGGTGAGATTTCGACAATAGAGGTACAAATAGAGGACTCAATGAAGATTAGTTATATTTCCGGCAGCATTTAAGCTACCAATTCAGTTATTTGAGGATCAAGGAGTTGTGAGCATGGATTGATCGCAGTATTTAAATTGACTGTAAATAAAAAATGCACAAATCAGTCGATGCCGAAATCGTAGGCTGTAGGGCCATGACAGGGCAAAGAAAGATTATCACAACATGAGGGGGCGAAGATAGTTCCGGAGATGGCAGTGGAACGATAAAATTGGAGCAGACACCAATTGTAGTATTACATGGCTCCGGATATAGCAGTGCAACCGCAATACACTGGAACCATCAATTGGGGTACACTACAGAGGGCAGTCCTTGCAATATGGAAATCACCTATGGCGGGCCAAAATTAAAATAAATTAAAGAGCAAGCGGCATTTGGCCAACGTGGAAGGGGCCAAATGCCGGGTGGGGCAAACGAATTTTTGTCACTCTTGGAAGACGCAAAAGGTAACTTGGTAGCTACAGCGGATAAGGCAGTGGGGGCTAATATGACCGAATTAGGTGGGATCATCTCCAGTATACATTCAATGAAATGTCGACTCTCGGTGATCAAATTGAGGGGGAATGCAAGGATGATTAGATTTTTTACGGGTCCGGGCAAAGGTGAAAAAACAGGGAGACAGCTGCATTGGGCCGAAAGCATTGAGCAACTTTCCACCAAAAGTGGAAAGCAATTGTGATACTTTGCGCACTTGTGGCACTGTGCAACCTTACCGGGAATAGATGTGTGGAAAGCATTTAGTATGCAACAGTGTAGGGATAGTTCTGGAGATTCTTGTTCAGTTTTCAAGGAAGCAGATGACAAAGAGTTTATACTTGTCGCTTCTTGCATTATAAATAGAGGTAAGAGTTTTGAGTATCCTTCTTGAATCACCTGCCATCAATATGAGCCCACAACCCGCTCGGGTGGCAGGTCAAGTTCCGTTGCCAGCGAAGCCATGTCCAAATTTTCCAGTGGTCTCATGTTTAGCTGGACTTTGGATATAAATACATTAAAAATAAATAAATAAACTAGAGTCCAGAGCGGCTGCGCCGCCTGTGTCCAGTGCAATATAATGACAGGCAGTGCCCTGCACACAAATATTGGGGCCTAGAGTGTTGCATCAATTGCAGGCTCCAGAGTTGTAGCACCTTACATCTCTTTAGATTACAGCAACTTAGTCAGTTGGGGTTAATAATACAATTCAGCCTAATTGCAACAGGTGCCCATTGACAGCTCCATATTTCCACATGTTGTGCTTTAAGAGAAGTCATTCCTACTAAAGTTGATGTTACCAAGGGATGAGCATTAACAGCTAACTACGCCTAAAGCTGAACAGATTCTCCTTAGTCTTGAAGTAAGCATACATTGTACCTGGCACCAAAGCCAGACTGAGGCAAAGGGATAATGTCCGTTGTCTATGAGCCAACTTCATGGAAGGTACACCCATCCTATCAAAAAATAGATAAGTGTACCACTCAAGCTGAGTTATTTGACCAGCAAGTCCTATGGTCCAATTTTACTCAGCTTAGAAATTGTAACAGTTCAGGCAATAAAACTTACTACAGACATTCCCTGAACAGGCACCGGGATGCCATTGTTTCTTGCCATAGGGAAAGATCACCAGTTAGCCTGAGTGGAGGTCTGTAACTCGGCTCAATCCACCCCCCACATTGTGTAAAAAAATCTCTTGGGGCTTAAACGGTAGGCTTGTTGTAAGTTGTAGCAGCAAGTTTCCTGTTCTTGGCCGTCTTCAACTCAAATTGAGCATTAATGGTTGTTGAGTCAACGTTTTTGGCCATCTTATACATTTGCGCATATGGATTGCTGAGCCGCAGGAAGCTCTGCCATTGGGAAATCAAGGTGGATTTCAGGTGGTGGGCCCCATTCCGATGCCGCAAAGAGACTTCATCATTTCTTCCGTCACCAATCCGTCACCAACAACAAAAATTTGGGCTAATTGACCTGGCTCATTTGTGGAGGGATAAAGTGGTGCAGTTCTCCATGAACCCAAAAACTGTAAACCCCCCGGCCTGTAGTAGCAGCTGGGTCTAATTTTGCATCCAAGGATGTGAAAGCCACCGCATTTTTGTACAACCGGATATTGTCACGGAAGTGGCAAGCATCTAGATCTGAATATAGTTAGCTTTATTTATTTGGTGAAGATAGCGTAATGTAGAACAAAAAGACCGGTGCGTACCAGGTGTTACACAATCAAACATCTCCCGTAAGAAAGGATCAAGGTCACCCTGTTGAGTGAGGGTGGGTAAGCTCACGGCGCCCTTGCCACAACAGGCAGTATATGCAGCACTCAGCTTCAGAATATCTACTTTGTTCCGTTCCCAGATCCAATGGGCAGCACCACATTCCGTGCAGAAATTTTCATTATTCCCCAAGTTGAAAGGAATCTCCCAAGAGAAGTATTGCAATGGTTACATGTACGTTTGTTGGCATTAGCTACAACTCAAATTTCAATCACAATTGCAGATGATAAAGGTTAAAGGTAACAGCAGGAATGTGTTGGGAAATACAAAACCAATATCTTGAAATCAGCGGAATATATAGAGCTAAGTAATAAGGTGACGATTCTACCAGGGACAAAGGCCAACACAGGGCAAATAATTAAACATCTATGAAGCAAAGGGTACAGGGGGGCACACAACACTTGTCTTAGGCTTGTCCAAGGGGACAGGAAGGGATATCAAGCTTGCAATAGTTGCATGCAGGTTACAGTTAAATACATGAAGCTTGTAATAGGTTCATCCACGCTTCATCCTCTTCTTAGCATCCACAAAAACATTATTTCCTCTGCGCTTCTTGATATAAGTGTTCTGGAATGGTGGGCTTTGTAGAGCCTGTTCAATTTCTCCATCCTCTTTTCCTCCTGGTCGCGGACTGTTGCTAATTTTGCTGTTGAGTGAGTCGCGGCCAGCTGGTTGATGACTGGAGGTTTGATCCTGGGACAAATCCAACTGAGATTGGCTCCCAGATAAGGTTCGAGGAGGTTGTAGGTTACTTTTTTGGACATCTACAGGGATTACAGGTGTGCTTCTGTCTTCCATGATGCTAAGGTAATTGGAATGAGCAGGAATTCTACGTGAGGAGAGATTCATTGTACCCACAGTTTGTTTTTCCTCCCAGAGGACAGGGATATTGCAGGTGTCTGGGTCTTAAGGTTTTGATGGCCAGAAGCAACACTGATTGTATTTGTCTACACAACAGTTTTACCGTCAGCTCAAGGTGAAAAATGCAAGCCAAGTCTCACCTGCACAATCCAAGTCTTCCGACTTGAGTCCCAATTGACTATAGCGCCTATAAAGGGATTGTGGTAAGGGGCAAGATGGAAAAAGGAAAAACATGAGGCATGTTTTGTCGATGAGCAAGGCTTGGGAGATGAAAAAGGAAACATGATAATTTTTTGAGCTGGTTAGAGGACATGATGATGTGTACCAGTGAAGGTTTGGAGATGGCTGCAAGTGCTATTGAGGATTTTAATGCCGAGCAATAGCTCTCCTTGTGGAAATAACTTTGGTACCGGATCTATCAACAGGGAGTTTGAGGTCATGGCTGGTGGGGCTGCAGTCTGCAAGTTCCGGATAGGTTCAAGTCCTATTCAGGTATGCAGCTTGGAGCAATAGCTCCATTCCCGGAAAGACATTGGTTGCCAGGTCGCAGCAACTGCTTCATTACCAGTGTGAATGCTTGGTGGATTTTAGGTACGGAAAATACAAGAGCGAACTGAGTTAGAGATTGATTACACATAGCATAGAGTCTATTAATAGACGTGGTAATACAAGGAAGAGATAGATGGGTTACAAGAGAGGTTACAAGAGGGAATATAACCGGCCAAGGTAGTTGGCCGGCTCCGGAAGAGTTCCATTGGATGGAACTCGAGGATTACAGCCGTTTTAAGGAAATGAGATAATTTACAAGTAGGCGGAAGTAAGTAACATTACCGAGTTCGGCTGTAAAGACGAAAGAGAGAGATTCCGGAAAAGGGGCGGAAGCCCGGACATCACACCGGATCCATTGGCAAAAGCTCTTGACATTCAAAAGCCGGATGAGTCTTATAGGAGTTATAAGCAAAATAACGTTGCTGCCCTGGTATGTATGTTTTGTTTGTTGCCGGATCAGGCTTGAGCTCAAGGGAAATGCCGGGGTCTATTTGAGGTTATTGTTTGTTTTTGGTTATAAATACACACAAGTTCCAGCTAGAGGCAAAAGGGTTATGTTGCCACCTACCATCCAATTGAGCCCAGACCAGCTCGGATGGTAGGTCCAGCTTCCAAGTTAGTAGCGGCAAAGCCATGTCCAAATTTTGCAACATTCTTAGGTTTAGTTGGATTTGGATACTTACCAATAATACCCCACCAACAACACATTATCAGTACCAGCACGCACTATCAACAACATGTCTAACTCATCAACTACACCCTACCAGTCAACCCCTCGGATACTGTTGAATAACAGTAATTATCACGTCTGGTCCACTCTCATGGAGAGTGAACTGGACAACTTAGGTTGTCTAGAGGTTACAACCAACGAGGCCAGCAACCTGTCTCAAGAAACAGAGAATAAAGGTTACCACCTCATCGTTTGATACCTGAGCGAAGAAGTTTTGGGATACCTATCAAATGTCATCAAGACAGAAGAAAAAGGAAAAGGCTCCGTTGCCTGGAACTTGCTGAAAAGCAAGCTCGCGGGAAGTACAACACATGCGAAAAGTGTTGCTTTTGGAAATTTGAACAAGATCAAATTTGGGGACACGTCCCAGTTTGTGAATGATGTTCGCGCTGCAATCTCGCGACTTCGGGCGACAGGTCTCAGCATGGACTCTGAGTGTTTATCACTCACAATACTGCAGAAGCTGCCGAGGGCGTATGAGTCTCTCGTTCGCATCATATCACAAATGGAACCAATTCCGAATGAGGAAGAAGTCCTCAAGCGAATTGAAAAAGATCAATTGCAATTTAATTTTCGGGAGAAGAACGCCAAGGCTCTCTTCACAAAGAAACCTTACAAAAAAAACCTACAACAGTAATGACAGAAAGAAGCAAATCAAGTGTTACAAATGTAACAAGCTTGGCCATATCGCTAAAGACTGCTGGTCCAAAGGATCAGAGAGTCACAATACTGATAAAAAGCATTTCAAAAATCAAAAGAAAACTTTCATAGCTGACGCCGACGACGACTATGAAGAAGAGGTTGCCAGCCTCATGGCTGAACAGGTCAATATCAATGACCAGTACATGGAAATTGATAACAATCAGGCCATCAATAAAAATTTTGAATGGACCAATTTACCATATGGCGAAGAAGCCATGGAACCCCAGGCCCAGGGAGAAGACTCAGGCTATGAAGCTGATGTGAGTCAAGTGTTCAACTCCAATTATGTGAACAAAAATGCACAAGTTGTTAATTATAGCCTTTTATTAAATAAAGACAGAGGACCTAGTGGAATCTTAGTGGATTCAGGGTGCACTGACCATATGTTTAACCAGAAGAAATTCTTTAGTAATTTTATTGAATGTAAAGGCAATGTAAACATTGGAGAAAAAGGCAGATCAATAAAAATTGAAGGAAAAGGCAATGTTAAACTTATTGGTATAAACAACAAAATAATTGAGCTTAAAACAGTGTATTTTGTTCCAGAATTACCATAAAATTTGTTATCTTTGAGTAACTTATGGAGCCATGGAATCCAAATTGAAAATGTTGGAAAAATGTTCCACATAAAAAGGAAAGACAAAATTATATTTGATGGAGAAGTCAAATCAAGGCTATTACATGCCAATTTAAAACCAATAGAAGCTAGTGTTTATTCCTCCATCATCCATAGAAGATCAGGTCACAAGATGACAGATGAAAACTGTGAAAGCTGCAAATTTGGCAGAATGACTAGAAACAGATTTTCAAAGTCTAGAAAAAGAACAGTTAAGGTAGGAGAAGAATACTCCATAGATCTGGCAGGACCTTTTAGCCCTGCATCACTAGGGGGAGCTAAATATTTTATCAATTTAGTTGATACTGCTAGTAATTTCACATGGGTAAAACCTATAAGAAATAAAGATGATACAGCAGAAGAAGTCATGTTCTTATTAAAAAAGTGGCATAGAATGGGAATTCTAAAAGACCTTAGAAGGATTATTACTGATGGAGGAGGTGAATTCATTGGAGAAGAATTCCAAGATGTTTTAAGAGATTTTGGTATTACCCACATAAAAACAACTCCTCATACTCCTCAGAATAATGGAATAGTAGAAAGAATGAACAGGACTCTTATGGAAAGAGTAAGGACTATCATGATTGATGCTAGTCTCCCAAAGTTCCTGTGGGCAGAAATATTGTCTACAGTAAGCTACTTACATAATGTAATTGAAAAAAAGAGAGGTTGTCCATTTGAGATGTTTATGAAAGAATTACCCAATAATAAGAAGTTAAGAACCATTGGATGTTTGGTTTACTATAATATTAGCCACTATGGAAAAGTGGGAAAATTAGAATCCAGAAGCAGGAAAGGAATCATGATTGGTTATGACCAGTTAAGTACATGTTATAGGATATATGATCCTGAAAACAGAAAGGTCATAAGAACCAGAGATGTAAGATTCCAAGAAGATTTTTTCCCATTAAAGAAAGTTGTTGAAGATACCTGGGAAAATCCAATCTTACCAGTCAAAGAAAATGATACTGAATTGATAGAAACAAATGGAACACCCCAAGTTGAAGAAGTTATGAAGCCTGTAGAACCAGTCAGAAGAAGTGAAAGAATTAGAAATATGGAGGATAAATATGGCAAATGGAGAGCAAATTGTGCTTACATTGAAGTCATAGAAGAACTCATAGAAGAAGAGCAAAATGCCATGTCTTTTCAAGCTTCATTTGAAATGGAGAACAGAGTTGTTCCAAATAGCTACAAACAAGCAATGAAGCTGTCAGACAAACAAAAATGGAAAACTGCTATATTTGAAGAATTAGACTCATTAGAAAATAACCAAGTATTTGAGATAATAGAAAGATCTGATGTTGAAAAAGAAAAAACTTTGGTTGGAAGTAGATGGGTATTAACCCAGAAATTCAATGAACTAGGAGAACTCAAAAGATACAAAGCAAGATGTGTTGCTCAAGGTTTTAAGCAGAAAGAAGGAATTGATTACCAAGAGACCTTCTCCCCAACAGGTAGATTATCAACTTTAAGATACTTAATTGCTCTTGCTGTAGAAACAGGAGAAGAAATCAGACAAGCTGATTTTGTAACAGCATACCTCAATGCTAGTTTAGAGGAGGATGAAACTGTTGATATGCACATTCCAGAAGGATTTAAAGAATGGTTGATTGAAACCAAGCCAGAAACCCTTAGAAAACAAAATATAGATAACTTCTTGAGGGGGGGTAATAATGATTACATCATGAAGCTCAAGAAGTCACTATATGGTTTGAAGCAATCAGCAAGATCATGGTATAATACCATGTCCAGCTGGTTAGAAAATAAGGGATTTCAGATAAGTGAAGCAGACCCATGCCTATTCATTAAAAATGGCACAATATTATTTGTATGGGTAGATGACATAATTGTCATAGGACCAGAAAAAGAAGAGTTGTTAAAAATAATTAAAAAGGACTTTAAAATTAAAGATCTGGGCAAAGCCCAACATGTTCTGGGAATGAAGATCTCTCACAAGCCAAATGGATCAATTAGAGTTGACCAAGAGCATTATGTCAAAGGATTATTGACTAAATATAATATGGAAGATGCAAAAACATTTGGAACTCCTATGCAATCTAATATCAAGTTGGAAAAGGCAACAGAAGAAGAGATAATAGAGTTCAGTAGATCTGGAAATGATTATAGAGCAGCAATAGGATGTTTAAATTACCTATCACAATGCACCAGACCAGATATTACCTATACAGTAGGAATACTATCTCAGTTCTTAGAAAAGCCAGGGCTGAAGCATTGGCATGCCTTCAAGAGATGCCTGAGATATTTTAAAGGAACTCAAAGCTTAGGTCTTGAATATGTTAAGAGTCAAGATTTTAATCTTGTAGGATATACTGATGCCAGTTGGGCTGAAAATGATTTGAAACAATCCACAAGTGGTTTTACCTATTTTCTGGGAAAGAATCTTATCTCATGGAGATCCAAGAAGATATCAGCAATAAGTCTATCATCTACAGAATCAGAATATAGAGCATACTTATCTGCTGCACAAGAATCAAAATGGATCAGAAAGATGTTGGAAGATACTTATAAAATACAGACATATGGGATACTATTCTCAGATAATCAAGGAGCCATCAAATTAGCCAGTAATCCAGTTTTTCATTCAAGGACAAAACATATAGATGTAAATTACAACTATATCAGGGAAGCTGTAAAATACAAAGAAATAGTGTTGGAATATATTCCAACAGCTGACATGACAGCTGACATAATGACTAAATCTTTAGATAGAGTTAAACATATAAAATTCAGTATCAGCCTCAGTTTATCACCTCCTACAGGATTAAGGGGGGGGTGTTGAAGGTGTAATCCCTGTAGAAGGGAATACAAGCAGCAATGGTATCAGCATTGATGGGACTGCTGCCACACCCGCTGAGCATGGTGTATCAGAAAGCAGTAAAAGAAGTAATGCACCAGAGGACTGGAGCATTCCTGTAAAAAGAAGAAAAGTATAATTACATTCTTAAAAGGAAAAGCCCTTGGAGCTTTCCCATTCAGAATGTCTGCTGCTTGGCTATTTGCTCAGCATTAATTTATTATAAATACTAGTTTCTTTTCCCCCATTTGTATCTCTCATTCATTCCATCATATCATTATATCCACTCACTTACATACACACATCTCCAACTATATAAATACATATAAATACATTGAAAAATAAATAAATAAATACTTACCAATAATACCCCACCAACAACAGGCAAAACATTTTTCCCTGTGTAGAAGTCTTACTGTGAAATCCTTCTATTGGTAAATCTTTGCTTGGCTCCTTCTATTGGTAAAGCCTTAGTTGGAATCCTTTGTGTTAATCCTTCTTCACATGTCAATCTAATTAATAAGCCTACTATGTATTGTGAATAACAACTTGAATATCTGTCTCCAATTCTTACAGGGCCTACACCATGGACACATTCAGATGCCTTTGAGTTGTCTTTTTTTGAAAACTCAAAGGCACCTTCTTCCAATTCAATCCACCTGTCAGCCCATCTTTTTTTCTTCAAGGAAAATCAATCCAAGATTCCCCTTTGTCAAACCTGAGGCAAATTGAAGTTGCCAGCAAGTCAACTTTGAAACTTCTGACTAGACTCCAGATGTGAGGAATAGAGTCCAACAGGTCATCCCAGGCTAGAACAGACAACCTGGGATCCTCAGTGAAATTCTGAGATGCCACCACCACTTGACTAGATATGCCTTGCACAGGGTGGAATGTTTGGAGGAGGTCTTCAAAACTAAAATCATAATTGCATAAACATAAAATCATAAACAACTCTGGCTGGGATTATGTAAGCACCTCTCAGCCAAAGTGATTTATGATTTTATGTTTATGCATTTATGAGTAAAGCATTCTGGGCTCATCATATTGGAGTCCAATCTTGGCAGTGAAGATTGGACTCCTGGATTCTTCTGGTCAACATGCAAACCCCTTCAGTGGTTTGCAAGTCAATCTGCTTGTGGTTCCAAAGGGAGCTTCACAGACTCCCTTCTTGCTCAGGCAGGGTGGGACTCAACGGAAGTCAATTCCCTTCTTGCCCTCAGCAAGGAGGGAAAACAACTCAAGAACCAAAGAAATCTGTGTTGGTTCAAAATATTGTTTTATATGTATGTATATTTATAATTCCCATAATACAGCCAACACAGAAAAGCTTTCAGGCTTGCAAGACTGAAAATTCATAAAACAAATTTTGGAATTTCACCCACAGGGGTCCATACCAACGGTGGGCCGCTACACTATTTGACCTCTAACTGTTAGCCTAGCAGTTATTATTTTTTCCAAAAAAATTTGTAGTGTTAGCTGATGCTACACTCCGCTAAACTAAGAGTTAGTGTAGCAAGAAATCTTTCAGCCAAATTATTTGTAGTGTTAGCTTTGGAAAATAACTGCTACGCTAACAAGTAGGGTGTTGATAAACGCACACTCATGCCAACCCAAAATGGTGTGTTTTTCCCGCACACCATTTAGGGTTGGCGTGTTTGGCAGGCAGGCCAAGGATTGGCCTGCCCATGGCCAATACTTGGCGTGCCGGCCCAACACACCAACTATGTTGGCCTGTTTTGCCGGCACACCAACAGTCCCGCACGCCCACCCCCGTGGGAGTGGGCTTTGTTGGCCAGGAGGGGAATCCTCCCGGCCAATGAGGTTGTATAGCCTTGTCAGCCAGGAGGATTTCCTCCTGGCCAACAAGGCTATACAACCTCATTGGCCGTGAGGATTTCCTCCTGGCCAAAAAGGCTATACAACCTTGTTTGCCAGGAGGACTTCCTCCTGCCCAACATCAGCAGCATGTGCAACTTGCACACACTGCTGATGTTGGCCGGGAGGAAGTCCTCCCGCCCAACAAGGTTGTATAGCCTTGTTGGCCAGGAGGAAATCCTCACGGCCAATGAGGTTGTATAGCCTTGCCGGCCAGGAGGAATCTTTTTGAAAAAAAATAAATAATCAAATAATTAAAGATAGAAATTTAAAAAAAAAAAAAAAAAAAAAAAAAAAAAAAAAACAGAAATACACTGTTTTGATTGCTGTAGTTGCACAAGTACAGGAGTTAAAACAGAATTTTGATTGCTTTACTTGTGAAAGTTGAGATTTTTGATTGCTTAAATTGCACAAGTACAGGATCCTAATTGGGCAGAGTGGACCAGCATTGACCTCAGACAATGGAATTTATCACTCCTGCTGTACTATAAGTAACTGCAACATACCCAATCAATGTCTCCCTCATCACAAATCCTACTCACCAATGAGGGTGACACTGATTAGGTATGTTGCAGTTACTTATAGTATAGCAGGAGTGATAAATTCCACTGTCTGAGGTCAATGCTGGTCCACTCTGCCCAATTAGGATCCTGTACTTGTGCAAGTAAAGCAATCAAAAATCTCAGCTTTCACAAGTAAAGCAATCACAATGCTGTTTTAACTCCTGTACTTGTGCAACTACAGCAATCAAAACAGCTTATTTCTGTTTTTTTTTTTTTTTTTTTTAAAAAACAAATTGTGTCTTATTAAATATTTTTTTTTTCAAAAAGATTTGGTTGTCTCTTTTCCATCTTTTCTCTTTCCAATGTTTGGATATTTATTTACTTCATTTCTTTGGGAAATATGATTGCTGTAGGGACTTGTGGTCGGTAATCAGTATGTATTCCACAGTAGGTGTCACCCGGAGGAGACAGATGTAGTCTCCTCCGGCCAGCTGAGCCGCAGCCGAGTCAGCCATGTGACCTAGGTCACAACACCCACCCCCTCGGCAAGGCTCCAAGACACCTGCCAGGGAGGTTGGAACTACATACAAGCTGAGAGAATGTAGAAATGAAAAAAAACTAATAAAAATCTTCATCGTAGCCATGGAAATCCTCCTCTTGATAATTGTCATCCCCTCCATCATCATAACCATCATCATAACCATCATCATAACTATCATCAAAACCATCGTCAAAACCATTGTCCATTTGCTCATTAAACTCGCCGCTGGCCTCGTCAATATCGTTGTAGCCACCTCCATCACTTCCAATTCCAAAGACTTGATCATTGTGATCGGAATGATCAGAGTAGTTGGGATCATTCATACCTTCAATGGTGTCTGAGGTGTAATCACAATGTTCATGTGAATCTTGATCCGGCTGAAAAGAGTGAGGAATGTGGCAATGTTCTGTCTCAGGCCGGATGTATTGTCGAAAAGCATCAATCCGAGCTGCTGGTCCTTGTTGTCGAAGGTCTTCAAACTCATCCGCAGTTAAAGTGCTGGCCCAGCGATTGACATCTTTGGCACTGTAATTCTTCATATCGAAGACATGTTCTTGAACTTGGGGATCTTCAGTTTCTTGGCTGTCCTCTAGAAGTTGAGGGTCTTGCTGATCTGCAGCATCTCGTTTGTCCTCTAGAAGATGGGGGTCTTGCTGATCTTCAGCATCTTGGTCATCCTCCTGAAAAAAGGGGTCTTGCTGATCTTCATCATCTCGTTCGTCCTCTAGAAGATGGAGGCTTGATTGATTGGTGTCACGTTTGTTGAAATGTTCGATGTAGTTGTCCGCATACTGATTTCCTGAATCATACACATCTGGCTGTCTTTCAACTGAGTTGGGTCCAAAGATTGGGGCTGCTTGGTTGTTGGGCCGGACATCTAAAGGTATCGCTGGTTGAATATTTGGTTTAGAGCTCATAGCATTATTCACTTTGGTATGCGTGCGTTGCTTCAATGTTGGTCGTTGAAGTACAGGTTCCAAGTGTTTCTCGCGCCAAGACTTAGAGCGACGGGTCGGGCGTCCTCTGCAGACCGCTGTATTCAACATATTGGGACGCGAACTAGGCCGTAGTCCAACTCGATCAAACGGGCGAAGAGGTCGATCAATTGGTCCTATTGGTAAGCATCCTATAACGTGATTCAAGTCGGCAAGGAACAGTTGAATCCGACCAAAAGCCGCATGAGTGTAGGGGTCCATTGGTACGTAGCGCCCAAGAATGAAAATATGAATAAAAAAAAATTCAGGGATCCGGTATCGTTTGTCGGGTTTTGTTGCAAGATGTAAGGTGAAAAAAGGCCGGTATTCCTCCGTCGGCAATAGAATAGATAGGTCCGGTAATGTTCGTCGGCGAGGTTTCAAAAGATTGATCCGGTATTAATCATCGGTTTTTGTTTTCTTCAGCAAAGCTGGTAACGCAGGCTCATAACCTGTAGGGACTTGTGGTCGGTAATCAGTATGTATTCCACAGTAGGTGTCGCCCGGAGGAGACAGATGTAGTCTCCTCCGGCCAGCTGAGCCGCAGCCGAGTCAGCCATGTGACCTAGGTCACAACAATTGCTGCCTGGACAAATTTCAATTGAATAACACATCTTGCTCATATGGAAATTGCCCAGAACAGTAATCAGAATGCCCATCAGAGAATGAGAAGAAATGCTTATTTAACTCAAAGGAAGCAAGCAAAGCTGGAAAAGAAATGCTTCAACAGGATTCATGAAAATATTAATTTACAAGAATCAAAGCCTCAAGAAAAGACATGTTTGCTATACTCCCACAAGGATAGTGCTAAACTAACAGTTACTGTAGTGCTAAACTAACAGTTACTGTAGTGCTAAACTAACAGTTAGTGCACTGCAAAAGGGCACTATGCTAACAGTTAGCATAGATGAAAAGAGTTCTACGCTAATAGTTAGTGTAGCTGAAAAGAGTGCTACTCTAACAGTTAGGCTAGCTGCAAAGAGCACTACGCTAACAGTTAGCGTAGCTGAAAAGAGTGCTACGCTAACAGTTAGCGTAGCTGAAAAGAACACTACACTAACAGGTAGTGTAGAGTTTGTTCCAGCTAACACCACTAATGTCAGCCTCTGTGATGCCAAGAACTGGATTCTTCTAGCTACACAGGGTGCAAGGTAAAAACAGCTGCAGGTTGTGCAGTGAAAGGTGGGTAAAAAAGGTGAAAAGATATAAAAAAACTATAAAGTTTTTATTAACAGAGGGGCCTGAGTTACAGGGGTATTTACTGTGCCCTCTAAAGCTTTCAGGACCTGAGTGAACAGGGGGTATTTTGGGTACCTGAAAGTCTAGTCCTTTGAACAAGGAGTACACCTAGACAATAACTACTGAAGGAATGGAGGAAATAGACTTACTGCTTCTATTTCCTGTCAGCGGTTCTTCAGGGAGTTGTAGGTGGTCCAGAAGGGCTCACAAGGTTGAGTAACAGGTGGTCGTTGAGTGCTGAGAAAGGTGAAAGGGTTGTTGAATGAACTTCAGGTATAAAACAAGCAAAAACTGACTATATAACAGGCTATAAGGCTGGTTGATATGGTAGGTAAAAGCTGGTAAATGTAAATGAAGATGGGGATATAATTTCTTGGGAAGGAAGGTCTGGTTATATTTCCATTCTGGGCTCTTGGGGGCAAAGAAGAAGCTCTGTTTTGCCTGGTCTAGGTGTCAGCCTGGGTGTGGAACTAACCGTGGTTATTGGTTGTAACTAAGGTAGGTTGATGATTAAAAGTGGTTTGGGTAAAGTTTAAGTCCTGTAAAAAAGGTACTTCCTCAATCAGTAATCTTGTCTGAGAGGCTTGCTCTAATTGCTCTAATTAGGCGCATCCAAATCAATACAGAGTATTAATAGGCATCCAAGGAGGTACTCACTTGGGTTCGTGGTTTCTACCTTATTGAAGGTAGGTTGTGGCCAATTCTTGAGGTAATAACAGTATTAAACTATAGATTATCCAGAATTGGGGGATTGTTGGAGAATGGGGAACTAAGCAAGGTAAATAACTCTAAGGTATGTACTGTGCTGTGGTGTTCTAAATATTCTCTGGGGGATAAACAACTGTTTACAGTCTGTTTATATATTGTAAGAGCTCCTCAAGGGGGAACTGTGAGCGCTTCCATGACCTGGGAGGTACTGTGGAACTTCAGGGGCAAGACAGATCCTTTTGGGAGGATCTGTTAATGTTTATGATGTGATTTCTACTAAGGCTGTGTTATGGGACACATCTTTGATCAGTAGTCCTTAGTGGGATTGGATCACATCATGACATTTGTATTAATTGATCTGTTATTAATATTAATAAAGTTATTAACTTATAATGATGTCATTTATTATTGGTACATCTTATAAGTATTAATTATTATAATATTAATAAGTTCTTTTATTAATAAGATATTAAATTACATATCTTATGCGTGAAATATTCCAATTTTAAGGAATGTGGGCGTAATCAGAGGGGAAAGAGTGATATCTGTTACTCTGGATATTTCACGTGACAGGGGGGCAAAGGCCTACAAGTTATGTATCTTGTATAACAGGAGTACATAGCTTAACCAGAATTATTCATGAGTTTATTAATGAATATATTATTAAAGTATTTATATTAATTAATGTAATTAATGTACTTTAATAATATTAATATTAATGTAATAATAATGAAGGTATAATAATAATAATAACTACAGAATAGTAATTATTATTAAGGATAATAATTAATATTACGTGGAGTTATTTAGAATAAATAATGATAATAAATAGTAATAATAATTAATAAGAATAGTAATTATTATTAGAGATAATAATTATTAATAATGTTTGCAGTTACGTGGTACATGTCAGGTACTGTGATATGTACTCAGTGGCTGACACTTCCTCCCTCTAAAAAAGGGTTGACTAAAAAATTTCTTAATGGTTTCTTTTGTCAACTCTGTATTGTCTCAGAATTCTTTCTGAATCAGGGATCTGATCAGCTGTAAGCCATTCATCCTCTTTGGATCCACTATATCTGACTAAGTACTGTTTAACATCTTCATTATTCTTTCTAATTTTTCTATGTTGTATAACTTTCTTAACTTTAATGAGTTGGTCTTTCTCTACTGGAGGTATCACAACTCTAATGTTATCTTTCCTTAGAGGAAATTTATCATCATTATTAGGAATAAATGGTTTGATTAGACTAACTGGGAATGTGGGGTGTTTCCTTTCTAATTCTCCAGTTAATATAACTTCTACTGCATTTGCACCATGTAAAGCTTTAATTGTATAAGGTCCAACATAGGAGTCCCTGAGTTTCTTGGGTCCTGTTAAATTAGTAAAATTAAATGTAGAAATAAGAACTTGATCTCCAACTTTAAATTGGTGAACCTTATGGGTTTTGTCCCATCTATTCTTATTATATTCAAAAGATTTCTTAATACATTCTGCTGCGTAATTTGCAGTTTTAGTCATCATTTGATGGAAATTAGTGGCATTGGGGTGAATTGTTACTGATTTAGAGAGAACTAATTCTTTGGGGAACCAAGGTATCCATCCTCTTTCTAATTCAAAAGGAGTAATGTCAGTACTACTGTGTTTACTGGAATTATAAGCAAATTCTAATGCTGGTAATAGTGAACACCAGTCATGTGAGTAATTATCTTTGTCTTTAAATTCTAGACCATAAGCACAATATCTTCTAATCATATCTTCCAAGGTTTGAATCATTCTTTCAGCTAATCCATCAGTCTGAGGATGATAAGCTGTAGAGAACTTCAATTGAGTGCCACATAAATCATATAAACCTTTCCAGAATTCAGATGTAAATTTTGGATCTCTGTCTGTAATAATATATCTAGGACATCCTACATCAGCTATAATCTTTTGCCAGAATAGTAGAGCTACATCAAATGCATTATTTTCCTTATGACATGGCAAGAATTTAGCTCTTTTAGAGAATCTGTCAACTACTACTAGTACAGAATTGTAGTTATTCATTCCAGCTGGAGGTAATCCTGTAACAAAATCCATATTAATTACAGACCATCTTTCTGTTGGTTCTTCAATTTCCTGTAGTAAACCATATCTTTTTCCAGTAGCTTTATTTGCTTTTTGACATCTTTCACAAGATTCACAATATTCCTTGGTTGCATTTCTATAATGGGGCCACCAAGCTATATGTTTAACTCTTTCTATAGTTCTGTCAAAGGAAAAATGTCCTGCTGTGATATTATCATGGCATTCTTTAAGAAAAAGATTAATATGTTCCTTTTTAGCCAGAACTACTACGCTAGTATGTTTGGTTCTATGATATATCAATCCATCCAGAAGTGAAAATCTGTTTTCATTAAAGGCAGTAGACCAAGGTTCTTCTAAAGAATTAATCAAGTCCAGGTTTTTATGTTTACTTTGTAGAATTTCTTTAAGAGTGGAGCAATTCTTGTCCAGGTTATAACTTTCACGTATTTCATCCCAAAATTCTTCCTTCATTTCAGTAACATGAAGTCCAAGAATGTCATATGTTTCAGAAGGGTCATCATAAGCAGGATTATTTGCATCATTAATTAGTGGAAAAAGGCACATAATTTTTGCCGCTATTTCTCCATCCCAAGCAGGATTTTCTGGTAGATTGTCTAAAGACCATCTACTGAGACCATCAGCATTTTTATGTATATTTCCAGCTCTGTGGACAATAGTCATACTGCCTCTCCATTCTTGGATTGCAATTTGCCATCTTAACATATGTCTGTTGGGAGTTTTCATACTGAGTAAACTTTTGAGTGCACTACAATCAGTAATAACTTCAAAATCACAACCATCCAAGTAGTAATATAATTTGTCTAAAGCCCATACTAGACATAAGCATTCTAGTTGGCTAGCACCATATTTCTTCTCACTGTCCTTAAGTGTGCGTGAAATATAACATATTACTCCTTCTTTGGGAATGTCCTGTAAATCTTGTACTTGATGTAAAGCAGCTCCAAGTCCTTCCATGCTTGCATCTACATATAATTTGTAAGGCTTGTGAGGGTCAGGCATTAATAATATTGGGGCAGATGTTAACATTTCTCTGATTTTATTAAAGGCATCTACTCTGGGGGACGTCATCTCATATGCAGTGTTTGGACTAGTAATTTGGTACAGGGGCCCAGTAATTTTAGCAAAGTCTTTAATGTGTTGCCTGTAATAACTAGCAAAACCTAAAAATGATTGTAATTCCTTGACATTAGTTGGCATGGGCTTAAGCAATACTGCAGCCACTTTATTCATGTCAATAGCAATACTAAGTCCAGAAACTATATGTCCAAGTGCTTTTAATTCCTTAAAACCAAATTGACATTTGTTCATGGATATTTTCATATTCATTTTTGTAACTCTGTCTAAAACTATTGAAAGTTTTTCCAAATGTTCTTTCCAGTCTTGACTAAAAATAATGATGTCATCAATGTAGATAATAAGCCAGCCTTCACGTAATTCTTTGTGGAATTCTATGTCCATCATTCTTTGGAAGTGAGAGGGGGCATTCTTAATTCCAAAAGGCATTCTTTGGTACTCATATATTCCCATATGTAATATTATTCTCATCAAATATCTACTGTCTTCATGAATTACATTCTGATGGAAACCTTTGAGTACATCCATACAAGTTATGAATTTAGCATCTTTTAGCTGAGTCAGTGCTTCACTGATTTTGGGCATGGGGTATCTATCAGGTATGGTATAGTTATTAAGACCTCTAAAGTCTCCAACCATTCTTGATTTTCCATTATGCCAAGCAATAATAACTGGGGTAGTAACTTCTACATTTTCATTTGCTCCCACTTTGCGTAAGACATTCATTCTTACTAATTCAGTAACATGCTGCTGTAAAGCTTCTCTACTTCTGGGGGAAGCAGGATAAGCAGCTTTCCTTAAAGCAGGAGGATAAGGTCTAGTAGTATTAAGATTAATTCTTACTTCATGTCCTCTAATGCTTCCAAAGGGTTCATCAGCAGTGGCAAATGCAAGTTTCTTTTTATGTAGCAAGTTCTTTAGTTCCTTTAATTGCTCATCATCTAAATTCTCAGCAATCTTTGCTTCTAATATTGTATTATCAAAGTTAGAATTATTGATAGAATTACATTCAAGTTGCTCCAGGTTCATTTTGTCACTTATTCCAAGTTCAAACTTGTTCATAATGTCGCCATTGAAGGTAAAATATCTTCCATTAGAATTTATCACATCTATCCATAATTAATGATATAATCATTTCCTAAAATGATATATTTCATTTTAAAATCTTCCATAACTATTAATTCAGCGGTAATCTGAATACTTTGTTTGTTATGGGGGAATATAATATCTAATTTGATAATACCTAGTGGTTTCAATTTACTGTTACAACTGTAGAATTTCTCAGAATTAATGGGGATTAATTCTTTCTTCCATTGAGGCAATATCTTATCTAATAAATTGGGACCAATAATAGAGCAGAAGGCTCCTCCATCAATTAAACATTTAAGTTTAAACTTGTTACATATTATATTAGTGATATTAGTACCACCAGTCTTATGTATTTTTCCAGAATGCATCTCATTTGACAAGTGTAATTTCTTAATGTTTACAGGTCTGAATTTATCTTCCATTTTAGAAATATTAGATATGATCAATTCATCTTTTGAAACAATGGCATGAGTACTGTGAATATCTGAGTCAGAATCAATGGAATCAGAATCAGAATCATCTGGTAAAGATTCTATACTAGATTGGGAATCATCATTAATGGGGACCAAGTTATCATCAATGTTTTCAATGCAGTGTACTTTCTTACTAGATTTCTTATTGGGACATTTATTGGATCTATGTCCTTTCTTTCCACATTCATAACACGTAATTTCTTTCTCAGAAGTGTCTTTGGTTTCCTTCTGGTCTGATTTCCTGGAATCTTTATAATTATCTCTTTTGACAGATTTATACTTTTCTTTCTTGTCCTTTCTTTTAACATTGACAAGACTTTCCAGTTGATTGATGAATTCAGTTAAATCACTGTCACTTTGTAGAACTCTACGCATCATGTACTCAGTATTATGATCTAATTGTCCAAGTAATTTATCATTAATAGAGGCATTGTCTACATCTCTTTCAATGGCTTTAATTCTGTTCACTTGTTGTGTAACCCAATCAGATGGTTCTACATCACTCAGTATGTCAAATCTGCTTCTTCTGAAGTTGGTTTTCACTTTTCTCTTCCATTCAGGAGTGCTAAATTTATTAATGATTTCCTTTTTCCAGAATAACCAATTTTTATTGCCAGGTACTTCTTTTTTCCTAGAATTATACCATGAATTTGCAACTCCAGTAAGAATTGAATTCAATTTTGAGCATATAATTTGATCAGGGGCATTAGTATCTTCTTTCAAGTTGTCAATCCAATCAATAAATTTAAAGTGGTCATATTCTCCCACTCCAGAAAAGGTTAGCCACTCATTAGTGTTTGGCAGACCTGCTAATACTAATTTGTGGATGGCCTTGTCTTCATCCAAACTATTAATGGTGGATGTGGCCACTCTAATTTGTTGAGTATTGAGAGTTGGCGTAGCAGTTTGATCCCTGCTTGGTTCAACTTGGGTATTCTGTAAAGGTGAAGGGGTTAAATTGGCCAATTGAGTTGTAATGACTGGAGGAATAGATTGACTGTCATCTCCAATGTCATTAATAGTATCATGTCTGCTTCTTGGTTGGGCATCTCTAGTCAGGAGTTCTTCCAACTTGTGCATGATATCTGAGTTGTTTTTGGTCATTTCTGACGTAACACTTGTGAACTGTTTCTCAATTCTGTTCACTACATCTTCAAAGGTTCTAAATTGAGAATTTACTTTATTAGTAGTATCTGATTGTAAATTCTGAATCTTTAATTCCAATTGTGCCACTTTCTGGACAAGATCTTGGTTGGAATTACCTTGCTCTTCAACCCAGTCATCAATTCTGGTCATAGAATTAGACAGTTGTTTACTGAATGTTTTACAATGATCATCCAATTCTACATGAAACATATCAATTTTTGTATCCATTTCAGTCAACCTCTGTTGAATAAGATATAATGTACTATCTTCTGAGTTCACCTGTTCATCTGTAGCTCTCATAATTTTACGGCATAATTCTTGTAAATCATTGGACAGAGCTTTGTTACTATTGTTCATAGCATTTACTACATGTTGAAATGTGGTAATTTGTTGATGTTGTTCAGGGGTACAAGTAGAAATGTTTGAGTCATTAATTACTACACATGGGGAACTTTGTGTTCTAATTTTTTGACTAGATGATGGGGAAGTGTTACAATTTATGGGGCTTCTTCCATCTGGCGCTCTTGACGGGCTATTTTGCCTTGCTCCAGATGTTGATAAGTCCCTTGGAGGGATCTCCCTAGGCGTACCATTTCTGAATAGATCTGGTTTCTCCATTGGGTATTCTTCCCTGTGTTCCTGGGATGTCTGGAATTGACATTTCTGCCCTTGGGACCACGGGGATTTTGGGTTCTTATTGGAGTGTTGGAAGGATTGGGGGGAGAGAAAAGGATTCCTGGAGATAAATGAAGAGGATTCCAATCCTTGGTGCGGTAGAGGGTTGCTGGTAGCCCTTTGAGGCTGACCATATGACGGAAATCCTCCTGGCAGTAATTTAGATGGGCTTTCACTGCATTGAAGCTGCTCCTGTTCTTTACATCCTTTAACCAATATTTGTTCTCCTTCATCCTGTAATAAAACCTTTCGAATTTTTCCTCTGCTGTTACTAGAAGCAGAAGAAATTGACTGATTATCAGTTTTTTTACTTCTATAAATGATTTTATTTAAAGATTCTTGTTTGCCAGGGGGCAAAACTGACGCTGGTGGAAATCCAAGTCTTGGCTCTGGCTCCCTGGTGCGGCCATTGTAACCTCTATTTCTAAGGGAAGGAGGAGTCATTGTAAAAATGCGTAAAAAGTTGTTAGTAGGAGATTTTTATAAGGAAAATTTGTTTAAAATTTAATTCACCAGATGACTTGTCTGATGGAGTAACAGAGGTTTCTCTGTTAGTGGTAATCTCAGAGGTTTCTCTGGTGTCACGGGCTGTAGTGGTCTTGTCAGACACTTTCAAAATGTCCAATTCAGGGGTAAGCTTGTCTACGTTGGTGGACACTAAAAACAAAGAAAATTAGTAAAAATGTGTTATATTTTTACTTATTTAAAGATGTTTGCTTACTCTTCAGAATTTTTCTTTGAAGAGGGCTTAAAGGTTTGTTGTTTTATGGAGAAAAAGAGATATAAGGTAATGTAATTTGTTACTTTTATTGAGAGTAATAGTAGTGTTACTATGATTTTTATGCGGTGAAATCAAGTGGCTTGTTGTGAGTGTGACAAGACTTGAAAAGAGGCTGTTTTTATGTCTAAATTTCCAGGTGGAAATGACAAAAATTGAGCTAAATTTTAGTAAGATGTGCCTGAGAGGGGATTAGTCTTCCTTTCAGGTTGAGAGAGTGGATGTAAACTGATCAAATTGATCTGTTTGACAGTGAAATTTGTTATTTTTAATTTTTATGTGTTCAAATCACGGAGAGACTCGACGTGATTTGTGAGATGTCCTTGAAAGGGTATTATTCTTCCTTTCAGGGGGAAAAATAGATGTAAACTGATCAATTGATCTGTTTTATAGTTGATTTTAATTAGTTTATACTAATTTTATTTTTATTTTGGATAAATCACGGAGAGACTCAACGTGATTTGTGAGATATTCCTGAAAGGGGATTAGTCTTCCTTTCAGGGTGAGAGATAATGTGTAAATATGATCAGAAATGATCTAATTTACTTTTAATTAGTTTAATGTACCTTCTTTTACTATGTACAAATCACGGAGTTACTCTTAAACGTGATTTGTGAGGTGGAAAAAGTCTCGACGGGGCTAATACACATGTTCTCGATGTGTAATAATGGAATAGATCAGACGGTTAAATGCAGCTGATTTTTCCCGTTATTTTGATCTACTCAACACCTTGATAGCTCAAGTATTGAGTGAGAAAGTCTAACGTCGACGATTGTTATGATCGGATATAAGGGTCTTATCCGTGTATTACACTGTAGAATGTATGCTGGAACTTCCAGAAGTGCGTCGGCGCACGTATGTATACTGTAGATCCTGGAATATCCGGGGAATACAGTATGTAACACGTGATCAGGCTAGAAGGTCAATCTTCCGATCACTTATATACTGTGTAGTATACACCCGGTATGTACTACGGTGTGTATTACCACTTATATGCGGTAACTATGGGTATTACCACTATGTAATTCGTGATCGAGGAGGATTTTTAGGGATTAGATGACTAGTGCCGTGGGAATGGAGGCTCTAGAGAGTAAGGGAACGAGATTTTAGTAGTGTAAATCGACTACTGCGGTTCGAATGGTCTACTCAGAATGTCTCTATGAGTAGTGGATCTACTAGAACGTAGAATTTTGAAGAGATTTTATTATAAAAAAGGCGCTTTTTTCTTGTTTTCTTTGATCAATATCTTCAGCCAGATATTGGATTTTTAATTTTTTATATGTTTTTTAGTTTATAATTTCGAGTTTTTTTTTTTTTTCTCAATTTTTGTAGGGTTTTTTATTTTTCTTAGACTCAAATTTGGTTAGCAGACTCTGTTTTTATTGCAATTTTATAATTTTTTAGAGATAAGAAATATAGAAAAAAAAAAACAAGCGGTATTTTTATGATTTTTTATATTTTCTGTAGTTGAATGCAGTCAATCTAGGATCTTTATTTCTTCTACTGTTTCTAAGTAGATGTCTAGGGACTGCTGGGGGGTCACAATCAAAAAAGGGGGGAACAGACACGTAAGTATTGTTAGAGGAAATTATATCACAAAATATGTCATTAAAGGGTGGATCCCTTTCTTCTAAAGCTGATTTAAGTTCTTTTCTGACAATTTTTGTGTGCTCTTCTTTAGTCAACACGTCAGATTCTTCAGTATTAATTAAAGTGCCGTCAGGGGAATAAATGTTGGTGAGTCTAAGTTGTTTTATTTTTGTCCAGGTACAGTTATAGAATTGGTCTTCTCCTTCTATAACTTCAGTTTTGATAACCAGTTGTGACGTGGTAATATTGTCAGGGTTGTCCAATTGGTAATGTCTTTGTTGGAATAGGTTTGAGTTCTTCTTAAAGTCACAAATGATCTCTGGCATCTATTAAAGGGCCATTTTCACGAAAAATAAAAAAGGTAAGGAGGTGTTAGTGATGATTTTTTAAGGGTTAAAGGGTGAAAAATCACGGATAAATAAAGGCCAGACCCCCAATTGTCAGCCTGGGTGTGGAACTAACCGTGGTTATTGGTTGTAACTAAGGTAGGTTGATGATTAAAAGTGGTTTGGGTAAAGTTTAAGTCCTGTAAAAAAGGTACTTCCTCAATCAGTAATCTTGTCTGAGAGGCTTGCTCTAATTGCTCTAATTAGGCGCATCCAAATCAATACAGAGTATTAATAGGCATCCAAGGAGGTACTCACTTGGGTTCGTGGTTTCTACCTTATTGAAGGTAGGTTGTGGCCAATTCTTGAGGTAATAACAGTATTAAACTATAGATTATCCAGAATTGGGGGATTGTTGGAGAATGGGGAACTAAGCAAGGTAAATAACTCTAAGGTATGTACTGTGCTGTGGTGTTCTAAATATTCTCTGGGGGATAAACAACTGTTTACAGTCTGTTTATATATTGTAAGAGCTCCTCAAGGGGGAACTGTGAGCGCTTCCATGACCTGGGAGGTACTGTGGAACTTCAGGGGCAAGACAGATCCTTTTGGGAGGATCTGTTAATGTTTATGATGTGATTTCTACTAAGGCTGTGTTATGGGACACATCTTTGATCAGTAGTCCTTAGTGGGATTGGATCACATCATGACATTTGTATTAATTGATCTGTTATTAATATTAATAAAGTTATTAACTTATAATGATGTCATTTATTATTGGTACATCTTATAAGTATTAATTATTATAATATTAATAAGTTCTTTTATTAATAAGATATTAAATTACATATCTTATGCGTGAAATATTCCAATTTTAAGGAATGTGGGCGTAATCAGAGGGGAAAGAGTGATATCTGTTACTCTGGATATTTCACGTGACAGGGGGGCAAAGGCCTACAAGTTATGTATCTTGTATAACAGGAGTACATAGCTTAACCAGAATTATTCATGAGTTTATTAATGAATATATTATTAAAGTATTTATATTAATTAATGTAATTAATGTACTTTAATAATATTAATATTAATGTAATAATAATGAAGGTATAATAATAATAATAACTACAGAATAGTAATTATTATTAAGGATAATAATTAATATTACGTGGAGTTATTTAGAATAAATAATGATAATAAATAGTAATAATAATTAATAAGAATAGTAATTATTATTAGAGATAATAATTATTAATAATGTTTGCAGTTACGTGGTACATGTCAGGTACTGTGATATGTACTCAGTGGCTGACACTAGGCTTCTACTAAGCCCTATTTACCTGTATAACTGGTTTGGTTACGGTAGGGCTTAGTTACATGTTTCAAAAGGCCCAAAGTGGTTTAATGTTCCCAGTATGGTGATTACTTTCGTGTCTTTCTTCCTTTTGGACAAGTAGTCTATTTACAACCAACCAATTGGGCTATCTTGGCCTTAGTAGGAAAAGTATGGCCGCGGCGTTGGTTGTGGCTTTTATTACAGGTGCAAGGTACATGTAACTATGGGGATAATGCTGCAAAACTTATTTAATCCTCATACCCGAACTCTATTAACCTTAATTACATAATCTACTAGCATATATTTAAGGTGATGTAGATTTTTTTAAGTCATATGAAAACTTGACGGCCTTGTGAAGGGATATGAAGGAGTAATAATTACGGGGTACTTGGCTAACCTAAGTTAATTTTCATGTAGATTCAGAAGCTGAAATAATATTCTAAGTTTTCTTTATACTTTAGAAGTTATATCTAGATTCTGTGTTATATGTTTTGTTTTAATAATTTCTTTCAAAACAAAAGACGTTGTGAGAACTCCTTTGGGATCAATGGCAGTTCCGTGAGGGGGAAATAACAATAAGCTATTCCAACTAAGTAATACTACTGTTACAGGTGGTTTGAAAGACCTGCCCCTCTGTTATACTACACAGAATTCTTACAACAAAATTTATTTATTGTTGTGGCGTAAAACTTTATGATAGAGAAAACTATGAGTAGCAATTCCTATCAGACTTAGATCAGATGTTCTTTAGCAGAGCAAAGATATGTATGTTCTGGGGTGGATGATGAATCAATGTGACTATTCAAAATGTATTGCCTTCTTTCTTATCCTTCAGCTAAGAGAGCAATGTGATGATAACACTTTGCTTTAAGAGCACAACAAAGGGGCAACACTACTTATTTACCTGTTATTCTTCTCTGAGGTATGAAAGGTATTCTCAGAGGCAAACTTGATTAAGATCACTATTGGATGCTATGTGTGTTTTTTGTGGTGTTTGTGCAACTATGAATAGAATTACTTCTCCCAAACTGGCATGATTTTCCTTCTTGGGGAGAACAACCTCCCCTTTATATAGTAAAATATGAGGCATTTTAGCTGGTGAGTAAAAATATGAGGCATTTTAGCTGGTGAGTAAAAATATGAGGCATTTTAGCTGGTGAGTAAAAATATGAGGCATTTTAGCTGGTGAGTCCTAGACAAGCATGTGATGAATCATGTGACTATACATGTGACTCTACGTGTGACTATACATGTGACTCTGTGTGTGACTATAACTTAAACTCTAACTATGTACTTATAGTTTAACAAAACTAATTTTATCCTGACTGGGTTTTTTCTAAGTGCAGCTGGCCCTGTGGTTGTTCAGAGAGTGACTATGGGTTAAATACCCGGCAGAATCCAATTTGTCCACAAAAAAACTAGTAATATCCCTCCTTCTTGCTGTAAAAATATGCTTTTATGTGTTTTTGATACTTGACGTCCCATCACTCCTTTTTCCCTCCATCTCCATACCACCTACTACCACTAGTCCCTCCGGTAGCGTTGAAAATCTCTTTCCTCATATTCCTTGACTTACTACTTTTATTCATCTTCTGTTGGCATTTGCTTACGACTTGCAAAGAAGACCTTTCTTCTTTATATCCTATTCCGAGGCACTGCCAGCATAATTGCCTAGGTTGAGTTCATCCCAGTTAAACTAGGATTCAAAAAAACCAATTTAAAGTAGGTTGGACTCAACCAATGAAATATAAAACCAAGGGGGGTCCCTTGGATTTATATTTCATCAGTTGATTTCAATCAAGTTTAAATTGGTTGAGTGCATCCCAGTTTAACTGGGATGACTTCATCCTAGGCAATTATGCTGGCAGTGAGGACCTTTTTCCTCTCCCATCATTGATACTTTGTATATATTCCTTTTAAAATTTTAGCTAGGTTAATGTAAATGGTAGACTATGCCCAAAAGAAACTGGGCGATAAGGATTTGAGCAGTTTATCCTCCTACTCAGGAGACGTTCATTGATTCAGTCACTGATTGGGGGTGCCCAGCCATGCTCTTGAAGCGCCAGTCTCCAGTGTCTCAAGGCTTTGACATTTTGACTGAGGTAATTTTGAATTTATAGATCAAATTGTAGCTGTCTTTCAAATATTGTATGATGCTGTGATTTTTTTTTTTTTGTCCATGTGAGTAGTATGTAAAATGTTGAATCACTTCTGTTATAAGGGGAATTATATAAAGATTAAAGACTAGTTGCTATGCCAGACATCAAAAAAAAAAAAAATCCCGTGTATCCTTATATTTTCTGGCCCTCCCAACTACTCCTTTTATTAAAGTACATATATCTTTCTGTAAACTCTGGGTCCTCCTAAATTATATGAACCAAGAGTGTAGTATCTTTCATGACTCCTTGTTTTTCTTTTTTTTTTTACATTTATGTTTGAATAATAATTCTATTATGTCTGACCATTAATAAAGTCAAGTGTTATAACTGGGATCCTTCCAGATTTACATATTGTATAGCTTTGGACATTGGTACAAATGTTCTAGATGCAGATGCAGTCTTCTTGTATTGATTAATCCAGGAGAATGAGCTTGGAGGCTGATTTTTTTTAAAGAAAAAATAATAATTTAGACAGTTCAACCTCTTGTCTGGGAGGCCTATTCCGGTGGCCGGTATTCCTGGAATAATTTTCCACAATCCAAAGTAATTCCTGGTATTCATCTGGTCACTGCCAAACACCTGAGTTTATCCGGAAGAGATTATAAGAGTGTGTGCTTATATTGATGGTCTGTTATTGATCTTCTTGAACTTTGTCAGCCACTGTTGGGACACCAGATGTGAGAACTCCTTTGGGACAGATGGCAGTTCTGTGAGGGGGAAATAAAAATAAGCTATTCCAACTAAGTAATACTAATTTTACAGGTGGTTTGAAAGACCTGCCCCTCTGTTATACTACACAGAATTCTTACAACAAAATTTATTTATTGTTGTGGCGTAAAACTTTATGATAGAGAAAACTATGAGTAGCAATCCCTATCAGACTTAGATCAGATGTTTTTTAGCAGAGCAAAGATATGTATGTTCTGGGGTGGATGATGAATCAATGTGACTATTCAAAATGTATTGCCTTCTTTCTTATCCTTCAGCTAAGAGAGCAATGTGATGATAACACTTTGCTTTAAGAGCACAACAAAGGGGCAACACTACTTATTTACCTGTTATTCTTCTCTGAGGTATGAAAGGTATGCTCAGAGGCAAACTTGATTAAGATCACTATTGGATGCTATGTGTGTTTTTTGTGGTGTTTGTGCAACTATGAATAGAATTACTTCTCCCAAACTGGCATGATTTTTCTTCTTGGGGAGAACAACCTCCCCTTTATATAGTAAAATATGAGGCATTTTAGCTGGTGAGTAAAAATATGAGGCATTTTAGCTGGTGAGTCCTAGAAAAGCATGTGATGAATCATGTGATGAATCATGTGACTATACATGTGACTCTATGTGTGACTATACATGTGACTCTGTGTGTGACTATACCTTAAACTCTAACTATGTACTTATAGTTTAACAAGACTGATTTTATCCTGACTGGGTTTTGTCTAAGTGCAGCTGTCCCTGTGGTTGTTCAGAGAGTGACTATGGGTTAAACACCCGGCAGAATCCAATTTGTCCATAAAAAAACTAGTAATATCCCTCCTTCTTGCTATAAAAATATGCTTTTATGTATTTTTGATACTTGAACACATTTAGAACGCCACAACGTAAGGTTTGCATTCTTTTGAGACTAAGAATATAAGTTGTATATTGGTATAATTTGATATGGTCAGGTTGTCTCTGAATTAGTAGCAGGCTGACAACTAAAAATCAGCTAACAGGAAATTCCTGTAGTGTTACCTTTTTTTTTTTGGATGTTGCTAATGCTAAGCTACCCGCCATTTTTTTTTTGACAAATTGTTTTTAGCGTTAGCTGAAAAAATCTTCAGCTAACAGTAACTTTGTGTTAGTGTAGCAACAAAAGCTAACATTACGCTATGCTGCAGCTATTGTTAGCGTAGCGGGCCCACCATTGGCCTGGTGGCTCTGGGGTAACATTTCTATACAACTTCCTCCTGTCAAATGTGAGATAAACAAGAATAATAGCCATTGTATGTGCTGGAAGTGGTATGCTTTCTTTTTAGACCTCACTTGCATATTTTTGTGAAATTATGATTATTGTTAATTTTATATTTAACAGGTATAGCAGCAATGAAAATGACCCATAGTAGGACTGCTCATCTCACTTCTGGGATTTCTCCTAAAATTTTGCAAAATTCAGTTTCATCAATTGCAAAAAATTCTCAATAGGCATGCACTTGAATTGGTGGATAGGTTGCATCAAGACTTGATGGATTCAGATATTTCCTTTGGTGGCTCATGGTACTGGAAGGGGACTTCTGTTAGGTTTTAGCAGTTGTGAAGAAAGGGTCATGCCCTCAGATAGTAAATGCAAGCATTATAAACTCTCACTTCTGGATTAACTTTCAAAGAAACATAATTTGCCTCTCAGTCAACATGTGCTGCTGGGGATCCTCAGTTTCAGAAGATTCTTTTATCCATTGGAAATGGTCAGGGGCTCACTCAAAATTCCAACAGAATCAATTTACCTCACTCAATGGTGGTCCTTGTTGTTTCTCAGATGAACAAAATCTTGATTTTCTGATAGAAAAAATCTTTCCAAAATATATCAGCACTTCATTCTCCCATCCCAATTATTTTATGGACTGGGCAATCCTCTACTGCAAGAACAAATCTTTGAATGAAACCATTTCAAAAGTCTTGAGTTACTTCCCATCTGAACTTATTTCTTACACCAGTCATGATTCAGTAGAGGAGAATCCTCAAGGTCTTTACTTTCCTTATTATATTAATAGCACAACCCTATCTGGATTTCCCCCTCAACTTCTTCAAATAAAGCAGGGTGTGCCAATTATCATGCTAAGGAACTTGGATCAAACAATTTTACTTTGCAATGGAACCATATTGATTGTGGCAAACAAAATTGGCTTCAGGAAACAAAATTGGATAAAAAAGGCTGCCATACCTTTCATCCCATTCATATCTGACCCTGAAGAGACTGGACTCCCCTTCAAGCTAATACACACCCAGTTTCCTGTTAATCTTGTGTTTTGTCTCACAATCAAAAATCATCAGGGTCAGACCATTAGAAATTTTGGTATTATGCTTCTTGAACCTGTTTTTAGTCATGGGCAACTGTCAGCCCTAGAGATCTCCACAGTATCCTCAGAACTGAATAAACTGTAAAATAAAATAAAAAAACTGTATTACTAATGTAAATAATAACATATCATAAAATATTATTATATTAATCAACTCATAATGTAAAATTAAGTGGGGTAGCTCACTCAAACCACCACTAAATTCCTACTCCTTCTAGTACTTAATCATAGAATAAGGATACTTTAAGAAAAGGGAATTAAAAGTATAAATTATGGATTAGAAATTATTGTCATAAAAGCTGAGAGATAATAAGTTTATTTGCATAAATATAATAATAATAAAATTATGCTTATAAGAAAGAAATTACCTAAGTGCATGGTAATTTCCCAGTATTGTTCTATTAAATGAATTGGCCCATTATTTGATTGGTTATACATACATGTCATGAGGATATGGGGACATAGAAAATACTGTGCTCAATTCAATATAATTTCCATTGCATCAAAGTGCATTTGAATTGTAATACATTAGAGCAGAATATACACCAACATTCTACAACCTTCCCCTGAAGACCTCTAGAATATAAAAGGAGGCCTTTTCCTAGCCTAGGATTGGATACTCAGCATATTCACCCAGTACCACATTAGTAAGTACCCTGAATATTCTCCTCCTACTTTTAGAGTAGTGACATCCCCTTTATTATCCAACCCACCTTGTTTATGGGACTATTTATCAAGCTACCTTAGAACATCCCCATCTTAGACCTTGAACTTCTCCTTATAAATCAGTTGCTGAAAGACTACCACCTCTGACAGTAGCCAATCATCTCAAGTGCCTGCCAGCTGCTTAGTAAAAATTTTATTGTTACTTATCTCTTGAAAAGACAGAAAAGATAGCCAAACCTATAAGGTTAGCTGTTAGTCTTCTCCTGATTGACTAATTTGTATACCAAATTGTGAATCAATAAAATAAAGTTTTTATTTCATGTAAGTAAAAATAATAAGTGAAATACAAAAGAGAAAAAGAAAGAAATGATTTTACCTAAAGGCAAGAGCAAAATAATAAAGATGACAAGCTTCAGAAAATAAGGATAATGTGACTGAGGACAAAGACAACTAAACTAATATAGAGAATAGTCAGCAATAAAGATAATCGGATGAGACAGTAGAATGTGTAATACCTGAGATAGTAGATTATCTTATATTGTGTTAGACAAGATAAAGAGTAGAGATGGAGAGGAGAGAAGGTAAGATAAAGAGAAGTACAATACAATAAGGAAGAGAGTGGAAGAAGATAGAAGATGAAGAGCAAGGGAGAAAGGAGATGTGGTTGAGGAGAGATAATGAAGTCGATGGATGAGATAAGTGATCTCAAGAGAGTTTATTTTAAGTATCAACTATGTGAGTTGTTTGTTTCCTGGGGATTAAGATTTCCCAGAAACCAGAGGGTTTATATATCTTATTTTCAGGGGATCGAGCGAGAGGTGTCGGGAGATTCTTGATGACCTCATCAAGAGAAGAATGACGACATAAGAGGATCAAGAGTCTTAAGATTTGAACTAGATTTAGCGCACGCCTTGAGCGCAACGAGTCGCAGAGGAAAAATGAGATTCAGATCTCAACACAAATAAGACAATTAAAAAGGAGTTTAGGTTATCCTCTGTGCATAGTTTGAACACTATAGAGAGAATAATAGTAAATATTATTCAGATAACCTTTCAGCACAGTGATAGTAACTGGCGCTTTATAGACATTAAGCCAGTGTTTCATACACATAGCTGACAGAAACTGTATTTTGCACTTTCTTGAAACAAGTCCAGTTACACAACAAATGTTGTAGTCCCTCAGCCAGAATCTGGCCCTCCTTCATACCAAACTTCAAATATTGTTTACCAGAGGTTCTTTCACGTGTTCAATCACAGTGATTTATTTCATCTTTTTATTTTTTGCAATTTGTGTCAATTCCAATTTGGCCTGTTCTTTCAACTGATTTATTTCTGTTTCTTTTTTCCCTTTTTTTTCCCTTTTTCTTTCCCTTTTTCTTTCCCTTTTTCTTTCCCTTTTTCTTTCCCTTTTTCTTTCCCTTTTTCTTTCCCTTTTTCTTTCCCTTTTTCTTTCCCTTTTTCTTTCCCTTTTTCTTTCCCTTTTTCTTTCCCTTTTTCTTTCCCTTTTCTTTCCCTTTTTCTTTCCCTTTTTCTTTCCCTTTTTCTTTCCCTTTTTCTTTCCTTTTTCTTTCCCTTTTCTTTCCCTTTTTCTTTCCCTTTTTCTTTCCCTTTTTCTTTCCCTTTTTCTTTCCCTTTTTCTTTCCCTTTTTCTTTCCCTTTTTCTTTCCCTTTTTCTTTCCCTTTTTCTTTCCCTTTTTCTTTCCCTTTTTCTTTCCCTTTTTCTTTCCATTTTTCTTTCCCTTTTTCTTTCCCTTTTTCTTTCCCTTTTTCTTTCCCTTTTTCTTTTTCTTTCCCTTTTTCTTTCCCTTTTTCTTTCCCTTTTTCTTTTTCTTTCCCTTTTTCTTTCCCTTTTTTGGTAGGTGTGAGCCTATTGGAAACAATTATGTGCCAAGATAAAAGTTGTGGTGCATTCATGCTGATCTAGCACAGGGTTAGTGGATAGAATCAAAGCTTAATTGATTTTCTGGAAATGGTAGCCCCTAGAAATGGTAGCTGATTCTGGTAATTGTTGAATATGAATTTTGAATGTCCACCTTTCTTAGGTGTCACACCAATTCATTAAAATTCCAACAGAAAAGTGAATGAGTGTGCCATGGTTGGCTGAGCCCATAGAGTTTCAGCATGAAAACCACTGCATCTCTATGAATTTAAACTATGTGCCTTTTGAATATGGTGTGTTACCTGGAACACTGCATCCCTAGGTCCTTGGAATATTCTCTTTTTGACCCCCATTTCCTTGCTGTTTTACACATGAACCCTGTAAAATATATATTCATATACATGTATAGTATTAATATAGTAAAACAAATTATTAATTAAAAATGAATAAATAAAGAAAATTGATGTATACATAAGATGAAGAAACAACAGGAGAAGGGGGATTACAAAAATGAAAAACTTTCCCTGGAGTTTACTTCTGCATTCCTTACCTTTCTGGACCCAGGGAAATTTTCCTCTCCTTAAACATTCAATGTTTCTTGATACATATATATCAAGTTAAATAATCTTGTCACATACCAATTACTTTGTTCCATCACTTGCCTTAAGAACCCTTTGATTTTTTTTCATAAATACTTTACAAATCATTACATATACTAAAATAGTTAAATAAATCCGCCATTATTTACCTTTGGATCACAGGGGATGATAAATCCACGCCCCTGGCGGCACACCCTCTTTTTGACGGGTGTGTGTGCTGCACACCCTGTTTTGGGTGTGAGCACGCCTGTAGATGGGTGTGCAGTTTGCAAACCCATCTACAGGCGTGCAGGTTGCACACCCTGCTGGGGAGGTATACAACCTCCTCAGCTGGAGGAATTCCCTCCGGTTGAGGAGTTTGTGTAGCCCCTTGACTAGAGTGATTCCCTCCTGTCAAGGAGGTTGTATAACCTCCTTGACCGGAGGGACTCCCTCTGGTTGAGGAGGTTATACAACCTCCTTGGCCGGAGGGATCCCCCCCGGTCAAGGAGGTTATACAGCCTCCTCAAACGGAGGGAATACCTCCAGTCAAGGAGGTTGTATAACCTCCTTGGCTGGAGGAGGGATCCCTCTGGTCAAGGAGGTTATACAACCTCCTTGGCCAGAGGGATCCCCCCCGGTTGAGGAGGCTGTATAAACTCCTTGACCAGAGGGGTCCCTCTGGTTGAGGAGGCTGTATAACCTCCTTGACTGAGGGGGATCCCTCCCCCCAAGGAGTTTTTATACCTCCCCAGAAGGGTGTGAATATTGCACGACCATCATTTAAATACAATAAATAAATAAATGGATAATATAGTATATTACTAGTATTATATACTTATATTATTAATGTCATATGTATTTATTTTATTATGTTCTTATTGAAATACATTGTTATTTCATGGTTTTGTATATGTTGTTTTTCATTCTGTTTTTTAATGTACAATAATTATTTCAGCGCTTTAGTGGTAATATTCTTTCAAGTTGTTTTACTACTAGAAGTTTAAAGTTATCTGGGGTACTTTGGCTGAAGTACCCTAGGTTATTTTACACGCTCTTCAAGATTATGAAATAATATTTCCACTTATGTTTATTATTTATTAACATATTCATTGTTTTATACTTAATATTGTATTTGTTTATTTATTATTAATTTACTATGTAATAATGTATTTATTATTTACATATTACTTTTTTATGTTGCTTTATCTTATTATTATTCATTTATTACTTTTTGTTAAATGATTAATACCATATTTTTTATTCTATGTTTATTTTTGTTCTAGTCAGGTTGTCTCTGAACTAGTAGCAAGCTGACATTCCCTACCTTCAAGATAAGTCTCTCTGAAAAAACAAATTCACAGGTTTTTTACATACAACTATAAAGACACTCATGATGATCTGTTGGATGCTCTATAGTTTCTGAGGTGAATAGCACCATCAGGGATATTATTTTCTGGTAACCATTCATCTTTATCTGCTGATTGATTTTTATACTTGATTAGATACAGTCTTGTGTCCTTTCCTTGTATCCTTTCTTTCTTATCTTTCAAGATTTTATGTACTTTCAGTTGATCAGAAGGTGGTGTATCCATTAATGGGATCTGCTGTGGGGTCATTGGCTCTTCTTCTTCTCGTGTAGAGTATGGTTTAATCAAACTTACAGGAAAAACAGGGTGTTTTCTTGACAATTCTTCAGTTAATATTACTTCTACCGCATTTTTTCCATGTAGTTGTTTAACTGTAAATGGACCTATAAATGGTGGTTTAAGCTTTCTACTTCCTCCTAAATTGTTGAAGTTAATTGTAGATAACAGAACTTTATCTCCTATCTGAAATTCAGGTTCTTTATGACTTTTGTCCCACCTGTTTTTATTATATTCTACAGCTTCTTCTACACATCTTTTAGCATGCTGATGCGTAGAATCTAAAATCTTTTTAAAGTCTAGTGCAGTAGGATGTATATGTGGCAATTTATCATTTAGAGTATCTTTAGGCATACGTGGTATCCATCCTCTTTCCAGAACATAGGGAGCTTCTTTAGTAGAAGAATGTTTACTACTGTTGTATGCAATTTCCAGAGCAGGTAATAAGCTAACCAAGTCATGAGTATATCCATCATGGTTCTTAAATTCAACCCCAAATGAGAAAAATCTGTGTAACATATCTTTCAGAGTTTGTATCATCCTTTCAGCTAAACCATCAGTTTGGGGATGATATGCAGTGGAAAATGCTAGTTTAGTACCCAGAATATCATGTAAGTTCCTCCAGAATTCTGATGTAAATCTGGGGTCTCTATCACTGATGATAATTTTAGGTATTCCAACATCAGCCATAATTCTGTTCCAAAATAGCAGAGCTACTTCCATGGCAGTATCATCTTTATGATTAGGTATGAATCTAGCTCTTTTGGAGAATCTATCTACTACTACTAATACTGAGTTATAGGAATAAGAACCTCCTGGGGGTAGGCCAGTCACAAAATCCATATTAATTATCTCCCATTTAGTGGTAGGTTCAGCTATTTTCTGAAGAAGTCCAAATCTTTTTCCAGTCTGTTTATTTCCTTTCTGGCATGTATCACAAGATTGGATATATTTATGGACTTGCTCTTTCCATTTAATCCACCATGCAGTATACTTGATTCTCTCTACAGTTCTTTCTTCAGAGAAGTGCCCAGAGTTGATATTATCATGACATTCTTTCAAGATGTCATCAATCTGGGATCCCTTTTTCTTTTTCTTTTTCTTTTTCTTTTTCTTTTTCTTTTTCTTTTTCTTTTTCTTTTTCTTTTTCTTTTTCTTTTTCTTTTTCTTTTTCTTTTTCTTTTTCTTTTTCTTTTTCTTTTTCTTTTTCTTTTTCTTTTTCTTTTTCTTTTTCTTTTTCTTTTTCTTTTTCTTTTTCTTTTTCTTTTTCTTTTTTTTTCTTTTTCTTTTTCCTTTTTCTTTTTCTTTTTCCCCCTCCCAAACAAAAACACCCACTCTAAATCAATTTCACCTCCAGTCCCCAAATTTGGGGGCATTGCCCTTGTATGTATATAATATATTATGTGTTTATTTTCCTCACCAACCAAATTATGTATTTATTTACATTTGGCACTATAAATGTTTCCTTTCATCTTCAAAATATATCTTCTCTTGGGGGAGTTTTTCTTCATCCCAAAGTTATACATACAGGATTATAGATTAACAATTTGGTCTGCAATACTCGCCTCAAAAACCAATTGTGGTTTTTGAGGCGACTTCAAGGAGGCACTCGACCTCAAACGGGCTTGGAGGCGCCCTCTGGATAAATTTTCGTGGAACGTCGTCCGGTAGTCACCTTAATGCGTGTATCCGTCTTGAAGACGAATGACCCGTGATGTAAATAACCAACTCTCCTTAGAGCCAACTTGAGCAATGAGCGGAGATTAAGCATCAATGAAATCAACCTTTCATAGAGATGAGCGTTAAATGCCCATGTGCTCGGATTCGGGGGCTGTACCTCGGGGGAGCTCGATGATGTAAGCCATGTAATCTAAATAACTCAGCCCCTCGGTCTGAGTCCTCGCTCGCTCCCCATAACCCACTTTTCCTCTACCTTTCTGCCATGAACAACCCAGCGGTCTCATCAGTCCATCCGATCGAGCCTTCCCATACTGGCCGGCCAGTCCGAAATCGCAAACCACCCTCAACCTACCAGCCACCTCCGCTGACCACTCGTTGTAGACGACAGCCAGAGCCCCACCAACATGATAACCACGGTATCGATCCTTTGGTCCGAACGCGTCGCTCCAACAATCTATTCGGGCATCTCCAAATTGAGAAATATGAAGGGGATCACGATAACCCAAAAGACATACCCACCCAGTCCAACTCATGTTTGCTTCATGCACCGGAATCCGAAGACAAGGATGCTGATGGAGAAGATGATGATGGAGAGGACGAGGATGATTATCCATCTGCTAAAGCCGACAGTGATAGTGACTATTGTGCTGGAAATGCCGAACCGTCTGATCCGCAGGCTCAATCTGATGACGATATCAAAATCAAGTGCCCTCGAAGAACTCAGCGGGTCGCAATCGATTCTGATGATAGTTTCTCAGAGCCCAGACCGACCACTAGAAAGACTCGTCGGAAGGCAGTCGATTCAATCGACTCACAGGAAGATGAACCATATGAGGTGGAGAACGATGGATTTAGTACGACAGGATCTCTTAAGCATGATTCATCTTCAAAACGCACTCAAGCTCAAAAGCTGGCAACTCTGGTTAGACAACGTGCCGTTACTCGCAGGAGCGCACGTAACGCGGCTATTCGATTTGGAGATGATGGCAAGCAGGCCCACGAGGAGGACGAAGGCCGGCAGCTAAGAAATAGGAAGCACGTTGACTACCATATCCCCGCCTTGGATGCATTCGAAGCTGAAGACAAGGGCAAAGGCAAGAAGGAAAGGGGACGAGGGATCCGGTTGCCGATGAACATGAGCGGTAAACAAATGGATCGATTGTTTGGGAGCCAACGACCTGGCCCTGATTCCGTAAGCGTCGGTCTCCAGGTGATCATGTTTGCCAACTTTCTCCAATATAAAAACTCCATGTTTCTCTCTAGGACGAAGAGCCCACTCCGGCCTTTGGCCAGGTCAGTGGAGCTGGTATGCTAGGTGGCGCATCTGCTGGACCCTTTGGAGCTCCATTGTTGGATCCCGGAAGTTTTGCAACCGGGGGTCCAAGTAATATGGGTAAAATGTCTGGCGCGACCAGTTGAGTCACTCTTCTCTAATTTTTCAGCTATGAATTCCAACTGACGCCTCAATTCTTTCCGCTCTTAGATCTTGCAGATACAGATCCTCTCGGAGTACAGACCAACATTGACTTTTCGCACGTCGGTGGAATGGAAAATCACATTCAGCAACTCAAAGAGATGGTCTCTCTTCCTCTCCTCTATCCCGAGGTTTTCCAACGCTTTCAAGTCACTCCCCCTCGTGGTGTTCTTTTTCATGGCCCTCCCGGAACCGGCAAAACTCTGCTCGCTCGGGCACTGGCTGCAAGTTGCAGTAGTGAAGGTCAAAAAATTTGTGGGTTTGCGTTTTTTTCCGTAAACTCTGCTATGAAGGAGTGGTATGATCGCTCACTCGCGTGATTTTCTTTGTTTCCCTTATCAGCCTTTTTCATGCGCAAAGGTGCAGATTGTTTGAGCAAATGGGTGGGGGAAGCCGAGCGTCAGTTGCGCTTATTGTTTGAGGAAGCCAAGAACTGCCAACCGAGTATAATCTTTTTCGACGAGATCGACGGTCTCGCGCCGGTGAGGAGTAGTAAACAGGAACAAATCCACGCGTCGATTGTCTCTACCCTCCTATCGTTAATGGATGGTATGGATGGTAGAGGTCAAGTGGTTATCATCGGGGCAACCAATCGACCGGATGCTGTCGATCCTGCCCTCCGACGGCCTGGTAGATTCGATCGAGAGTTTTACTTTCCTCTTCCCAATCGGGAAGCTAGATTAAGCATTTTGAATATTCATACCCGTGACTGGAATCCTCCTCCCTCAGAGGAATTTAAAAATGAACTAGCCGATTTAACCAAAGGCTATGGTGGAGCTGATCTCCGGGTGCGTATGAACTGACGATCGGCTATATGCAACAGTCCTTGCTTTATACTGACTTCTGGATCAATTATGTCCTCAAACCTACCAGGCATTATGCACGGAGGCGCTTTGAACGCTGTACAACGGAAATATCCACAAATCTACAAAACATCTGACCGACTTGTGATTGATCCCCAGTCGATTGATGTGGTTCCCCGAGATTTCACTATCGCGCAGAAACGTAATTTAATAACTATGATGTCTTTTTGGATCTTCCCGATATTGACTTCGATTGTTTGTGTTAATTAGACCTGGTCCCATCAACCAGTCGCTCAACTGCGAACATCGCAAGCCCGCTGCCTTGCCATTTGAAACCTTTATTGGAACAATCACTTGATTTGGTCAAAGGACTTTTGGATAGAATGCTACCCAACGTAAAGAAACCCAACATGCTTGAGGAAGCAGAGTATGAAGATGATGATTGCGGGTTCGCGAAAGAAAAAACAATGCAAAGTGAGGCCAAGTTATTTTAATCGACTAATTTACTGCCTGTTCAATCCTTTCTCGTATGTCCTATCACAGCATTTGAAACCTTGCGAATCTTTCGACCTAGATTGGTTATCTGCGGTCCTAAAGGCGCCGGTCAGCAGCACATTGGCAGTGCCATATTGAATCATCTGGAAGGATATCACGTCCAATCTCTGGATCTCGCGAACTTGATTGGCGATTCAACAACAGTGAGTGAAGTGAAATAAAGTATGTAAGACTTGTGACAGCTGGCTTATATTGCCACTGCGCCATCCTCCTAGAGTGCAGATGCAAGATGTGTCCAAATATTCACCGAAACAAAAAGACACAAACCTTCAGTGTTATTCATACCTTCACTGCATCATTGGCAGTCTTCACCCATGCTTGAAAGCGTCATACGGACAGTGACCAGCCTATTAGACGAGCTGAAGGTTTCGGACCCCATTCTACTCCTGGCAATTGTTGACTGCCCTTTCAAGGACCTCTCCAGAGATATTAAATCTTGGTTCGGTGTAAACAGATCTAACAGAGTTACTCTTCCATCTCCCGATGAAGCTCAGCGCGAAGAATTTTTTGCCGACACGATCGCTAATATCCGACGGCCACCGACGGATTTTCCGGATGCTTTGCCTAGGAAGAAGCGGGTACTTGAGGTGCTCGCGAAAGCACCACCGCGTGAACCGAGAAAGCCGACGGAAAGTGAATTGCAATCTCAGTTAGCTCAAGATCAAAAATTGGTTGAATATCTCAAGTTTCGCTTGGGACCGGTGCTTGCCGAGCTGAAAAAGAAACATAAACGATTCACCAAGCCAATTAATGTAGGCCCTGTTCTTATTCCCTCAGTCTTCACTCTTCAGACGCTTGTTTAGCAATTGGGGAACTAACTAGCTCAATGTTCACATTATATCCTAGCCGCCACCCCAACAACTAGAGCCACAAGCAGATGAGGACGAGGTTTCTGTAGTGCCAAAGTACTACGACGTCGATCTAGAAAAGATGCACTACAAGCTCTATTATAACGAGTACCTCACTTCACAACAATTCGTAGCGGATGTACAGAAGATTGTCTACAATGCCGAACAAGAGCATCAACGATCCCTGACTGCGGATCATGAGACAGTGGTCAAGGCACAAGCGATGTTGACGCACACAAGGGTGATGGTTGAACAAGCCTGTGACCCTCAGTTTGATATTGATTGTCATCGGATGTATGAACGGATGAAACTGCGAAATCCGCTTCTTGGCCAGCCCAAGAAAAGAGCTACACCCAAGGAAAAAAACCAACCTTTACCGGAAAGGCAAAGTGGCCGGGTTTGTGGTTTGCAGCCAGAAATCCCATACAACCCTCACTTCTCTGATCGGGGCATCAAACGAATGATCAGTGGGTTCGAGCCGCACACCGACGACGAACGGCCCATCAAACGGAATAAAGGTCTACAGCCTTCGACAAACGGTTCTATCAAGGACCACGACGTTCTCAATGATAATCACCAAGCTGATGGGACAATCCAGGCATCTAGCGGTCAAAAGCTTGATGTACCAGACTCCACCACGCCGGACTACGAGCCGGAACCTCCAAAAGCCAAGGAACCAGATATTTCCAGCTCGGCGTCGATATCGAATCTTCTGAACGTTGAACACCCTCAGCCCAACGGCCTCCATCACTCTCAAGCATCGTCCGCGCCGGGCGCGACACTAAATGGAGACTGTAGTATACAAAACGGAAATACTGATCCAGAACCCAATGGGAACGTTGACATCGAGATGGGCGCCAGTAATCAGACACCTCAGCAAGACAGTCTGAGCTCCGCCAAAGCCGATCCTGCAGGCGCTTCCCGTCCAGTTGAGCCTCCGCCCCCGACGATCATGCCCCCAATCATCCACCCAGAATTTGTGTGTCCCGAACAGTCTCTATATGACATCCGCTCCGAACTCGTCTGTAAGACTGGCGCCCTCTCAATTGATCAACTTGAGGAACTCCGTGCTGGTTGCTGGAACCTGATCTGGAAATCCAGGGCAGACTTTGATCGGTCCCTCATGATCACCGAGTGTCTTGATTTCATCCATCAGTACTTCGCTGATATTCAGGGGGATCTCGAGCTTGAAAATGTCGATGATCAGTGAATTCATTTACCTCCTTTTTGTAAGTCATTTGTTCAATTTGACGTCCTTTCATTCCGTCTTTCACATTGACATTTTCTCTCTCTTTTTTTTCAACAGCAACATGCCCACGGAATCAACGATTTGTAAAACCAATGTATACATACATATACATTTGCCAAGAAAAAATTCCAGTTAGTCTTTCACGTACATTATGACGTCATTGTTCTTAGCCTTCAATGCACCCCACAAGTTCAACCCCTACTCTATTTATTCCTTCATCTATCACTTGTTTTTGTTGTTAGAGTTGAGTAGAGCAGGAGTGAAAGAAAGTAATCTCTCAATCAATCGTTTTGGTTGTTTATTCTATACATAAATACTTCTACCTCCTAAAAATACAGATACAAATAATATGCATGTGTGTATACGTAATAAACATTGAATTATTTTCAGATCAATGGTGTGTTTTGAAGTAATTGGTATGTGTATGTACATTTTATTATTCACGTTAGGTGGTTTCTATTGTGACTAAATCATGGAAACAAATGTATTTATTGTAGTGAATTGAATTATAATGGAATGAATTACAATAAATAGTAGAGAGATGGTTTATTTGTATACATGCTTTATTTAGTAGGTATGTAAATGATTAGGTATGGTACATAATGATGTAATGACATCTTTGTGGGAAAATGTAGTGTGCATGAATCTTTCAACAAAAACAATTATGTAACCATGCCATAAATGCATGGTGTAGCTAGGACATTGCATTGTCCATGGCAACATGTGAATGATTTTGTAAAAGTCAAATTGTAGGCATTTCATTGACAACCAGGAATTGGGACAATCATCATCATCACAGGATACATGATGAGATGAGCCCCACAAAACTGTGAGCAATAGCTTGTTGCATCTTGTAATTTTTTCAGTGGATAACATTATCCAAGACAATAATTATTTAAACATTGAATAGCACATCCCTTCTTTCCCCCTTCACCTTCCATTTACTCAGCAGATCTGTATTTGGGCCGCTAATGCCCCAGCATCCTCCAACTTCCCCACCAGATCATAGCACCTTTCTCTAAACAATATCATAACAACAGCTGGGCATGTGAGACAAAACACTTGCTTGTGCTTTGTGTTTTTCAGGAGGGTATTTGTCCTCTTCACCGCCAACCATCTGACTTGTACCATCTTTGTTATTAACACATCAATCTTGGTCCGGTTCATTTTGCGAGCGTCTTTTGCTGCTGAGAAATTAGTTGGTCTGGACCACATTCCACCAAGACACTGAATCTCAAGCTTCTCTGATATGGCTTGTGCAAGGTCCTTGAACTGCTTGATGGCTTTGACCAACACTTTCATACTCAACTGCCATCTTGCTTTGACCTTTTAAAGGGAGTTGAATGACCTGTATAAAGCAGTCAGACTGCTGTTCAATGGTCTGAGATTTCCACACTCATGGGCATCATCTCCCAAATCAATGTTGGTTGTTTCATTTTCATTGGATTGTGTGTGTGCAAGTACAACTTGATAGGCGGTGCAAGTGGTGTTTTTCTGATATTTTGACTTGGCAAGAAGAGGATGATATTTCAAAAACTTGATCTTGTCATTGGACTCAAGCCGTGGGAATTTATTGATGTGTGAGTAAGGTGAAATTGCTTGTGTGTGTTGGGGTTGGCCAGTTGTGACCTCAATTTCATCAGATGAAGTTACCCATCACCTTTTTTCCAAAGGTAAGTAAGGTAAAGCGGGTTGATTGGAATTCACGGGAGGCAACAGGGGGTGCTTTGACGATTGAAGGGTTTCCAAATCAAAGTGTCTTCCTTGGGTGAGGCCATTTCTGTCAGCTACAGTAGTTTACTTGGACCCAATCTAGCCGTGGTTGCTTCCCTGATGACTACCTGCTCAACTACAAGCCTTTTTGAATGCCTATGTATATAGAACATGTGCTTGCACACACTTCCATGGTCTTGAAAGTGGCAGAAGCTGTGTCAGCCTTCTAATAATCCAGTATTGAAACAAAATGTATAACACAGAATCTACATACAAAGTCTACAGTGTAAGGAAAACTTGGAATATTTATTAAGATTCTGAATCTACATGTAAATAAACCTAGGGTAGCTCAGCAAAAGTACCCTGTAATTATTACTCCTTCATATCCCTTCACAGGCCTTCAAGTTTTTATATCACTTAAAGATCTACATAACCTTAAAAGTATGCTAGTAGAATATGTAATTAAGGTTAATAGAGCTTGGGTCTGATTCATAAATAAGGCTTAAATCATCATTTATATAGTTACATGTACATGGCACCTGTAATAAAATCCACAACCAACACCATGGCCATACTTTTCCTACTAAGGCCAAGATAGCCCAATTGGTTGGTTGTAAAAGGAAAACTGGTCCAAAAAGAAGGAGGAAAAGAAAGTATTCACCTTACTGGGAATAATAAACTAATTTAGGCCTTTTGAATCATGTAACTAAGCACTACTGTAACCAAACCAGTTAGACAGGTAACTAGGGCTTAGTAGAGGACTAGACTGGGAAAAAAAGAGATTTTTTTGCGCCCCCAAGGGCCCAGAATGGATTTTTAAACAGCCCTTCCTTTCCACAAAATGATATCCCCATCTTGATTCACATTTACCAGCTATTATCCATCTTATAAACCAGTCTTATAGCCTGTTACATAGTATATTTTCTGCTTGTTTTATACCTGAAGTTTATCCAACCACCTGTTTTCACCTATTTCAGAACTCAAGAATTGCCTGTTACCTAACTCTTTTAGCGCTTCTAGACCATTTACAACCTCCTGAAGAATCCCAGATTGCAAATAGAACCAGTAAGTCTATTTCCTCTATTCCTTCAGTAGTTATAGTCTAGGTGTAATCCTTGTTCAAAGGACTAGAATTTCAGGTACCCCAAAATACCCCTTCTTGTTCACTCAGGTCCTGATTATCTTAGAGGGCACAGTAAATACCCCTGTGACTCAGGTCTCTCTGTAAATAAGAACTTGAAAGTTTTTATATCTTTCACTTTTTTTTACCCACATTTTTCATGCAACCAACCCAACATAAAAAGGGGGATTTGGCTGATAAAAGTGCAAGGAAGCAGGAGGAGGAGTCAAGGATAATCTTTGAAGATGTTTCAAAGATATCTTTGAGTCAAAGGAGTTCAAAGCTAACTTCAAAGATGAAGTTATGATTTTCTCAAAGAAATTTGTGGGACTCAAAGGGCAAAAAGGGTGATGACTGATTGGAAAAAGTAACATAAAACAATATCATATTAATTAAGTGAAGAAGGAAAGAAAGTAGAGAAAGTACAATTGCTTTTATAGGCAATGGTTGAAATTAGAGATTCTTTCAAAGATGAATGAAATAAGTAAGTACTTGGAGTTAGATTTAAACAAGCATCCAAAGAAGTCAAAATGAAAAGCAAAAAAGAGAAGACAAATGATTCAAATGTGAAAAGGAAATTCCCCAATTGCATGAGGTTAAGTGTGAAGCTATTTGAAAAGGTTAAACGCCAGGCAGAATGTTGAAGCCAACAAGCTAGTCCAGAAAAGGGGTAATGGAAAAGCATTGAGGAGCTGTTGAGTCACCATAAAGGGGAATCCTTTGAATCAGGGACCGGATAGGGTAATTGTCAAAGATGAGGTTCAAATTTCCACCTGAGTTGGTTTCACACATTTAGATAAAGTTCAAAGCTGAGTATTTCATTCAAAGCTTGATGAATAAGTAAGGTGCTTTGCAGCATTTGGCTGAGGCTGAGAAGTTGTAGTGTGACAACTTTTCACTGTGCAACCTGCAGCTGATTTTACCTTACACCCTGTGTAGCCAGACAAATCCAGTTCTTGGAATCACAGAGGTTGACAAGCTGCATCTGGTGCACCCTTGTTGCCACCTCCAGTGTCCTCAAAAGTGATTTTGTAGCTTAGGGTGGAAGGTTTTGTAAAGGAGCCAATGACATACTAGAAAGAGAAAATTAATACGGGTTCGATTTTTGATACATATGCCTTGGAAGTAATAATTCTGCAAGTGCCGTGTACTCACAGCTTGAGAGATGAAGATTAGGAATCTCCCCCACACATCAATTTGTACAGGTTCCAATAGGTACCTGTAACACTTCATAAGTTTATCTTTCATCAGCAAGTTGCTTATATGTTCTTGGAACAAATATCAACCGGGGGTTGTTGCACGCCCCCCCGGGCATCCCACGCCTATCACGCACGCCCTTGAGTAAAAAAAGGCGTGCAGACGCCTTTATTTCACAATATCGGCTGCGTAACCTACGCCAGCATTTTTCAGGAGGAGCGTATATACTTGGACTTGAGCACTTGGTACCAAGCTTCTGTAGTCATTGGTATTGATACTGTTGAAACTCATCAAGGCGTGACCCCCATTTCAGTGCGGGCGTGCTGAGCCGCACGCCCTGCCAGGAACTCATTACTTAAAAATCAAGCTTGCTCCTCTTTCCTCGGCCGGATTGGGTTCATCCGGTCGAGGAGGTTCTGCTCAACCATCCTCGGAGGGAATCCTTAAAATCCCTTCTTATCGGTCAGGTTATACAGCCTCCTCTACCGGAGGGATCTTCAATATTCCTTTTCTATTTTCGGTCGAGGAGGTCCCATCTCTACTCGGCCGGAGGGGGATCCTCCTATCGACAGGTTGTAAAATCCTGCAGCCTATCTTTGACCGGAGGGGGACTTCTCTCCTCAAATCCTGGGGTCTATCTTCAACCTACTTCTCGGCCGGAATGCCCCCGCGGTCAATCAATAGGCCTACTTCATCTCAAACCATCTCGACTCGAGGGGGATTGCAACTCCGGTCGAGAAATGAGGTCATACAACCATCTCTCGGAGGGATGCAACCCTCTATCCGGTCAAGGAGGTCTAGTCATCAACTAATTCTTTTCTTTATCAGTTTTATGTTCTCTTTGATCCTGTCCTCTTCTAATCTAGTCGAGGTAGTTGTTATTTATTATCATTACCTCCTCTATTGACCGGTATGCATCCTCTTAAATTTCTCATGACCTCCTTGTTTTTATCTAGTTCTCTCTGGTCTTAGAGGAAATAAAATCTAGGTTAGATACCCTGCTCGACGGCAATGTTCTGGTTGGAATCAAGGATTTTCAGCTTGTTGGTTAGAGTATTTTGAGGACTAGGTGATATCCATACGGTGCAGAAAGCAGCCCAATGAGCAATATGTATAACCTCCTGGCCAGGGCATAGTTTGCAAATTCCCTTCAGAGGATTGTATAACCTGTTGGCACTTGGCAATGAACTTTCTTATTGACTTTGTTGGATCTGTGTGAAAATACAGAATCTGTGTGAAATCTGCAATTTCTTTGGCCCCAAGGTTGTGCAGATGTGTGGTTTCCTGTCCTTTGAATAACTTCAGGACATTGAACCAGCACCAAAGGTGCCTCAGTGACAAGTTTTTATGTTCATGATACACATGCAATATAGCATTTTGAATAGAAAGTGCACAATTTATCATGACTGTTTGTGGCACCAGACCAGTAGAATCTCAAAGCCATCTGAGGAGGCATTCTACCAGTTCACTAGAGGTTTAATTAAATGGGATTTAGTATGTATTTTGAACTTGGAATGGATAAGTAAATTTAGCTTACATGGCAGCCAAGCTGGTGAAGGCCCAGAAAACCGGAAGGCCTGTCCCCACAACTGCATTTCAAACAAGCACCCAAGTTGTTGAGATGGGGTGTGTATGTGAACCATCCTTTTCCATTCAAGTGCCGTGTCCACAGCTTGAGAGATGTGAAGACATTAGGATCTCCCCACACCAAAACTTTGGTGCAGGTTCCAATCAGGTATCTGACATGGTCATACTTAATCTTTCAAAATTGGGGCTTGATTTGGTGCCTATCAACCTACACAATTGAATCCAATTATACATGCTCAAGCAAGAATGGTGTTGAGTGAGCTATTTGGGAGTGGTTTCATTGCTTACAGGTAAAATGGTTGGTGCATTCAGGAGTCAATGGATATCCACAATTTAAGTCCAGAAAGCCCTTTTTTCAAGCCATCTGTCAACAACAAGGGGCATTGATATTTGCACGCCAATGGGTGCACGCCCACCCCTGGGCGTCAGCACGCCTGTAGATGGGCGTGCGGGCTGCACGCCCATCTACAGACTTGCAACACTGCAGGCGTGCAGTCGCACGCCCTGTTCAGAACAGGGCGTGCGGGTTGCACACCCTTTTCATGTGTATAGGCAGGGGCGTGCCCCTGCCTATATACATAGAAAGGGCGTGCGGTTTGCACACCCTTTCTATGTATATAGGCAGGGGGCACGCCCCTGCCTATACACATAGATTGGCGGACCGCCAACCTATGTATATAGGAAGGGGCATGCCCCTTCCTATATACATGCTGATGTCATGCGTACAAAACAATGTACGCATGACATAAGGATCCTTCCCCCCCGCCCCCTCCCAACCTCCTCGACCGGGAGGGATCCCTCCCGGGTGAGGAGGTTGTATACCTCCTCAACCGGGAGGGATCCCTCCTGGTCGAGGAGGCCATACAACCTCCTCGACCGGGAGGGAATCCCCCTCCGGTCGAGGAGGTTATACAACCTCCTTGACCAGGGGGGATCCCTCCCGGGTGAGGAGGTTGTATGGCCTCCTCGACCGGGAGGGATCCCTCCCGTTGGAGGAGTTTATACAACCTCCTCGACCGGGAGGGATCCCTCCGGTCAAGGAGGTATACAACCTCCTCAACCGGAGGGGGATTCCCTCCCGGTCAAGGAGGTTGTATGGCCTCCTCAACCAGGAGGGATCCCTCCCGGTCGAGGAGGTATACAACCTCCTCACCCGGGAGGGATCCCTCCCGGTCGAGGAGGTTGTATACCTCCTCGACCGGAGGGACTCCCCCTCCGGTTGAGGAGGTTGCAGTCCTCCCCGGCAGGGCGTGCGGCTGCACACCCATCCTTGGGGTGTCGCACGCCTGTAGATGGGTGTGCGAACTGCACGCCCATCTACAGGCGTGCCCACGCCCAAGGATGGGCGTGCAGCCCGCACGCTGATAAAAAAAAAGGCGTGCGGGCTGCACACCTTTTTTTTTAAGGGCGTGCGTGGGTGTGGGCGTGCGCCCATTGGCGTGCATTTACCAATGCCCAACAACAAGAGGAGAGAGACACATCTGCATGTCTTCAGCTGAATACATGTTTTGATTGTGCTTCCAGAACTACTCAACTCACAAGGTTCCTGTAGCTGCATGATGCATTATCCAGAACCCAGCCTGACAGTTGCAGTTGCACTTTATTGAGGGGTTGTTGTGCTTTTGAGAATTGATGAGGGGTTGATGAATGCCTTGACAGGGACAAGTGTAGTCCAAACAGAAATGATATTCAGCTGGATGGCCAGTTCTCTTGGGGATGCTGGATCCAGATGGAAGTATTGTATTTTGGCACACACACTGTGAGTTTCATCTTACTGTAGCTTGCATGGCATGGACAAAGGTAAGAGCAGCCTGGCAAGAGCTTCCAGGAATGGTAAAGCAATGAGGGTTGGAGGGGAAAGTGGGAGCCAATCTATCCAGTTGCTGGCATTCTCAAGTTGTTGAGCAGGGTACAAATGTGTAATTTTTTGGGACAAAAGGGTACTGGTTTGAGTGGGTTGGTGGGGGTATGATTTTGGTTATTTCATCAAAAAAGCTAGCCAAGTGATTGTTCTCCATGTTTAACTAGAGTGTAATGGAATTTTTGCAAGAATAATTTAACAAAAGATTTTGTTTGGGAATTGAACTACAGAACTACTGAAGATAAATGTTGTTAGATTTTTGGCAAAATGAAAAAAGGAAGGGGATTTTTGAACAGACTCTGGGGTGACTCAAAAGAAGGGGACTTGGATTTTTGAGGAGAACTGATAATTGTTATTGCTTGGACTAGGCTATGCTTTTATAGACTAGTTACAAGTGGTTAATTTGTGGTTTGAGAAATGAAAATGAATAAGGAGTAATTTGAATAAAAACTGAGAGGAGTATAATATGAGTACTTGGAAGAAATAACTAGTCAGGCCTTCTCAGTCTCTTTTAGTCAAGCTAGTATATTAATCAAGAAAAAACATATTACAAAAACCACAAATACTAAGAGGCATTAATTCTAGTAATCAGTTTTTAATAACAGAAAGTGAATCAGAAAAAAGAACAAACAAACATTAGAACTAAGAGTTGTAAATACAAAAAACTTAGTATAAAAAGCTGCATTCTAGTCTAATTCAAGTTGATCACAGAAATTATATTTAAAGGATTGACAAGTAGTGATTTTTGGGAGGAACAGAAGAATGAAAACTCAACAAATGTGTTGGCGGATAACAAAGAAATTAAAATTACAATTGAGAGGTGGCTCCAGGCCAGTGGGGCTGCAAATGTACAACTGAGCACTGAATATTACAATGGCCAGTGAGTTTATAAATGCTGACAGGACCAACAGCCTCCTCTTGTGTTAAGCTCACTTGTGTGGAAATACAATTGACACTCATGAATAATCATGGGAAATCTTGTCCTAGTACCCTAAAGGGGAAAGTGCATCACTCCCGGTCACTCTGGTAAATCAACCAAATTAGGAGTTAGTTAATGAGGAATCTTTCGAGGGGCAAAAATGTAGCTAGTAAGTTCGTAAGTAGTTAGGCTATAACAGTTTTGATGTACATGCTGGAAATTAAGAGGCAATCGTGATCTGATTTTTAACCAGTTGTCAACATGAATGTAGGATTTTGTTCAAGTTTATGGAGGCCGTACATATCTCCTGGGGTATCCTGTCAAGCTCTAAATGTAGGGTTTGAATAATCTTTCTTGCCTCATGTCGGGTGAGGCCAACTTCAGCCAATGGGCTTAGGGCCACTTGTGCAGTGCCTCCATGTTGCCATATCCCTCCTTCGGAGAATGCCTTTCTCCAGTCGGCTGAATGCGACCAGTTCTTACAGCTTTGCGGTGGGAGGCTGGTAATTCATTGCACTTGGCAGACAACGATACTTTTTACAGTGAAAAGTACCACATTTCGGACACATCATGAATACTAATCAAAACCGAACATGTCAATATAAAAGAACGAAGACGACGCATAGAGGGGGGTTAGAAGTTTGTGTATGTGGACGCAGCGCGTGGACAGTTTAGTCGAGGATGTTGAAGAGATTCATGAGGTTGATGAGGATGATCCAGCAAATTTTTCTTCCATGTTTTTGCGAGGGGTCAGTCAATGAGATTGTAATTGGAAAAATACCCAAGAGTCTGAACGGGGAGCTCATTCTAGTGAGCTGAAGATGAGGGGCCCACTGATATCAGGCTTCTGGTCGGGAGACTTGATGGCGGTGCCCTCATTGATATCAGGTTTCTGATCGGGGTCACTAATGAACCAGTGATCGGCATGCTCGTCTTTATTCCATCATTTCGAATGGCCCGTCGTCGCGCGCACTGAGGATAGGTTTAGTTCTTTCGCCACATCGATCAAACCCACCTGCTCAATCTTTATTATTCTTTCCTCTATCATCATCACTTCGGAATTTTCAACCTCGATCACAGTCTGCTTAGTCTCCCCGATCTTTGCGAGGGTTTTATCTCCTACTTCGGCTGAATCACTGATCGGGAGCTCAGCGATGCTGCCCATGTCAGTCTTCAATTCGTCCTTTTCCACAGCGGTAGGATAATCAATTTTCTTCATAACTTTGGCTGGAGGGAGGTTGTCCGGTGTGACTGCCTTTCTCTTGTTATTTTCCGAATAGAAAGTTGAAATCATCATAAGTATCAGCACGGCTACGTATGTCAGCCCGGATAGATCCCTGCAGTTCGACAAAGAGAGTGGCCTTACCTTGCCTTTGGCTAGGTTGGATGAAACCGTTCCCATTCCGGCCACGGCCAGCGTCTTGCATTGACACCGAGACCAAGCAGGATTTGTGGTTGGACTGTCGGAGGGTGGTTCCTGCAAGACTTGAAGCGCTTCAAGGGAAGCCCTTTGTTCGGCCACGCTTCCTGAACTCTTATGTCTCCCACTCGCAAGCTCTTGGCCATGGAACACAATCCGGCAGACCTTGTATGAGATTGGGTTCTTATTCTCTCCTTGTCCATTGTGCTCGTTGACAGTCGTTCTGACGGTGACAAACAAACAGCAGAGGGAACAGACGAAAGATTTAAGAAACAAAGCAGACGCATTCAAGGAGATCAATTCAAGAGAAAAATCTTACGACATTCGACGCAATTCGGTACAATGATGCCGGTCACGCAGTCTCAACATGGTTGACAACGGATCACGAACGACTAAGCGAGATAAGCGTGGGGTAACATCCTCAAAGATTCTGTCCAGGATGCGGTAAGCGGTTTGAAGATCGAAGCCGCTATCGATGAACACCGCACCTACAACGGCTTCCAATACGTCGTTTAAAATTTTAGGAGGATCAAAGACTACAAACAGATTATTGACGTTTGAAAAGAACTCTTCAATACTGCTAAATGGCTCGATGGCTTGAATGGCCTCAGCACAGGCCTGTTTAAAATTTTCAGAATTGTGCATGATGATCTCTTGCAGCCCTAGTTTTCTGATTGCTAAGAAACCTAGACTACCATTTGAAACCACCTTGGCTCGGGTGTGAGTCAATTCTTCCGCGGTCACGTTATCGAAGCGCTTGTATGCATGTTGCACAATCCACATGTCGATCACCGCATCCCCAAGCCACTCCTCCCTCTCGTAGCAGTTTGTTAAGAACGAATTAGCGCTACGATGAGTTAGCGCTTGAACGAGCAGTAATGTCTCTTTGAACACGTAGCCAATCTTCTGCTGGAGCCTGTGACATTTGCTAAGGACTGAGGGATGAAGTTTGCCATGCGCAGCGCTCTCAAAATTAATATTCAACGGCCGTTCGTTCCAGGGTGACGTGCCACCGAAGCAAAGGTCCAGGGCCGTGCCAATTTTCAAGCCAAGTCCAACCCCGTGAGTGAGGAACCCAGCCCCCAAGAGAGCCTCAACAACGTCGGATAAGACTCGTCTGGGGATCTTTCTCGAGAAATTCCCGTCGGCAAGCTCTGTACCGCCCTCTGTTTGGGCGTCCCGGAAGCTATCTGTACGAAAGCGTTGACTCAAAATAGAGCCAGGTAGGTTGACCTGAACCGCTTTGCGCCGTAGGTAGGCGTTGTCAATCGATTTTGATCGTACAATACTCATGTCACCTTCACCCTTTTTCAAGTGAGTGAGATAGACGTGAACCGAGGTGGCTAGCTTGAGAAACGCATCTCCCACGGTCTCAAGCGTTTGGTAGTCCCAAGGAACCCCGACACCTGGCGGGGTAAGCGCTTTCATGCCTAGTTGCAGAGATATCGTTGGGAAATCTAGCCGTTTAAAGAGGGCTGTAGCCTGGATTGAATCGTGCAAGAGACGTGTAAGCGATGGTAAGAAACTGAATACTTTCCATAGTGATCGGGGGATGTTTGTTCCGTGACAGAGCTCCAGCGGCAACAAAGTCCGGCGAGGATGTTCCAGAATTGACTCGGACTTTGAGAGATTGTTCAAGGTCTGGAATGTTGTCTGAAGATAGACCAACTTCCCCTTGAACTGTTCTTCTTCGAGATCGTAAACAACCTTGTAGAAATGACCTAAATTATGAAATTTCGAGATCTTTTTACAAAAGTCTCGCATGCTCGGAGAAGTAGGTACAAGCGCAGGTGGAGAGGACTCGGATAAATCACCAGCCGGTTCGCACGTATCGAATAACCTACAATGGAGGTGTCGGAGCGGGACAACCGTATATTCGTAACGTATGCTGTCGGCAGAATCCAAGAGTGGAACCATCGGAACGTCCACAAGTCTCCAATCGATTTGACACGTGTCCTTAAGAAGGGGAGCGACAAGGAAATAAATTTGTCCTCCGTACGCCTTTCGATTCACAGATGCTTGCAACACCACTCGAGTGAACTTTTCCAGTCTTTGCAAGTTCAAGGGTGCATCATCCGTGCCCCATTGCATCAGTTCGGCCTGTTTGATCTCAATGGGTACAGGTCTGGTTTCAGTGTAGTGATCGAACAAATGTAACCCATCCGGAATGGTGAGATGATGACCACACAAGAATCCCATCGTTGAGAATCCGGTTGGACTATCATCCGGAAACGAGAATTGGTGAAGCCAGACTTCCGATGAAGTACGGAAATCGCCGTAGACGTTCGAGATAATGGCATTGACCTGATCTGGTAGTGGGGTGGATTCGATTGGTCTACCATCCGCATCACGAGCCTGGCCAATTTTATCTTCTCTCTGAGGGAGGAAATGTTCGTTGAGGATACCGAGCTCTCTCAAGAATTTGCAGGCTGCAAAGGCGGCTGACCGTTTGGCGTCTTTTTTGGTTGGCATCTCCAGCCCAGTAAATGTACGCTGATAAGGAGGGAGAGCGGCCATCGGGGGAAGTGTGACGTCACATCTGAAATTTTCTCCCAAAGACGCCGTCACATACTCTGGCGCAACGACTGGAAGGAATTCATCGGACGGGATCAGTTGACAGACGTCATTTAAAAGACTAGTCGCCGCACTGTAAGTCAAGATCGAGTCCCTTCCATCAGAAAGTCTGCAAATCAACTGAGGAGTTGATTCCATTTCACCATCCTTAATTAACTCATTCTCCGGACGGTTGTAAAGCGTCGTCTTGAGCTGCTCCCTGCAAAGAAAAATGGTGCAAAAAGGGTTCGGTAACAGATACGTCAAGAAAACCCTTCAGGCAGTATAACGGCTTGGATTCATTTACTCTTTCCCTTGAAATATCAAATATTTGTTAGCTGTACCAGTAGGGAGCATGACAATGTAGTCAGATTCGCAGGCTCGGGCTCGGCCACGAGATTGAATGTACCTAATTAGATAGACGTCAGGATAGAGAAAACTCTGCACCCGCATCCTGGCTGTGACCAGCAGACACGACATAATCCTAGAGGTACACACCCTTTCCAAGTAGTAATGAGATCAAACCGTACGACTACTCTGCATGAGCGAAAATCCAGACCCTCCCTGAAGAATGTAAGCAGTATGTATCAGTTTCGGACCAGAGCGACTATATGGGAGGAAGTTGGTGTTAATTACGACCAGTGCTTACTCGGCCACACTGGTTGCAATAGTCAAGTTGTGTTCCCCTGTCCGGAACTTTGCAACGATTTTGTTTTGCTATTACCGGAGTTTGTGGTGAAGCAATGGAGCAGTCAGTGACGCAGGTGGAATACGAAGGGTAGAGCTGGTACCCACTGTCCCCAGGTCCATCTTTAACCCAATCAAGCCGTTCGCGTTGCTTCCACCATGACCGGTCAAGGCTACAGGACGCAAGAAGTCTCTGAGTTGACTGTTGCGTTGCAGTATAAGAGATAGAAGTTGAGCATGTTGCCGGCGTTCAACAAACACGATGCAAAGAAAGTCGACATGGTCATCTCTCTCTTTGTAATCGACAAGGAGCTTGTTCAAGGCTATGACCTTGGGTGAGAGCTGGTTTTCGGGTACATTCTCAATAGTCACAAGCTCTTCCAGTTGCTTAATCATTCCTGTAATGTGTTCTTGATGATTTGGATCGAAGAGGCGTCCGTCTATCAATGAATTTGAGCTGCCGACAGTCACGAGGGATGCAAGCCAGTCAAGCACAGCCAACGAGTACGCGTAAAGACCTAGCTCCTGGTCAAATTGTGGACAAGCCTCGATGAGTTGACGCGTTCGGAAGCACGGATAGATTTCGACAAACGAGACAGTACCATAGAGACCGACTCGATGGCGGCGAGCAGTTTGGGACTGGCATGTAAGTTGAGCAGCTCGTTAATCTGGTCCCATGGAGGATGAGAGGGTTTTTCAAAATCCGGAGAATGGTCAAAGTATACGACTCTTTCATTGGGTTTGAAGTTATGCTTGCCGACATCTTCGGTGTGTATCTTGATTTCGTATATTTGAGCTGCAAGCGCGCACTGGAGGCTCCTGGGCAGCCCAAGAGAACATCGTTGAGCCATGATTCTAATGAACGACTAGAAGGGCGAGTAAGACGGAACCTGATATCGCTTTCTGCCTGTTCCAAGTTAGTATAGTTCCAGATAGGTGATGCTGTCAGTCCTAGAATCTTGGGTAGACGCAGTGTAGGATCTTGGGCCAGGCGATGATAATGACTCCGCCTGATAGAAACCAACAGAAACAGTAAGTACGTCATAAATGTTTACAATGAGTTGTTCCTGAAAGACAAAGACCCACATAATTTGATTGTATGCATGATTTTTTTGACAATGGTGCGCCTCATCGAAGATCAACAAGGATACCTGCAAAGGTTCTTGTTCGCACGTCAATATCAATTCCGATGGCCACTACGGTCGCAAAAGTGAGGGGGTAAGGATATAGGAAAGCTGCTGACATCTCCTAACTTCCAGTATCCTTTGGATATTAAATCGTAAAATATCTACCAGACAAAAATTGGGCAGATATATGTGATCATAATAAACGACGCGAAGAGAAGATTGACCATCAGAGCTTACCTGGGGCGTAGAGACTATGACGTCGACCTCGTTCAGCTCTGAGCGCCATCTGTCGATATTCCACAGCTCTGGCTGCAAGTCGCCGGTGTAGGCTTTGACACGAAGGGTGGATTGGCTCTGGATATATTCGGCCTGCTGGTGGGCCAGTGGACGGGTAGGGACGAGGAAGGCTTGGATTTGATGCTCACTAATGTTTGCCTTGGTCTGGGTGGCTGTCCATATGATCAGGTTCAGCGCCACGAATGTCTTTCCGGTACCAGTGTCGGCGCGGATGATGATGTTCCGCTTCTTGGCTTCCTCTAGCAGCTCGGATTGGTAGAGTCGTGGTGTGGCGGTGACAGGATGATGAAGACTTCCAGTTGAGCAAGTGTTATTAACCTCCATCAAGATAAATATGTATGGCAGATGGCGTGTGCCTCTACCTAGATTGAAAAGAAACGTCACTAATATGCGTAGAGCCTGAGAGCATCTCCACCGCAGGTGCTATATGGGATTTTTTTTTTTTTTTTTTTTTTAAAGTGCTATTGATTTCACATACCGCACTATAGACTAAGGATTTATCTATCTACAACTATAGTCTGTATGTGTATAAAATGTATCGTAACAAATTCGGCGCTCCTATGATTGTAGTAGACAGGTGGTGGAGGAATTGAGAGAGCTAAACAAAGGATAAGAGAGAAAAGAGAAGAGAAGGAGAAAGAGGACTGGAAGAAGAAAAATAAATAATAATAAAAACAAAGAAAAGAAAAGAAAGGAAAAAAAATAAAATAAACATAAACATAAAAATAAAAAAATAAAAAAAAATAAATAAATAAATAAAAAAAATAAAAAATAATAAAAATAATAAATAATAAAAAAATAAAAAATAATAAAATAATAAATAAATAAATAAATAAATAAATAAATAAATAAATAAATAAATAAATAAATAAAAAGGAGTTAGAAGGAGGGAGATTTTAAACTAGCGTCAGAGTTCGAGGCACCCCTTCCTAGGCCCATCCCACCACAAGATTTTATCTTTCGGCAATGAAGTAGCCCACACTTCTGCCAGAAAGCATAGAGTGCATTGGTATTACTCCCCCTGTAATGCCAGTGTCGCTGCGGTCTTCAAGGATTCGGAGGAGGAACCTCTGACTCATCTGCATGTACATACATAGTGAGATGAACGACATGATAAAAACAGACGTAAGAGAAAGGAAAACCAGAGAAGGATAAGCCCAGGAGAGGGAAAGCTGAGAGTGAAATAAATCTTAAGAGCGGTCTAAAAAGCGTAGAAAGGAAGGGAAAAGAGGAACTGGGAAATATAGGAAAAGTGATTGTTATTCGGGAGTCTGTTATGTCATTTTGTCGTCTTCGATAGAGTCGTAAGTCTTGATGTTTGGAAACCGGTTGGAAGCTAGGATGAAATCAGCCACCGCCGGGAAGGCCTTGGGGTTGTCCATTATAGCATGGAAGGAGCTTATGTTGATTCCACCCTTTGCTTGCTTGAGTTTTTGTTTGAGGGTTCGCCTAAGTGACCTGTATTTTTTACAAAACATAAGAAAATGGGGTGCTGTTTCCCTCTCAAAGCATACATTACACCGTGGATCAAGAACTCGTTTAATTTTGAAGAGGAAATGGTTGAGTGGCGCATGGTCCGCTCAGAGCTGTAAGATGGTTGCTGTAATCCCTTTAGCCTGCTCATCCAGAGTGGCGATGACAGAACGAGGGTCAAGCCTGAATCTGTGCTTCCGCTCCCCCGTTGAGAGCAGTGGTCCTTTGTCCCACATGGATCTGCAAACCTGTTTCATTTTTGAAAGACTGGCCGGGATCGGACGAGAGAGGCCCGCGTACGACTTGTCCCCTTCTGGGTGTTGGGCTTCAGACTTGGCTAACTTGTCTGCCTGCTCATTTGCCGCAATCCCCTCATGGCCGGGGCACCAATATAGCAACACCGGGATTCCTAGAGAGCGAAGGGAGGAGAAATTATCAGCGTATAGGTGTTGCCCTGGGGAGGGTGGCATTGGATCAGCTGTTCGAATGAGGGCACCCTGATTGTCGCAGAAGATTGCGACTGTTTTAAATTTACCGGGCCAGGCGGACCAGATGATTCGTTTCACTAATCTGATGGCTAGTCCGATTCCAATTAGTTCGGCTTCATAATTCGATATCAAGCTGTGAGAGGGGATTTTAACTGAATCAGAAAAAGGGCAATTTAGGGCTGCAGCGGCTGCACCTGCTCCAGTGCCCGGGATTAGAGAGCCGTCGGTGAAGACCATGAGTGTGTTCGCCCTCAACTCTTTGTCAATCTGACTTTGTACCAGCTCAACCGCTTTCTTCTTGGGAATGTCGAGATTGCAGACTTTTGAGATTGGATTTGTCCAAGGAGGGAATGGGGATATATGGATGGTCTCCATCTGATGTTCCAGTGATTGCCGTAACTCATCTAGACCTGTGAAAGAGTGTAGAGGACTAGGAAAGGATGGCTTAGCCTCAGTTAGCTCTTTCAATAAGAAAGGTACGACAGGGTGAGGGGATGCTCTGGTCAGTCCCTTCAAAATGTATGAGAGGGAAAACTTAGTGTGAGTGTCAGTGAGTGGCTTCAAACCACTATCCATTTTGACGAAGGGGAGGGGGGTTTGCTTAAACAGGCCGGTTATTGGTCTGCTTGCTTGGTAAAAAAAGTTGTCCAATATTTGGGAGACCGTTTTCCTGTTCCGGGCTGTGAACCATATCAGGCTGCCAAACAGTACACGGGGGTACAACACTGCGCTAACCAGTCGTCGAGCTAACTGCAGGTTTAGACCATGGGTGGATTTGATGATCCTTCTGAGCTGAAGGAGAGTCAGATCGCCTGTTTTCTTGACTTTCAGGATGTGGTCCGTGAAGGTGAGCCGGCTATCCAGAATTACTCCGAGCCAGCGCGCAGAGGGCTGTGTTGTCAGTACTTGACCATTGAAGTCAAAAGGAGGGAAATCAATGGATTTCGGGGAGAAACCCATCACAATGGCCTTCTTTCTGTCGAAGATTGCCCCATACTTATGTCCCCATATTAACGACCTGGTTGCCTCCTCTCGCAACATCGACAAGGCCGTATCCGCAGAAGGAGCTGCTACAAGATGAACGACATTATCCACATAGCCTATGGAGATTTGGTCGTCTAAGAGGGAGGCTGAATTTTTTATTAGCAGGCTACTGTTGTATAGTATGTAGAGAGTGACTGATAGTGGGGAGCCTTGAGGGAGGCCTTCTTGGATGGTAAAGGGTGGGGAAGTGTAGTCCCCCATTCTCATTGAGGTGGATCTGTCTGAAAGAAAGGAATAAATGATGGAAGTCAAGTAATGAGGGCAAGCAAGTTTGGTTAAGCGTTTGCGTAGTCGCTCCTTATAGACTGTGGGGTAAGCGGATTTAACATCCAGAAAAATTGCTGCTACGACGTTTTTCCTGCGCCAATGGTTTTTTGACCCACGAGGTAAAGAGTACTAAAGCGTCAGTTATGTTCCTCCCTCTCCTACCACCAAAGTGGCTGGGAGGAAGGATATTGTTAGACTCAATCCAATGAGTCAGCCTTTCGTTCAGGACCTTTTCAAAGAGCTTGCCCAATGTGCAAAGTAAGGCTATAGGGCGATAAGCATTAGGGTCGCTGTAGTCAGGTTTGTCCGCTTTGCGGATGATGGCAGTGGTTGCTGTTCTCCAGGGGGTTGGAAAGTGGTTAGCCAGTAAGCATGATGAGAATAGGGGAGCAAGGAACGGGCTCAATTGCTGCTTGCCGGCTTTCAGCAATTCATTAGGGATTGAATCCGGTCCCACAGCCTTCTTTGGGGCCAGCGAATCTATCGCTCTATTTACCTCTTCCTCCGTAACTGGAGGGAAACCTTCTGGAGGCCCAGTAGGGACGTTTACAATGTCTGATAAGTCACACTCCGTGGGTATCACTGAGGTGCCCTTAAACAGAATTTCCGCCTGCTCTACCACATTGGTGGTTAAGGTCCTGTCAGCCCTGTAGAGTGGGTCAATGGTGTTTGCCATCCTTGCTTTCGTGAACTTGTATGCTTTAAAAGCAGAGGCATCACCCATCCTCGCGAGGAAGCTGCGCCAATGGCGTAGCTTGAGTTCTTCAACCTTTGCTTTGAAGGCTTTTTGCCAGGCAAAGTAGCACTCCCGTGCCTCTGGCGAGTTGTCCAAGAGCATCCACCGACGGGCTCTATTGCGTCTGGCCACAAGGGGATTCAAGACTGTTGGGTCCCACCACGACTTTGCCCTGAAGTTTCCTCTCCAGGCAGTCGTTCCTTGCCTCAGATGGCAATCCTGGATGCTTTTGGTTAGACCTGTAACTGCACTATTGACTTCTTCCTTAGTCATTGAGAGGTTAGTAGTGGGCAGGCTGGTGAGTGCTAAGGAGAGATCTTTAGAGTAAGTTGATAGATCAAGTCTGTTGACAGCAACACCTCTGGGTTGGGCTGGGAACTGTAGCTCTCCCTGGGTGGACAGCAGGAGGTGGATTGGCTGGTGGTCGGAGGCGTGATTGTTCAAGGCTACCGAGCAGTTTCTAACAAAGGACTACACTGGTGGTTCACCCAGCATAGATCAATGGTAGTTTGTGAACCGCGCGAGCCTAGGAAAGTGGGAACCCCTCTGGGGGAAGTCAGGTGGAAGCCTTTTGTACCACATAATTTGATCAAGTCTTTCGCGACCGTGTGGGTGTGGCGGTAACTTGGAGGGTTCCAGAGTGTATGATGTAGATTTGCCTCCATCATTAAGATGGTGGGAGTAGCTCTTGAGGAATGCGAGTTGAGCCAGCGAGCTAGCATGGGGATGGTGGGAAAGGTCGAGGGGGGATTATAGATTGACAGCAGTTGGAGGGAAAGGGAAGTCGTGTGAAGGGTAAGGGAGACAGCAGTTAGATTGGGAGAGTTATCGGGGAGTCGAAAGAAATGGTGGGTAGGATTAGCTTTATTGATGTAGATGCAGCAGCGTGGTCTACATTCTACTGTTTTTGGGCAGTCAATAGGAGATATCCGGTGCCAGCCCGGATGAGTTGGTGGGAGGTGGTCAACCAGTTTGGTCCATGGTTCCTGCAGTAGCAGGGCCATGTGGTTGCCTTCAGAGCACAGCACACTCAGTGTCGTGTCCCTGCGATTGTGGCAGTTGAGCTGTAGGAGAGAGAAGGATGTGAGGGGAAAACTTTCTGAGGAGATTGAGTGCTTTGTTGATAAGGGAAAGGACAAAGGATTCAAAGGTTGAGAATTTAGGGACGGGGAGTCTAGATTATGGTTGGTGTAGGGTGTGCTATTCATGGGCGGGGGTTTGTGTTTTTATTCTTTTCAAGGCTTTCCAATTCCTTGGCACGCACCTGACAAGCGTTATTAAACGGCGAGTGATCATACTTAGGGTTGGTGAGGTCAATGGGAAGCTTGGCCTTGCGGTCAACCGCAAGGCAGCGTTGGCAGCTTCTACTGGAGTCTTCAATGTCTTCGCAGGTTGCCGTGTTGTGGTTACCCCCACATCGGGAGCAAAGGGCCTTATCTTTGCAAGAATGAGCTAAATGCCCGACTGCCAAGCAGTTATAGCACTGTTTAGGACCTTGGATATAATGTTGACCTCTGAGATGGAGGTTATTGTAGCAGAGCCCAGCCCTCTCAATGTCAAAAGCAAGTCTCCTGTCAAAGAAAAGAATTAGCAAAGTACCAGTTTCTTTACTGGCAAGTTTAGGGTTGAGCAACCATCTGATCTTCTGGATTTCCTTTTTTTCTATGTCGTTTTGTCGGCACAGAAGTGCCACATGCTGCGGGTTATCTACTTCAAAGCTGGACGGGCAAGAGTGAAGGAGAACTGGATGAGTGGTTTGGGAAGTGACAAATTTTGGGTCAGCTTGAGCTGTCCATAGGTGTTTGTTGTCGAGCAGCCATTTGGCCGCGCGTCGGTCTTTGGTGAAGACCTTAATATCGCCATTGGGAAACTGGGCCACTGCTTTGACGGTGATGGACTCTCCCTCTATGTGTGCTTTGGCAAAGCATAAAGCCTCGTTGATCTTCTTGGTGATTTGAGCTGCGGACAGGCCTTCAAATGGTTTTGGCTGATCAAATCTTTTCCAAATGACCACTTGACCTAATTTGAATCTGTTGATATAGGCGGACGATGGTACTTGGGGTAGGGGTAGGGGGTTGGGGGTATTGGTCAACAATCCTACCTTTTTAGCTCCGGCAGCCTTCTCTGAGTAGAGAGGAGCCGGTTTAGGCGGAAGCGCCGGGACAGCGACTGCAGGAGGGCTGGCAGCTGAGTACAGGCATTCAACTTTTTTCTCCAGCCGGGTCAGATTACTGGCTATCTCCTCGAACCTAACGAGTAAGGTATTGAAAGAATCTTGCCTTTGGGGCAGAGTTGGCGGGGCTGGTTTAGCTGCCACCGCTCTCTCCAAATTTTCTAATCTAGAGACCAGGGACTCGACTAGCGAGGTAAGTCTCATCAATGTGGGGTCTGCCTGTTGGGGCAGGACTCCCTCAGTGACATACATGTCCAATGTGGACAAGCCTTTGGCTGAGCCATGGCCTGGCCCTTGCGGCAGCAAAGGTGGCGGCATGGATGGTCGCACGCAGGAGAGTGTTGTGGGTGTGGGGGTGGTGATAAAGGGAGCGGGGCTAGTGCTCAAGGGACGCGGAAACAAGGTTTAAAGTGGGGGATGTGAGGAAGGTCAGAGATGGTTGAGGTTATGTGGGTGTGTTTGGTTTGGGTAGATTTTAGGATGACAATTTTGGACGAATTGAAAAAGATGGTGACATGTAAATAGAAGGTAGAAAGCCCTCCTGTGGGATAATGGGGTTGCTATGCTAAATCCAGCACCCCAAACCCCATATAGCAACGCCACCGCGGGTGCTATAATAGTGATCTTCATAGCTTGGTTGTTATAGCAGTTACAGATCTGGAACTGCTATTTTTTTAAGTGCAGATTTGATTTGACATTGCGCACTGTTGTGTATATCCTTCACGAAGTACAAAAAAAATGGCATATTGTGATGTAGATTGCCTATAAAAACTAACCGGTGAATATGAAAATGCCAGTAGCATTGGATGGGAGTCAAGCAAACAAGCAAAAGGAAAAAAATGAAGTAGGAAAGGGGAAAATAAACTAAATCAAGCATTCCACCAATGTTGCTTGCGGCTGTTGTTGGCTTGTTTCAAATGTGGGCAAGTTTCAGACCATGGGGGGTGAGCAAATTTCTCATCTAATGAATTGATGTTTTTCTTTGAGGACACCTTTTCTTGAGTGATACACACACAACAAGAGGGGTTGGTAGCTGCAAATTCCTTGCAAGTGTTTGATTTGTGGTTGCCAGAAGATTTGCTGCAGAGTGGGTGATTCTTACATCATTGAGCTGTGTGGCCTATCCTCCAACATTTGAAACACTGGGGAATTGACTGTACATAGTGAGCACCATGGTAAAATTTGTTTTGTAAGAACAGCCCAGATTGTTCTATTTTGGTTGCTATATCTTTTTCAAGGAGGTGAAGGACAATTGATCCAATTTTCTTTCCATTTTCTGTTGGGTTGCCAAGCCATTGGGCTGATTGTATCAAGGATGGATCAATTCTATTTTGTATGCCAAGTTCTTGTAGATGAGCTTGATTGGATGGTTCAAAGTTGGTTGGTATTCCATGGAGAAGTACTGGGAATATTGAAGGGAAGGTCTTAAGATCAGAGCAGAATAGTTCAGTCCATTGGTGTTTGTTTGTAAGAAGCCATCACACCTTTTCTCTAGAGCTACACCATGGACGCACTAAAAGTTGTTGAGTCCTGGTAGATAATATTTCAGTGGGAGAGTATTTTTTTTATTTTGAAAAATACTTTTCTCACCGCATTGCAAATATTTATCAAAATTTTGGAGAAAAAATATTTACTCTGCCCCTTTGTAAATATTTACTACAATTTATGATGGATAAATATTTGATGTGCCAAAGCTCAAATATTCCAGCAAACTTATAAATAATGCTAATTATCAATCCCAACTTTGTTGTTGAAATTAATAATGCCTCTAACTTTTGTGGTATCCACAAATAATTACTCCAACATTTACGTTGGAGTGAATTCTCAAAGCAACGCTGCAACCAAGTGATGTCATTGAAAGGTGAAAGTGAGAAATTCCTGCTCACACAGTGATATTTAAAACCTTCATCAATGCAGCAAAATCAGCAATCACCATTGCCTTCTGCACACCCAAAATGGTTCCAATTAAAATAATGTACAACCTCCAACTCCTTGAAAATTTATTTAAGCTTATCAACCCCAAGTTACCCCTTTCTCTCAACAATAATTCAACTGTCATGCAAGCATCAAACTAATCCAGCAATTTCACAAGGTTCAAAGTCAAGGTCTCAGGCACCTTGACTCATCTTGGGAAGAGATCAACATTGGTGCTATCATCAAATATGAGGATGCCCATGGACATGTCGCCTGGGTTGGATACATATTTATGCCAGGATCAAACCAACAGTTCCCATTTCCAGCGGAATATGCGGCATTTTGCCGCTTGGTTATGAGGTTGCCAGATCCCTGTGGTGTATTGGTATGGATCATGTGGTCAGATGCTTACTTGCAGTTGGAGGCCGCTTCGCAACCCGCAGTAAGCAATGTTATGTGTCAACAATTCATCCAGTCCGCTCATTTCTCTTGTTCAGCCCCCCCAGTCTCAGCACAACCAATTCCAGCGAGCTGGCTGAATATGTCAGCCATGCTGATGAAAGCGCGCTCAAACAGGCCAGCCCCAGACCCGCGCTTGAACTGGTCCCCTCCCAACGCGCGCTTGAACTGGTCCCTGCCCAACGCGCAATCAAACAGCCTCACCTCAAGATGGTCCCTGGCAATGCGGCCAGGGACCATAACCTTGGAATGAGGGGCAGCGCGGGTGCTGGACCAGAGTTTCATGATGCCATACAACCTGCAACGCGGCAACACCTATTCCAGGCTAACATCAACATATCAATGGCTGATTTCTTTCATATCTCTCACCTCTCTGTAGAGGATACTCACACTATGTCTGTCATTAAAAATAACTCTATATATCACTGGTCAGTCTTCAAAGGCATGGCAGTGAGGAAGCTCATGAAAGCAGGCTTTAGACTTGGCCCTGCGCGGCTGATAGTTGCTGGTGTGGTTTCTGTTATCAATCAGCTAGAAGAAAACTCCCCAGTAGACAAATAGGGGTGGTATTAGACCTCCTTATCTCACTAATTTGTATCTAGCTGGTGTGTTGAATATTACATACAATTCATCACAAACCCCTTTATTATTTGCTTACATATCTATACTGACCTTCAGTCAGCCATTTTTCCATGCTGTTGGTGTTGCTTTGGATATGTAGTATCATATTTAATCAGTGATTGAATTGGCTGATAACCAAATCCAGTCTATAAAGTAACTGGGGAACCTATGAGACATACAAGACCAAGTGTGAAAATAAGGAGCCCACACCACTATGTCATGTATCAGCTGTTACATACTGCTATGGGAGCCAAAAGTTGTTTGGAGAAGTTTTTTTTATGGAAAACAGGATAAAGAAGAAGGAAAGAAGGGAAAACAGTTATAGAATTTTATCTTAATAGGATTAAATCCTTGAAGCAGATAAGAATAATTGTGCAATTTCACCACAGGTGAATTGGACCATATCAATGGGGAGGGAGTTGGCTTCAGACAGAGATCATGTAACTGTCTGGTACGACTTGATAACATGATTTGATATACTGATAAAATCAGTCTCACTGTGACATGTGATGAACCATTAAGGAGGAAGTGCTTCATAATCATCATTGTCTGTTTATCTCTTGCTCCCATTTCTGAAGTCCCTGATGACATGCAAGCATCCTCATCTCTTCTGAAGTTGGTTCAAATTCAGTTTCAGAATGCTTGCGGTGCAATGTGGCTGCATGGTGTGAGAAAGCATTTAACAGGTATTGGTTGGTGCTGGAGTGTTGTAATTTCCAAGTGACCAATCCACCTTCCTGAAGCCCAGTGGGGAATAGTATGGCTTCAAGGGGGAGGCATCCCCCTGAGCAGCAATTGTGCTGTACATTCAAAGTGCATATGAATTTCTGGATGGATTTTGGGTTTGATGAAAAAGTGTGGAATTATCTTTATTTCATTTACATTTTTTTTCAATACCTGAATAGTACTGACATCAACAGGGGTGTATACATATCTATGACTTTTAGCCAGGATGGTCATTTTATTCTCTTTCTGTACCCCCATCTTCATACACTGGTTTATTTTAGCATAATATACCTGGGGACCCACTTCCCAGATGGACTCCACAAAAGCAATGGTTTCATGAGGGCTTGGTAGGTTGTTTTCCTACCATTTATTCATTAATATTGGTGAAGGGGGGCTCCTCAATAAATTTAACAATACTTACCATGACAAATGAACCTTTGTGGATAATATTTTTCTCATTGAGCTTCACTGCTGCAACCTGCTTGATCCGGTAATGCCTGTGATTTCTAAACAGTATCTCTGGTACATGTGATGTTTGTGGCCCCTTGGCACCATGCTGGAAAGAATACTTCTTGTACCCTTGTATTTGGTTTTTGTGGTATCCCATACCCTGTTGGATGTGTAAATTGTATTTGAACAGGTCTGTGACCTGAGCTGAGGCAGTGAAGTATCTCTTAGCCTCATAGTTGAATAAGCGGTGTGGAACTCCTAAAGGATCAGGAAAGAGCTTGAAGGGGAAATAGACAACAAATCCAGTAAGTAGAAGATGTTGAAGCTACAGGTGCTGATGAGGCTGCCCTTCTTGACTAATGCTGAGGGGAAAGGGTTTCACTAAGAAAAAGAAAGAAAAGAGGTGTGGCTATATTTCTACTAATCCTTAGACTGCTGCTGCTAATGGGAACTTAGGTTGTTTTAATCAATCTGAGGCAGGGACCTTAGGAGGAGTGAGAAAAGCACTGAGAAAGAGTATGGGGTATGTGTTATGATTGTTATTTGGGTAAAGGTTGATGCAAAAGTAAATGTAAAAGGTTTGAAGGTAAATGTAAATGTAAATTGTACTTTGGTAAAAGGGGGGGGTGCATGATTTATCCATAGAACTAAGGGGAGTTCTACTTATACAAAAGGGCACAAGATGGCTGATCCTGGCAGTAAAGAGAAAGGGGAAATGTGTTCAGAGGTATAAAACCAAAAGAGAGTAGTGATAGTGTAAGAAAGATGAGCCAATGTAGCTAGTAACTATGTATATAAGGAATGTAATGTGACTAGTAACCAAAGAGGATGATAAAGGCAGAAGATGTAACTATGTAATATAAATGACTGTGCTGTACAACTTAATACCAAAGAAGATATAAACTAAAGAAAAGTATGTAATATCTGTGTTTTATTTATGTACTGTATATTTATAAATCAATACCTTGTATAATATCCTATGGGGTTGTAGTATTGGTAAAGTTATGTGGTTATAAGTGGTAATATTCTAAGAATTCCAATAACTTCTGAACCAAAGGGAAATCAGGGGTACTTTGAGTGAGTGACTAGGGGTAGTTTTGTATGTAGAATCTGATTATGTAATAACAATGAAGTATATGTGAGAGGAAATGTAAGTTGTTGATGTTTGTATGTGAAAAGGTATGGATTACCACAGCGGGTGCCTGATAGAAACAGCCTCATGATTTGGGCATTGCAAAAGCTTGTGGCTATATCTCTTCCTTCAGGGACCAGCGGTTGGAGTGGATAGAGCTGTTTTGCACAATCCCATTAAAACTTTCAAATTTCACTGTGGCAAACAGGCTGGCTGGTCCAAATTGCCGTATTGAGTCTTCAAGGTGAAGTAACATGTGGATTTTGGGTTTGTTGGCCCAGTGTCATGACATATTTGCTATGTGATATTCGGGCATTGATATTTGCACACCAATGGGCGCACACCCACGCCCATCGCACACCAATATAAAAAAAGGTGTGCTGCCCGCACGCCTTTTTTTTATTGGCGTGCGGGCTGCACGCCCACCCCTGGGCGTCAGCACGCCTGTAGATGGGTGTGCGGGCTGCACGCCCATCTACAGGCGTGCGACACTGCAGGCGTGCAGTCGCACGCCCTGTTCAGAACAGGGCGTGCGGGTCGCACGCCCTTTTCATGTGTATAGGCAGGGGCGTGCCCCTTCCTATACACATAGATCGGCGGACCGCCAACCTATGTATATAGGAAGGGGTGTGCCCCTTCCTATATACATGCTGATGTCATGTGTACAAAAAAATGTACGCATGACATAAGGATCCTTTCCCCCCGCCCCCTCCCAACCTCCTCGACCGGGAGGATACAACCTCCTCACCCGGGAGGGATCCCTCCCGGTCAAGGAGGCCATACAACCTCCTTGACCGGGAGGGATCCCTCCCGGGTGAGGAGGCCATACAACCTCCTTGACCGGGAGGGATCCCTCCCGGTCGAGGAGGCCATACAACCTCCTTGACTGGGAGGGAATCCCTCCGGTCGAGGAGGTTATACAACCTCCTTGACTGGGAGGGATCCCTCCCGGGTGAGGAGGTTGTATGGCCTCCTTGACCGGGAGGGATCCCTCCCGGTGGAGGAGGTTATACAACCTCCTTGACCGGGAGGGATCCCTCCCGGGTGAGGAGGTTGTATGGCCTCCTTGACCGGGAGGGATACCTCCGGTCGAGGAGGTATACAACCTCCTCGACCGGGAGGGATCCCTCCCGGTCAAGGAGGCCATACAACCTCCTCACCCGGGAGGGATCCCTCCCGGTGGAGGAGGTTGTATACCTCCTCGACCGGAGGGATCCCTCCCGGTCGAGGAGGCCATACAACCTCCTCACCCAGGAGGGATCCCTCCTGGTTGAGGAGGTTGTATAACCTCCTCAACCGGGAGGGATCCCTCCTGGTTGAGGAGGGTGTATGGCCTCCTCAACCGGGAGGGATCCCTCCCGGTCAAGGAGGTATACAGCCTCCTCGACCGGGAGGGATCCCTCCCGGTTGAGGAGGTTGTATACCTCCTTGACCGGAGGGAATCCCCCTCCGGTTGAGGAGGTTGCAGTCCTCCCCAGCAGGGCGTGCGGCTGCACGCCCATCCTTGGGGTGTCGCACGCCTGTAGATGGGCGTGCGAACTGCACGCCCATCTACAGGCATGCCCACGCCCAAGGATGGGCGTGCAGCCCGCACACCGATAAAAAAAACAGGCGTGCGGGCTGCACGCCTTTTTTTTAAGGGCGTGCGTGGGCGTGGGCGTGCGACCATTGGCGTGCATTTATCAATGCCCCAACCTCCACCACCATCATCAGCAACTCTTCAGGACACCCTAGACAAAGCCCTGGAAGAGAATTGCACCCAACACCTTGCAGATGATAATCACAGGAAAACAGCATCTACAATCATGTCCGCAGTGAAACTAATCAGACCAAGAGATATCCTTTTAGCCAAAGGCAGCAACTACTGTAAATGGGTCCTCCATTTACAAGCACTGTCCTCCCAATTTATATACGACAAGGATTTGTTTGCCAAACCAGCTACCTAAAGGACAAAGAGGGAGGATCACTTTCTTTATAAGAACCAGTTCGATGTGAGACTTTGTATCACACAAGTGAGTGATGAGAAAAGCTCCCCACCTTTATGAAGAACCAGTGAGATGTGAGACTTTTTATCACACAAGTGAATGATGAGAATATGAGCCACACCTGTGAGGACAATACAAGTGATGATAAGCATGAGTTGAATGAGACAAGATGAATATATGAAACTTGAATGAATTTCCAAGAACCTTTATGAAGAACCAGTGAGATGTGAGACTTTGTATCACACAATTGGGTGATGAGAAAAGGAGCCACACCTGTGATCAACAGTGGGCCGCTACGCTACGCTACGCTATTTGACCGCTAAGTGTTAGCGTAGCGGGTTTTTTTTTCCCAGAAAATTTGTAGCATTAGCTGAAATTTCACTCCGCTACACTAACAGTTAGCGTAGCGACAAATTTTTCTGTCCATTTGTTTTTAGCGTTAGCGGGGAAAATTCACCGCTGCGCTAACAAGTAGCGTAATGTTTCTGGCGCTAACAGATTTTGAAGTTCTCAGTAGCGTAGCGGCATCATTGCTACGCTACGCTAAATGTTAGCTGTTAGCTGATATTTTTTCCGCTAAATATTAGCCGTTAGCTGATATTTTTCCTGCTAGATGTTAGCTGTTAGCTGAAGTTTCTCCCATTACACCATGCTCAAATAGCGGTTTTTTTTTGCTTGCTAACTGTTAGTTTCACAAGTTAACATGGCTGCTGTATAAAAGCTGTGTTTATGGCTTCAGCAGGTAAAATCCTGCTGCATTATAGCTCTTAGAAGAGAAATCCATCTTCTTTCTTGTGTTTGAATTCAAACCAGGACCAAAATTTTAGATCCAGAAAAGTGAAAAATCAGAAAAGAATGTTTTTGGTGGATTACATATTGGTTTATTTTACCAATAGTTGGTGTGAGGTGGTTGGGCAAATAAAAAAATGTTTGTCCCTGGCACAAAATGTCTTGTTGTGCGGCCTTGATGCTATTAAATTAGTATTTCAATGAATCTGATGATTAAAATCAGGTCCCCAGAACGATGTCATCCCAAGATCCATCATTTCACATCAAAGGCATTTCAATAAAAATAGATTAGACATCAACATAAGGACATGATCCTAAATTTTGAGGCCAAATGAAGTTTTTTTTATAGTTAACAGGGGGGGATGGCCAAATGAACAGCTCAGAAAGCCACAGTGGATTGTGTTTTTTATGAGCCAAAAGCCACATGGAAAAACAATTTGTGTTTGAAAAAAAAAAAAAAAACACAAGAAAAAGACAAGAAAAAAAACTTAAAGATAGAGATTAAAAATATATGAATCAGAAATAAGTTGTTTTGATTTCTGTACTTGCTCAAGTACAGGAGTTAAAGCAGCATTTTGATTGTTTTACTTGTGCAAGTACAGATTTTTGATTGCTTTACTTGTGCAAGTACAGGAACCTAATTGAGCAGAGTGGACCAGATTTGACCCAAGACAGGGGAATTTATCACTCCTGCTATACTATAAGTAACTGCAACATACCTCATCAGTGTCACCCTCATTGGTGAGTAGGATTTGTGATGAGGTTGACACCAATTAGGTATTTTGCACTCACTTTTAATATAGCAGGAGTGATAAATTCCTCTGTCTTGGGTCGAAGCTTGTCCACTCTGCTCAATTAGGTTCCTGTACTTGCACAAGTAAAGCAATCAAAAATCTGCACTTGCACAAGTAAACCAATCAAAATGCTGCTTTAACTCCTGTACTTGAGCAAGTACAGAAATCAAAACAACTTATTTCTGATTCATATATTTTTAATCTCTATCTTTAAGTTTCTTTTCTTTTCTTTTTCTTGTGTTTTTTTTTTTTTTTTCAAAAACAAATTGTTTTTCCATGTGGCTTTCGGCTCATAAAAAACACAATCCACTGTGGCTTTCTGAGCTGTCCATTTGGCCATCCCCCCCTGTTAACTATAAAATAAACTTCATTTGGCCTCAAAATTTAGGATCATGTCCTTATGTTGATGTCTAATCTATTTTTATTGAAATGCCTTTGATGTGAAATGATGGATCTCGGGATGACATCGTTCTGGGGACCTGATTTTAATCATCAGATTCATTAAAATACTAATTTAATAGCATCAAATCCTCAATACAAGACATGATTGCTATACTCCTGCAAGTATAGCACTAAACTTACAGTTAGTGTAGTGCTAAGCTAACAGTTAGCTCACCGCAACAGGGCACTATGAGTTAGCATAGCTTCAAAGAGTGCTACGCTAACAGTTAGCGTAGCTGACAAGGGCGCTACGCTAACAGTTAGCGTAGCTGACAAGGGCGCTACGCTAACAGTTAGCGTAGCTGACAAGAGCGCTACGCTAACAGTTAGCGTAGCTGACAAGAGTGCTACGCTAACAGTTAGCATAGCTGACAAGAGCGCTACGCTAACAGTTAGCGTAGCGTTTGTTCCAGCTAACACCGCTACAAATCAGCTAACAGGTAATTCCTGTAGCGTTAACTTTTTTTTTTGAAGTCGCTAACGCTACGCTACAGCTATTTTTTTTTTTGACAAAATTTTTGTAGCGTTAGCTGAAAAAAAAAAACCGCTAACAGTAACTTTGTGTTAGCGCAGCGACAAAAGCTAACATTACGCTACACTACAGCTATTGTTAGCGTAGCTGGCCCACCGTTGCTGTGATGTTGAGATGAGTAATTATAAGTTAGAGTTGAGTAAAACAAGATGAAGCAGTGAACCAAAGAGCCACACCTGTGAGGAAAATATGAGTGATGATAAGCACAAGTTGAATGAGACAAGATGAATATATGAAACTTGAATGATAAAAGAGAAATTACAATAGTGGTAAATGTTTAGTAATTTATAGCTTCTCTAATTAGGTTTCAATCTTAATGTATTTTTCATTTCACAGCTTCAGTCCCCAAAGTTTGTCCAAGGTGATTCAGCAATTGACTCTACCTGTGACACTTAAATACTACCAACATCCATCATGAGAAAATTGGTCAAGCACTCCTTCTGGATTTGATTGACTAATTGCTTGAAGACGGCATATCCTCTATACCTTCAAGCCATGAAGGCTTCCATAGCTTGAAATCCCATTTCAATTCCATACGCAGAGCTGCCCAGATTTTGACGTTTGATACCCTGCTCAGAATTGACCCAGACTCTTTTCCTACTTTGGCTGGCTGTGGCGCATGAATGCACAATCTAATCACCAACCTCAAGGATCTCAACGTCAATTTCATAGAAGACCAAATCCTTTGCATTCTCCTTCAATGAAATCAACATCCTGACCTAGTCAAGCAACAGATGGCTCAATGTGCCAATGACCAAAAGACACTTGCCTGACTTACTTGCATCCCCGTTGTGAGACTCCAAAAGTGGCTTTCACCTCTTTTGGCTGAATGTAGAGAAGTATTGATGGGTGAAAACCCTGCCTCTCTGAAAGCAAAAGACTAACAACACCCCCAGCTAGGCTGGAAGAAGACAGTGGTCTAGTGTAGTTGAATAATTATAGCACAAGCTCCTAGAGTGGATTGGTTGTGAATGTGAGATGTATATTGCAAAGTTTCAGTATTTGTTAAGTGGTGGAGAGTTAAATTGTAGTAATTAATTTTAATCAGCTGGGGGGGAACTGGTCTGATGATCTGGTGTGATGAGATGGGGAAAGAGGAAGGGAGATCCCCTCCTTATATAGTAAAATGTGAGGCATTTATGCTGGTGTTCTAGTTACATGAGGGGTTTTAGCTGGTGTGCTTTTACAAATGAGGATTTTTGGCTGGAATGCTGTGCAAAATACAGCTGCATACAGGGTGGCAGTGTAGTAATGAGCAAATTTAGCTAGTGATCTAGTTACAAGTGTGGCTTGCACAGCCTTCTGGTTGCTATGTATTTATATCAAGTGACCTGCACAGCTTTCTGTATTGCTGTGTAGTCTGCTTGAGTGGCTTGCACTGCCCCAATGGTTACTATTCAGCAGGCTGTATGTGGCTTGTGGTTGCTACACAGCCTCATTTATACAGGAATACAGATGTAATTTAGATATATACCCTTTATACAGTAGACATAGTGTAACTGTGTATGTAAACTAAAATGACTGGGGTGAAAAAGATAGTAAAAACTTTAAATTTTTCCCTCCCAAACAGGAATGTCTGTCATGAGCCGTATTGTGGGCCTGCCCGCACCAAAGCCCGCACCACATGTAGATAGTCTATCACGTACATGTCACAGACAGACCACTATATAGTCTGTCAGGACGAGGATCCACATCTCTTCATCATCCTGCAATCTACATTATAGGATCCCAAAACCCCAGAAACCCCAGAGCCCCAGAGCCTTCCTCTCCACAGATCAGACCATAACATATTGCAGGATCTAACACTACGGAGACAAAGGCAAGAAACCAACACCCAGACACCTGAACAAAACCAGACAGACAACCCGAACGATCCCAACTCCACCCGCACCCAAAAGATGGATGAAGTAGAGCAACTCCGACGACAGCTTGAGGAGATGACTCAAGCAAGGGAGAACGAACGATCCCGCCAAAGAGCGGCCGAAGCACAACGGGACCAACCATCCCGACCAACTGGTTCCACCCCAACCCGCGGACCAAAGATCGCATGTCCCGACAAGTTCGATGGTGAACACGGGACGAAGGCAGAAACGTTCGCCCGCCAAGTGGCGATTTATACATCGGTCAACAGCGCCATGTTCCCTGACGACAGGACAAAGCTGTTATTCGCCGCGTCCTACCTTACCGGACCCGCCCCGTACATCGACCTAGTCACGGAAGGGGCTGACTTCTCGTATGACGGGTGGACGAAGGATTTTGGGACGATGTATTTCGACTCCGAGAAGAAAGGGAAGGCGGAACGGGCGTTACGAACGCTACAACAGACGAGGACAGTGGCCGACTACACCCACACATTCCTCACCCACGCTACTGCCACCGGATGGGAGGTCTCGACCCTCATCAGCCAATACTGACAGGGCTTAAAACGGGACATTCGGACGGCACTAGTACTGGCCCGCACCACTTTCACCACTGTCAATGAGGCAGCGGGTCTAGCCATGGAGCTTGATTTGGAGATGCACGGGGCGGAAACAACCACTGGATTTGCGAAGACCCAGCCAGATCCCAACGCCATGGACACATCTGCGATCAGCGGCCGACTGTCCGAGGACAAGAAGGCCCGCATGATGCGGGAAGGACTTTGCTTCCGCTGCGGGACGCGAGGACATATCTCTCGGGAGTGCCCAAACAAGAAAGGGAAAGGACGGACACCTGCCTCAGTCTCCGCACTCGAGGACCAGATCCGACAGCTAGCCGATGGATTGGCGGCGCTCAAAACGGAGGGACAGGCGGACAAGGTGAACAAGGGACGGGCCGATAAGTCAAAAAATGGAGACGCTCGGGAATGAAGGTTGTGCCCTTCCCGAGCGTAGCGGAGTTGTCATGCAGTATTGGTGCTAGTCAGACATTACATGTAAATGAAATTGATCCCCGATGTTTCCTTTCATGCACCATCACAACTCCCAGAGCCACACCCCAAAGCCCCTATCCCCCCCTATCCTTCCTCATAGACTCCGGAGCAACCCACGACGTTCTGAGTGAATCGTACGCATCCTGATGGGGACTCCTTGAGGCCGCTTTGGCCTCGGGGCGAACCGTCTTTGGATTTGACGGGTCCGCAAGCAGAGCAACCCATGAGATAGACCTAATGTTGAACGACGAACCCCGCCCGTCCCAATTCATCATTACACGACTGAAAGACTTGTATGATGGGATCCTAGGGATGTCCTGGATCCGCCGATATGGACACCGAATCAATTGGACGAACCGTACCCTATGGACCCCGGACATTGCGGCCGCTTCGGCGGTTTCGTCTATTCTGAAAAACACCCCAACCGGCGAGTCGGGGAAAGCTAGGAAGATTGACGAGGGGGTGTGTGTTTTAAACACAATAACGCCCCCGCAATGTGAGTTCGACATCCCTATCCCCCACATCATTCCCGAAACGGCTGGCAAGCTTGTACACCCTGTAGATAGACCCCAGAACCCCACATGGAATCCCGAAACCCGACACCCCAACCACGTACCCGATGAAACCGTATCCAACCAAACTTGTGCTACTGCGGCAGCAGTATCATCCTACCCGCCAACATCCCCGCAGAAGGTCGAAAGGCCCATGGGGAAAGCTAGGATTAGTGACGGCTTACAGCACAATAACACCCCCTCAATGTGAGTTTGACAACCCCCCACCCCATACTTTACTGCCTGAGACAGCTGGCAAGCTTGTACGCCTTGTAGATAGATTCGCAAGCCCCGCCAAGAACCCCAAGACTCAACACTCTGACCAGGTACCCGATGAAATTATTGCTACTGCCAAGGCAGTATCGTCCTCTCCGCCAACATCCCCGCATACGGTCTACAGGCCCATGGGGAAAGCTAGGATTAGTGACGAGGGGGTGTGTGCTTTTAGCACAATAACACCCCCGCAATGTGAGTCTGATAGATCTCCCCCGCATTTGAATCCCGAAACAGCTGGCAAGCCTCTTTTCCCCCTAGGACATACCCCTGCAGTGATCAGCACGGCCAAAACATCGTGGTCGACATCGGCCCGATTGGCAGCAAAAGGGAAAGCCACGACTGCGGAACGGACTACGGAAGAATTAGTACCGCGGTGTTACCACCGAAACCTTGACATGTTCCGGAAATCAAGTGCCATGAGACTTCCCCCGCGAAGAAAGTATGACTTCCGCGTAGATCTGATCCCAGGAGCCACCCCACAGGCCGGAAGAATCATCCCGCTATCCCCAGCAGAGAACCAGGCACTTGATATTATGATTGCCGAAGGACTGACGAGCGGGACCATTCGACGGACCACATCCCCGTGGGCGGCACCATACTGGAAAGAAGGACGGAAACCTACGACCCTGTTTTGACTACAGGAGACTCAACGCGGTAACGGTGAAGAACAAGTACCCGCTCCCACTGACAATGGACTTAGTTGACAGCCTTTTGGATGCGGACACATTCACAAAGCTCGACCTCCGCAACGCATATGGAAACCTCAGAGTTGCGGAAGGCGACGAAGATAAGCTGGCTTTCATCTGCAGGGCAGGACAATTTGCCCCGCTTACCATGCCCTTCGGTCCCACGGGAGCGCCAGGATACTTCCAATACTTCATGCAAGACATCCTCCTCGGACGGATTGGGAAAGACACCGCTGCATACCTAGATGACATCATGATCTACACGCGGAAAGGGTCGGACCATGCGGAAGCAGTGGGCAGTATACTGGACACATTGAGCAAGCACCAATTGTGGCTGAAACCCGAAAAGTGTGAATTTCCAAGGCCGGAAGTGGAATACCTAGGATTATTGATATCATGCAACCGGATCAGAATGGACCCCGCAAAGGTACAAGCAGTAACCGACTGGCCCGCACCAAAGAATGTCACCGAACTTCAACGATTCATTGGGTTTGCTAATTTTTACCGCCGATTCATCGACCATTTCTCAGGAAAGACCAGACCGCTCCACAACCTGACAAGAGTAGAGACCCCCTTTGTGTGGGACGCCAAGTGCAACTCTGCATTTGACTCCCTCAAAACGGCCTTCACATCCGCTCCAATCCTGAAAATCGCGGACCCGTACAAACCGTTTGTCCTCAAATGTGATTGCTCCGATTTCGCGCTTGGCGCGGTACTGTCCCAGGTTTGCACCAAGGACCAGGAACTTCACCCAGTAGCTTACCTGTCCCAATCCCTTGTACAGGCGGAACACAACTATGAGATCTTTGACAAAGAGTTACTGGCTATTGTGGCTGCCTTCAAAGAGTGGCGGCAATACCTAGAGGGGAACCCACACCGATTGACGGCAATTGTATACACAGATCACCGTAATTTGGAAAGCTTCATGACAACCAAGCAGCTCACGAGAAGACAGGCAAGATGGGCGGAGACCATGGGATGTTTTGACTTCGAGATCATATTCCGACCAGGACACCAATCGACAAAACCCGACGCCCTATCCCGCAGACCGGACCTCGCCCCAGCACCGAACATCACCGAGCGGAATGTGCGGAATTGGACAGCTGGTTTCTGGACGAATCAATTCAAATGGATGATGGGGAACATTGGTTTGAGGTGGACGTGATGGGGACTGATTTGGAAGATGCGGGAACGGACGACCTAGTGTTGTCTGACGCCGAAATCATTGCCAGGATTAGAGAACTGACCCCACATGACCCAAAATTGGCTGACTGGATTAAGATGTTACAGAAACCAACAGGGGACCACAACAGGTATGCGGAAGCCGACGGGGTACTCTATGACAAGGGACGGATAGTGGTACCAGCGGACTGGACATTGCGGACAATAATCCTCAAAAGTCGACATGACACAAAGTCCGCAGGCCACCCAGGCAGATCCCGCACGTTGGCATTAGTACGTAGAAGTTTCGTGTGGAGTGGAATGAAGAGATTTGTCAACCAGTACGTAGACGGATGTGATTCATGCCAAAGAGTCAAATCTAGCACTCGACGGCCGTTCGGAACATTAGAACCCCTCCCAATTCCCGCAGGCCCATGGACGGACATTAGCTATGATTTGATCACTGATCTCCCTGAATCCCGCTTGAGTGACAGCATACTAACAGTAGTAGACCGACTGACCAAGATGGCCCACTTCATCCCATGCAAGAAAACCATGAACGCGGAACAACTAGCGGAACTGATGGCAGAACACGTATGGAAACTCCATGGAACCCCCAAGACAATTGTCTTGGACCGGGGAAGTATTTTTATCTCCCAAATCACACGTGAATTGAGCTCCCGCATGGGGATTAGACTACAGCCATCCACAGCGTACCACCCAAGGACAGATGGACAATCCAAAATCGCCAACAAAGCAGTCGAGCAATACCTGCGGCACTTTGTTTGCTACCAACAGAACGATTGGGCCCCACTCCTCCCAATGGCTGAATTTGCTTACAACAACAACGACCACACCTCGACAGGAGTTTCCCCGTTCAAAGCCAACTACGGATTCAACCCGGCATATAGCGGAACCCCCTCAACAGAACAATGCATCCCCGCAGTAGAGGAACGACTCCGCAAACTTGCGGAGGTCCAAGGAGAACTCAAGCATTGCTTAGAAGAGGCGCAAGAAACAATGAAAGGCCAATTTGAAAAGAAAACAAGGGAAACACCGGAATGGGACGTAGGGGACGAAGTATGGCTAGATGGACGCAACATTTCAACGACCCGCCCCAGCCCAAAATTGGAACATAGATGGCTGGGACCTTTCTCTATCTGTAAAAGAATCTCAAGATCCGCGTATAAGCTAACACTGCCTATATCCATGCAGGGGGTACACCCCGTATTTCACGTATCAATACTCCGCAAACACAGACCCGACGAAATTGTGGAACGACGGAGGGAAGACCCGGAACCAATTACAGCGGACGGCGGGGATGAGTGGGAAGTCGAAGAGGTACTGGACTGTAAAAGAAGACGCAGGAAGACCCAATACCTGGTCAGCTGGAAGGGATTTGGAACAGAAGACAACTCATGGGAACCGACGGAAAACTTTAAGAATTGCGAGGAACTGGTAGCGGGATTTAATTCAAGATTTCCAAACGCGGCAACTACTCATCGGCGGAGGCGGAGAAGGAAGTGAGGAACAAAATTGATAAGAGGTGGAATTTTTTTCTTTTTGATTGGCGAATGAGTGGAGGATTTAGCATTAAAAGGGGGATAATGTCATGAGCCGTATTGCGGGCCTGCCCGCACCAAAGCCCGCACCACATGTAGATAGTCTATCACGTACATGTCACAGACAGACCACTATATAGTCTGTCAGGACGAGGATCCACATCTCTTCCTCATCCTGCAATCTACATTATAGGATCCCGAAACCCCAGAAACCCCAGAACCCCAGAGCCTTCCTCTCCACAGATCAGACCATAACAATGTCTACCACACCGTCTGGGTCCTTTAAAGCATTGAAACCTGTTGGAAGTGGTGTTCTTGCCTTTGACACACTGTCCCATTCTGATTCAAGAAGTGAAGCTATGAGCGCCCGTTGTTGTAACGTAAAACCTCTATCTGACCTCTTTATGTCCAAACCTACTATTGTGTCAAACTTGTTCTCCCACTTGATTTTTAGAATCTCTTTAAGGTCAGTTTCTAACTGTTTTATCAATTTAATGGATGATGCTGTAACAACCCCATTGTCCATGTGCAACCAAATCACCACGTGTTCTGTTGGATGCCGTAAAATATACAAACTGTTATCATATTGGGAAGGAGAATAACCTAATCTGTCCAATATAACTTTTAGGTGAAGCCACCAGCACCTGGCAGCCTGTTGTGTCCCATATAACACCTCTTTCAACATGGGAGCATGTCCCGGCGGCACGGACATCCCTTCTGGAGGATTAACTCACACCTCCTAAGTGATAGGTGAGTTCAGGTAAGCTTCCACAAAGTCAAAACTATGGACCGGCCACTTGTGTTGTGCCACTACTGTCAGTAGCAGTTGCAAAGCAACAAAAGTTGCTGTTGGCGCAAATGTTTCATCAAAATCTTTTGCAGCCACCTGTGTGAGTCCCTAGCTACAAAATGTGCTGTAAAACAAACACCTGCTCCATCAGTACTTGACTTCATGGTAAACACCCACTGTCCATTTAGAGCTTGTTTATTGTGGGGTTGCAATTGCACTTTCCAAACCTGTCCCTTTTGATTTCATGAAATCGCCCAGTGTTCTGTTTGCAAATTTGCCACCGTTATAACTTATCACTACAACATATTTTAACTTTCAAACCTGTAAATTGGTCTAAATTTGTAATTAGCTCTATGATAGCATTGCTTGCTTCTTACTTGGCCCTCTTTTACAAAAGAATACCCAGTCGCTACATCCCTCATTGTAAGAAGATAATTACCTCCATCTACTGCTTTTACCTGAAAAGGGCGGGTGTTGACAGACGCACGCCAACAGCGTACGCCAACGCCAACCCACACACCAATTTTTTTTGGCGTGCGGGGCCTACACGCCAATTGTTTTTTGGCGTGTAGGGTCTACACGCCAAAAAAAAAGGGCGTGTGAGACCCGCGCGCCAAAAATGGTGTGTGGTTCCCACACGCCATTTTTTTTGGCGTGTGGGCCCCGCACGCCAAATAAAATTGGCGTGTAGGGCCCGCACGCCAATTGTTTGGCGTGCGCTCCCACACGCCAGTTGTCTGGCGTGTGGGAGCGCACGCCAAACAATTGGCGTGCGGGTCCCACAGGCCAATTGTTTGGCGTGCGGGGGGATCCCACTCACATAATTGAATGGGAGGGCCCATTCAATTACGTGAGCAAGCCCCCTCCCGGCACGGGGCTGTATAACCTCTTCAGCCGGGAGGACTTCCTCCCGGCACAAGGCTGTATAACCTCGTCAGCCTGGAGGACTTACTACCGGCTGACGAGGTTATACAACCTTGTCAGCCAGGAGGAAGTCCTCCTGGCCGACGAGGTTGTATAACCTTGTCGGCTGGGAGGAATTCCTCCTGGCTGACGAGGTTGTATAGCCTCGTCCGCCGGGAGGACTTCCACCTTGCCGACGAGGTTGTATAGCCTCGTTGGCCGGGAGGACTTCCTCCCGGCTGAAGAGGTTGTATAGCCTCGTTGGCCGGGAGGACTTCCTCCCGGCTGACGAGGTTATACAACCTTGTCAGCCAGGAGGACTTCCTCCTGGCCAACGAGGTTGAGCCGGGAGGACTTCCTCCCGGCACAAGGCTGTATAACCTCATCAGCCGGGAGGACTTACTACCGGCTGACGAGGTTATACAACCTTGTCAGCCAGGAGGAAGTCCTATTCAATTACGTGAGCAAGCCCCCTCCCGGCACAGGGCTGTATAACCTCTTCAGCCGGGAGGACTTCCTCCCGGCACAAGGCTGTATAACCTCGTCAGCCGGGAGGACTTACTACCGGCTGACGAGGTTATACAACCTTGTCAGCCAGGAGGAAGTCCTCCTGGCCGACGAGGTTGTATAACCTTGTCGGCCGGGAGGAATTCCTCCTGGCTGACGAGGTTGTATAGCCTCGTCCGCCGGGAGGACTTCCTCCTTGCCGACAAGGTTGTATAGCCTTGTTGGCCGGGAGGACTTCCTCCCGGCTGACGAGGTTGTATAGCCTCGTTGGCCGGGAGGACTTCCTCCCGGCTGACGAGGTTATACAACCTCGTCAGCCAGGAGGACTTCCTCCTGGCCAACGAGGTTGAGCCGGGAGGACTTCCTCCTGGCACAAGGCTGTATAACCTTGTCAGCCGGGAGGACTTACTACCGGCTGACGAGGTTATACAACCTTGTCAGCCAGGAGGAAGTCCTCCTGGCCGACGAGGTTGTATAACCTTGTCGGCCGGGAGGAATGCCTCCTGGCTGACGAGGTTGTATAGCCTCGTCCGCCGGGAGGACTTCCTCCTTGCCGACGAGGTTGTATAGCCTCGTTGGCCGGGAGGACTTCCTCCCGGCTGACGAGGTTGTATAGCCTCGTTGGCCGGGAGGACTTTCTCCCGGCTGACAAGGTTATACAACCTCGTCAGCCAGGAGGACTTCCTCCTGGCCAACGAGGTTGTATAGCCTCGCCGGCCGGGAGGACTTCCTCCTGGCCGACGAGGTTGTATAACCTCGTCGGCCAGGAGGAAGTCCTCCCGGCCGACGAGGTTATACAGCCTCGTCGGCCAGGAGGACTTCCTCCCGGCTGACGAGGTTATACAACCTTGTCAGCCAGGAGGAAGTCCTCCTGGCTGACGAGGTTGTATAACCTCGTTGGCCAGGAGGACTTCCTCCTGGCTGACAAGGTTGTATAATCTCGTCAGCCGGGAGGAAGTCCTCCCGGCTGACAAGGTTATACAGCCTCGTGCCGGGAGGAAGTCCTCCCGGCTGACAAGGTTGTATAACCTCGTCAGCCGGGAGGGGGCTCGCTCACGTAATTGAATGGGCCCTCCCATTTGATTATATGAGCGGGATCCCCCCACACGCCAAACGATTGGCGTGTGGGACCCGCACGCCAAAAAAAATTGGTGTGCGGGGCCTACACGCCAAAAACAAAGGGCGTGTGAGACCCGCACACCATTTTTGGCGTGTGGGTCTCACACGCCCTTTTTTTTTGGCGTGTAGACCCTACACGCCAAACAAAAATGGCATGTAGGCCCCGCATGCCAAAAAAAATTGGCGTGCGGGTTGGCGTGCATTTCTCAACGCCCGAAAAGGGCCTATCAGATTGGTTGGCCATATTTCCATCTTTGCAACCAGTCTGTTGCTTGGTGCAATGGGGTTCAGCTTTGTACTTTCTTAAATCTTACATACTGGGCAATGTATGTATCCTTGTCAGCCTTAGAGACAATAATTATGTCCTAAACCTACAGTTAGGCCAATAATCATTGCCCTAAAGACTTCAAATAAAAATAAATTCCTTTATAAAAAGGGAAATAGAGCCTTGTAGCTTATGTAATAATGGATAACCCATAATAAACAAAACACATACCTTATAATATGTGAAACTTTAGGATAATTACCTTATCCTTGGGAAGATAAGGATTATAGTCTAAAGGGAAGACATAACCCACAGAATATTCTGTAAAACATCTTATAACAGTACACATGAATGGTTTCTACTTTGAGACTAGTGGCCATTCCAGATTGATAATTCCAAGCCACTAGCTTCCACACTAAGCCCCAAACACCATGTGCCAGATTAATTACAGGACACATGGTCTACGTACAGCTTAAGCCCACATGGTAATTCAACAAGGAGGTTGAGAATTAAACATGTACTTATACAGGCACTACAAGCACCCAGCCAAGAACTATTTAAAGAATTACTCTAAGATGAAGGAAAGAAAACATACATAAACATACCCATTTACTGCCTTTTTGGTTTTTCACCCAAATTTCAAGTCACCACTAGAATTACATTCTTAGTATTGCCTTAACAAATCTTTGAAGTAACCTTCTAGCCAGTATCCTGTTTATCCAGAACCATTTCATACATTATCGTTCCACCAACCATTGCCCTTAAACAAAGGAAGAGAATATGTCCTCCCTTATTGGTTAAACAAACCCTCTCACCCTTAAATTGCCTTTGTTGCAGACCTGTTTCTAGGTTGGAGGTTGTCCTCAGACAACTAGCTCCTTTTATCATAAATTTGAGCCTTGATTTACATAATACTCTTAATTAACTGGCTTTATAATGCCATTTCCTTGTGTCCTGCAGTCACATAAGAGACCCAGGCTCACAATCCTGGTGGAAGCGTTTTTGGTAGTCCAATTCCTAAATCCTCTTTAATAAGTCTCTGCACCAGGAACACACACTGATCATTTGTCTACAAGTGACATCAGAAAGTACAATGGCCCCTTTGTAATTTGAAATGTCACTTGTAGCCAAGTGATCATTGTTTTTTCCTGGTGCTGGATATGTCGCAGACCTGCATGTCCAAACACACAGTGCCAAAATAACAAAATCCACTCATTATTTGTCAAAGATTCAGCTTTCCATGCGGGAATATCTAGTTTCATGATTGGCTCTAGGAAGAGGTTCCTATGAGTAATATCAATATCCTTGGTGAAAGCTGGAATTGTGTTAGCAGGCATGGTATGGGAATCAGAATGTGATATTTTGACAACTTCTTTTGAGGCCACAGAGGTGGTAGGCGGAAACAAAGAAAGAGAACAGATAGAGACAGGGGGAAAAGATGTATTAGAAAAAATGGGTTTTGGTGTGACCGGTGTGGTGCTGCATTTGCGTGACAATGCCGAAAGCACATGGTGGAAGCATTGGGATAGCATATACACAGGTAACATTCATTAAAAGAGGAGGAATAGTATAATAAATGTAAGATACACTTCTATACAGGACAATAGGATTACAGACATCAACAGCGTTATGGAGAATGGAATGGAGGACAAGGGGTACATAGGATGGGGTAGGGTATAAAGGAAGGGAATAGAAGAGGTGGAAGGGATTGGGAGAGCATGTCTCAACCAGGACTTTAGAAGGTAAGGTGGTAAGTATTGGGAGATCATGTCTCAACCAGGTATGGAAGGCAGGATGGAGGGATGTTATTGGTACAGACATTTATAAGGGTATACCAACTTTATAAGGGTGTTATATTGCATTATAAGGGGGGAGGAATCAGTATTTCGTGATTTGGAGGGAGGAGTTAATTAGGTGAGGAGGAAGAAAGGAGGAAGGAGCAACTTAATAGGAGAGGCTGTGACCCCCAATATTCTGGGTGGAAGGAGTTAAAAGCTGATCAGGCAGGCGTGTGGATTATGTGTCATGTTTTTTGGTTCTCGTAGCAACACATTATATCATGCTGTGCAATATATGCAGGCAGATAGGGTGTATAGATATTTCCCTGCAGAATTATTCCCTCATTGTTTGGCAGGCAGTGCAGTATGTATATCCAGATGCTGTGCAATATATGCAGGCAGATATGTTGTATAGATATTTCCCTGCAGCATTATTCCCTCATTTTTTGGCAGGCAGTGCAGTACATATATCCAGAGGCTGTGCAACTGATTACACCAGGCAAAAACAATGGTCACTTGGCTACAAGTGACATTGCAAATTACAAAGGGGCCGTTGCACTCTCTGATGTCACTTGTAGACAAGTGATGGTTGTTTTTTCCTGGTGTTATATCCCTTAGAAACATAGGATATCATGCGGGGCAGCATATGCAGGCAGATAAGGTGTATATGTGGTTTCCTGCAGCTTAATTACCTCCCAGGGAAAAATCCTGCAGCATAGCACACTCACAAGGAGCTCCCCTGGAGCTAAAATCCCTCACTCTTCAATATATAAGGAGGCCTGGTGTCAGCTATGTGTATGAAACACTGGCTTAATTTCTATAAAAAGCCAGGTACTATCACTGTTCTGAAAGGTTATCAGAATAATAAAATATTATTCTCTCTCTATAGTGTCCAAACTATGCACAGAGGATAACCTAAAATCCTTATAATTGTCTAATTGATATAAAACTTAGTCAATCAGCAGAAGACTAACAGCTAACCATATAGGTTTGGCTATCTTTCTATCTTTTTGAGAGATTGTAACAATATAAATTTTTACTAAGCAGCTGGCAAGCACTTGAGATGATTGGCTAATGTCAGAGGTGGTATTCTTTCAGAAAATGATTTATAAGGAATATTTAAAGGTCTAAGATGGGGAGTTTCTAAGATAGCTTGATAACTAGTCCAGTAAATAAGGTGGGTTTGATAATAAAGGAATAACACTACTCTAAAAGTAGGAGGAGAATATTCAGGGTAATTACTAATGTGGTACTGGGTGAATATGCTAAGGATCCAATCCAAGGCCAGGAAATGGCCTCCATTTACATTCTAGAGGTCTTCAGGGGAAGGTTCTGGAATGTTGTTGTATATTCTGCTCTAATGTATTACAATTCAAATTCACTATGATGCAATGGGAATTGTATTGAATTGAGCACAGTATTTTCTATTTCCCCATGACCTCATGACATGTATGTATAACCAATCACATCATGGGCCAAATTGTTTAATAGAACAATACTGGGAAATTACCACACACTTAGGTAATTTCTTTCTTATAAGCATAATTTTATTATTATTATATTTATGCAAATGAGCTTATTGTCTCTGAGCTTTTATGACAATTATTGAAAATCAAGCCCAATAACATCTTTTCCTGTTTTTTGTGTCTCCGCGGATTCAATCCCACTTCTGAACTTGAAACCACCTGCGCGCCTCTTCTCCAGTTCAGATTGAGATTCTTGATTTAGAAACTTTGTGATTCCTTGATTATAAATCTCAATCCCAAAGAACTTCTTTCATCTTCCCATCTTCCCATTACTCTCCTCTCTTTTCTCTTTCCTCCTCCCATTCTCAATCACTCGTCTCAATCACTTGTATTAATTATTCTACTCTTCTCTCTCTATTTATTCCTTCAAATCTTTGACCAAGAACATCATTTCAAAGAAATCTCTTCAACGCTTTCAACATCAAGTACAAATATCTTCTGACCCTAAATTCCATCCACCTTCATCAACACCTATCCTTAACATTCCTTTCTCTCATTCTATCAAGAAATCTAAGTCAACAAAATCAACATCTCTTTGCTGATTCATCTACCTCAAGAGTCTGATCTATCTATCAGCCTGTTGGTATTCTCGTCATAGGTCTTTCTTTCCTTTTATCATATGGTTGATTCCTTCTAACTGAAATTTGTTCTATTATCTTTCTCTCAAGCCTTATTGCCCTCTTCTTAATTTCTTCAGCCTTCATAACTATAAAAAATATCAATCTTGTTCTCATTAAGTCCTAGTGGTATGATTCTTTTCTTAAAACTATTTCTTTCATCTCTTATATTCATTAATCTGATTTTCTCTTTTCTATTAGTCTGGTTTTTGGTTTACAGTCATAAAGACTCAATTTATATTATTTATGACAATAATTCATAATTCATAATTTATAATTTTTATTCCCTTTTCTTAAAGTATCCTTCTTCTCTGGTAAAGTACAGAAGGAGTAGGAATTTAGTAGTGGTTTGAGTGAGCTACCCCACTTATTTTTACATTCTGAGTTGATTAATACAAGAATATGTTATGATCTGTTATTGTTTAAATTATTAATACAGTATTTTTATTGTATTTTACAGTTTAGTCAGTTCTTAGGATACTCTGGATTATCTCTAGGGCTGGCACCTCTTTTCCCTTTTCAGTTCCCTTTTGTATCATCAGCCTACAGAGGTTTGGTCACAGTGGTTATTTATTTAGTGGTAGTTTTTAGTTTGTGGTAGTGGTAGTGGTTGTGATAGTAGTGGTAGTAGTAGTAACAGTAACAAATATTATTATTAACAGTAACAAGTAGTAGTAGTAACAGAAGCTCTAGTTTTGATTAAAGTGCCTTATCAAGAGATTGTTTAAGGAAGAGATCATTACCAACCTTCAATTAAAACCCCATTAATAGTAACAATTCATATCTTACATAATTGATCCTACTGGATTATTTTTATCCATCATTGTTAGAAGTTGTAACAGATCTACGCAAATAGTGATTTGAGGTATATAGGTCTGATAGAGATTACTATGTAAAAGTAAGATCTATCTTGGAATCAGCCACATATTTATAAATATTGATTACAAGACTCTTAGTTATTTGCATAGTACCATTTAGAGGGGCAGGTCTTTCAAACCACCCATAAGTTTTAATAGCCTTTCAACCTATTTGAAATTTATTTCCCCTTCAGCATATATTTTACCAAATTATATTTAGTGCCCCACAAGATTCCTACACCAGTATCAAAGGATCGGGTAGACAACATCAATTTTTTTTTATCAAATAAACAGCTGAAGACAATATTTCCTCTGTCTCCAGAACATCAAAAATGTTGCTTTTATTGTCATATGCAACAGATGTGTTAGCTTTTCTGAGAGCTGCCATGGATATAAGTGTAGACCTGGCTTGCTCACAGAACAGGACACCTTTCAGAATCATGGTTTTTCCTCCATCTACTTTGAAGTGGAGGGTTCCGAATCCAGTAATATGGGACTTTTTGGACACGGTAGCTACCAATAAGGCTAAGGGTTTGGATAAAAGATGTAAATCATGCAAATGCAATTTAAGGCCAGAGAAGTGGTGGGAAGCCCCAGTATCAAAAATGACAGGGCTTGTCAGCTATGTGTATGAAACACTGGCTTAATTTTACAATTAAACCAGGTACTGTCACTGTGCTGAAAGGTTATCTGAATAAATGTGTAAATTTATTCTCTCTATAGTGTCCAAACTATGCACAGAGGATAACCTAAAACTCCTTATAATTGAATATTTGATATACAAATCACTCAATTGGAGAAGACTAATAGTTAACCGTGTAGGTTTGGCTATTCTTTGTCTTTTTGGAAAGATATAGCAATAAAAATTGCTATTAAGCAGCTGGCAAGCACTTAAGCTGATTGGCTACTGTCAGAGGTGGTAGTCTTGCAGCAACTGCTTTCTAAGGAACAGATCAAGGCCAGAAGATGGGGAATTCTAAGGTAACTTGAGACTATTCCAGTACTAATGGTTGGGTTGGATATAAAAGGGATACACTACGCTAATAGTAGGAGGAGAATATTCAGAGTACTTACAAATATGGTACTGGGGGAATATGCTGAGGAACCAATCCTAGGCCAGAAATGGCCTCCTTTTATATTCTAGAGATTCCTTGAGGAATGTTCTAGAATGTTTATTCTAAATTCTGCTCTAATGTATTACAATTCAAATGTACAATGATGTAATGGGAATTGTATTGAATTGAGCACAGTATTTTCTATGTCCCCATGACCTCATGACATGTATGTATAACCAATCACATCATGGGCCAATTCATTTAATAGAACAATACTTGGAAATTACCACACACTCAGGTAATTTCTTTCTTATAAGCATAACTGTATTATTATTATATTTATGCGAATAAGTTTATTGTCTCTCAGCTTTTATGACAATACTTTATAATCTATATTTTTACGGTTATTCCATCTCCTACTAAGTACCTTTTGAGATATGGTAAAGTAATAGAATGAGTTGGAATTTGGTGGTGGTTTGAGTGAGGTACCCCACCTAATTTTACATGAAAAGTTGATTACTTTAATAATATTACAGTATATATTATTGCTAATACAATATTTTATTAATATTTTACATTGAAGTCAGTCTTTAGGATACTCTGGAGTATCTCTAGGGCTGACAGGGCTACTCACAATATCTTCACCTAGAGACATGTTTTTGAATTCTAGATTTTCAAGATTGTCTGGTGAATCAATTATCTCCAGGAATTGGGCCACAGCTGCCCCAGTTGTAGCTAAAGATTATTGTGTCAAATTGCCTGATTGTTGCTGTTGAGAGCTGGCAGTTGGATAGCGCGGTCAATACAAGTTGGCCATGCGCCTCGCTTAGATTTGGGTGTGGCTTGGGGGGGCAGTGGATTGTGGAGCCAAAATGTTGTTCAAAGTCATCACTGGCTGACCATAAAGGGAACCAAACAAAGTTGCCTGTGTCCGTGTCAAAGGTTGCTGGAATGGTGATTTACCTGGTCCACGGACCCTCTTGTTGATCTTATTTTCTTTTTCTTGCTGTGGGCAGTCTCTCAAATAGTGATCAGCTGCACCACACTGCCAACAACATCTCTCTCTGTTGTCGCCATCAAAACTGTAGAGCTGGTGTTGAGTCAATGGCAGAATCTGTGACACTGTTCTGTCTTATGCATATGTCAAAATTGTTGACCAGTCAGTCAAAATTTGGTATGGCTTTTGTTGGATCATTATGCAACATATTCTCAATTTTCTGTTCAAAATACTTTTTGAAAGGGAGTGAAGATCACATCACCGCCCGCTGAAACAAAAAAACACATCTGAATTGATTCTGATGTTCACATTTTTCCAGTCAGTGTAAAGATTTCTCATCCCAGATGAAAAACCAGCGGCATTGATAGACACACACCAATGCCAACCCGCACACCATTTATTTTTGGCGTGCGGGGCCTACACACCTTTTTTTTGGCGTGCGGGGCCTACACGCCAAAAAAAATGGCATGTGGGAAATTTTTGGCGTGCAGGTCCCACAGGCCAATTTATTTTGGCGTGTAGGCCCCGCACACCAAAAGAAATTGGTGTGCGGGTCCCACACGTCAATTTTTTGGTGTGTGGGATATACACACATATATATCACGTAATCAAACCGGTGGACCGGTTTGATTATGTGAGCAAGTCCCCACACACCAATTTCTGGCATGTGGGAAACCTTGTGGGCCGGCCAGGAGTAGTTCCTCCTGGCTGACAACAAGGTTGTATAAACTTTTCAGCCAGGAGGAACTCCTCCCAGCTGACAAGGTTATACAACCTCGTCGGCCGGGAGGAACTCCTCCTGGCAGACAAGGTTGTATCCAGGAGGAGTTTCTCCTGGCTGACAAGGTTATACAACCTTTTCAGCCAGGAGGAACTCCTCCTGGCCAGCCAAAGAGGTTTCCCATACACCAGAAATTGGCATGTGGGGACTTACTCATGTAATCAAACCGGTCCACCGGTTTGATTACGTGATATATATGTGTGTATATCCCACACGCCAAAAAATTGGCATGCGGGGCCTACACACCAAAATAAATTGGTGTGCGGGGCCTACACGCCAAAATAAATTGGTGTGTGGGACCTGCACGCCATAAATTGGTGTGCACTCCCACATGCCCTTTTTTTTGGCGTGTAGGCCCCGCACGCCAAAAAAAATGGTGTGCAGGTTGGCGTTGGCATGCGTCTATCAACACCCCAAACTAGTGCTATCAGTCTTTTCCACAGAGAAATTCAGGAATTGGTTGAAAATATTCATCTGCACCGCTGTGGTGATATATTCCACATCATTACCATATTTTTCAATCACTATTAATCATTTATAAAATCCCAAATACTTACACACATACACATATAAATCCCAAACCTTACACATATTCATCATTTTTATTGCATAATCAGATTTTACACCCCATTTTAACCCTAGTCACTCACTACAACCACCCTCAAATTCCTCATGGTTCAAGAGTTACAGGCAAACCAAGAATAGTCCAGCAAGTTACAGTGTAAAGCAAGTTATAGAATACAATAAGTACATATTATAAGTAGATATATTACACAACCAAGATACAAAATATATATTATATAAAATATATAGACACTACATAACATACACTGCACATGACTAGGCTTTATTCAGTAACATCTTACATCATATCTACTGTACATCAACTCCACCTTCCCACTACTCATCTGTCACTGTCATGACTATTTCATATATGTCACTTTCTATTCTACCCATCTATCATTTTCTTCCTTCTACCACCAGCTACATGTCATAGCCTTGTTCATCCCTTCCTCTAGCCTGAGGGCTCCTCTTCTGTCTCAGATATATAAGGACACCTGTTCCTCCCTCTTGTTCCCTTATGGACCCACTGATTTACTAAATTATCCCCTACATATACCAGCATTCTTGATCCCATATACTAGTATACATATATAGTAGAGTCCCCATCAACTTATAAATATATAAATATAAATACCAGCTTAGCCTTAATATAAGAAGATAGCCCCCTCTCTTGCTTGACCCATCTTGACTCCAGAGCTATAACAAACCCTTGCCCCATATAACAATTATATTACTTATAATTTATACAACTCATCCCCCCCTTTATACATTCCTCTCACCTGGTGTGTGTGGTAAAAAAAAGCTCATTAGTATTAGTCTTCTAAGAATAGATATAAATTGGCCACACCTTTTATTTTATTCTTAGTGTTACACTCATCCCCTTAGCATTATTCAGGAAGGCAGCTCTTATATCAGCACCTTTGTCATAACCTACATTAGTACTAGTGTAGTTATACATCTCCCTTCCAAGCTCTATTCTGCCCTTGAGTAGTTCCACACCGCCCGCACTCAGAAAAGCCACAATTTCCAGTGTACTTCCTATCTGTTGTATGTACGGTGTCAAAGATATGTGAACCCCTGCCAGCACGACCATTCTTGCAATCTTCTCAAAGGTTGAATTCTGGATGGGCCTAAAGAAAAAATTGACATTTGACATGTGAGTCAATCCCTCCTCTTGCAACTCTCTCAGCCATTGTGTCAGGTTGTTGCCATCAGCTGCCAGTCAATTAGACATTGTCCACCAATTGTTGATTGATGTAAAGGCTTGATTGACCAGTTTTGCTTGTGCGAGCTGGAGTTGTGCTGCCAGAAAATTCTTTTGATCAGATGTTAGATCTGCTGCAGGAGGCTGGGCAGGTTGCACAAGATGTGGGGCAGTGCCTTGAACCCCTTGAGTTTTTCCTCTGGCTATCGCCAATGATTTCAATGCTGACACCCTGACAGTCTTGTCTCCCAAACATGTGTGAGTCCCAGCCGCTGCCATCAAATAACAAAGATTGGCCATTCAATGTCCGCCATCAGAAATTGCAGTCCCATTGAAGTTGCCTTAAGAGTGTGCATCTGCCAAGCCAAAAGATGTTTGTTGAGAAATTGAGAATACAAAAAAACTTGTAGGCAAAAATAATGAAACAAAGCAGTATTGAAAATTGAGCAAGATCCAAGAAGAGAAACAATGCTACTCACTGCAACAAAGTCAAGTAGCTTGTATTTTGTGAGAAGAGAGAGAAAAAGTGTAGAGGGAGTGGAAGCAATGATCCACCACTAACCCTTTCTGCACCAAACAATGGGGCCATCACTGATGTAATCAGTGAATGGCTAATTTGCTTAGCTTATTTGGCTTAGAAGTTTGCACAAGGTTCAGATAATAGAAGGGGAAAAATGGATGTCTAACCCAGAAAATGCAAGCTACCCCACAGTGTTGCAATGAAGCAACACAGTTCCTTCTGGCTCCAGACAATTACACTCTATACTGAGCTGCCGGTTGTAGAGGTCTAACCTTCAGGTCAAATTGACGATTTGTAGAGTAATTTATTTAAATTTAGGTTAGATTTTCAGAGGTATAAGGGATATTCACAAGAAAAGGGGCTCATTACCTGTAGAAAGGGTGGTAGATGTTGTGACATACATGTCACAGACATCTCCAACTTGCCGCAGCACACTAGACTATCCCCATCCCAGGCCAGGCCGAGGATGGGAACAAGACAATATGATACTATCATTTCACAGTGTCTCTTTAGAGCACCCACAGTTGTTTCAATAAATTTTTGACAACTGTGGAGCCCTTAGCAAGCTCAATAGTTGTTTTATTGCCTTCCCCACTTGTGGCTAACACTGCCAGCATAATTTCCTAGGATGAAGTCATCCCAGTTACACTGGGATGCACTCAACCAATTTAAACTTGGTTAAAATCAACTGATGAAATATAAATCCAAGGGACCCCCCTTGGTTTTATATTTCATTGGTTGAGGTCAACCTACTTTAAATTGGTTGTTTGCATCCTAGTTTAACTGGGATGAACTCAACCTATGCAATTATGCTGGCAGTGTAAATAACCCGGCTTGATTGCTGGGTTATCAAGCCGTTCCACACTTGTGCCCTCTGCAACTCAAGTCAATAACTTGGGGGGGAGGGATTTGGGGAGGGTTGAAGTTGGGGATGTCAATTGGGGGGAGGGTTCACCAAGAGGTGACCTGTGAAATCCAGGACGACTTACCTTATTGTGAATTCTAGCAAATTGATAGTTGTTGAGCGCTATTGAGCACACGAGTGGGAGTCGTCTTGATAAAGTTAGCTTATCAAGCCGACTTATCGAGACAACTGTGGATGCTCTTAGTAGAAATGTTGTATCAATGCATATCCACGTTTCCTCCTGTCCCGGTACTTGTACCGGGCTGTAGGAGTGCTGCGCTGCGGCGAGTCTGAGCCGTGTGACCTATATGTCACAACAATAATGAGATTGTTGATGATGGGAATGCTCACGCAACTCAACCAAACAACAACTGCCACATATGCAAGCAACCCGGACACTGGTCAAACAATTGGCCAGTGAGAACTAAACCTGTTCCCTCGAAACCAGGTAAATATCATCAACAACACTCGTCAAAACTCTTCACTCCATCCTTCTTTCTATCCCCCTTATTGCCCTATACTTACTGCTCCCAACTTCAATCCTTACAATCAACAATCCTTCCCAGGCTTTCAACCTAACCCCATCTAAGCCCGTTACAACCCTTCCTACACGACCTCCAACCACCCTAATCACGAACCATCCAACAACACCAACCCACGTAAAGGTATGATTTGTATCAACCAGATTATAATACCCAAAAGCCCAATTTTTTGGCAAAAAACATTGATATTGGTGATATTGAAGATGAGCTGGCTGAGCTACAGATGACGGGTGAGGCTACGGCAGAAGCGATTGGTGTTGACACCAATGTGATAACCAATACGGGTGCTACCCTGGTCCTAGGTTCTTACTTCACCATATTAATCTCATGGGATTGTTTCTGCCTTGCTGTATTCAGCTGCGGTTGAGATGCCTTGGAGAGCTCACAGGTTGATTAAAGCGTATCAAATGGTGGGTATACTGGAATAGTTGCAGGTGGAAGGGAAGATTTCCACAAGGCAATCAACTCCTACAACCCGGATTGCTGCCATGATTCTTAGAATCAATTTAATTGACCCGTCTAGGAGAAGACTCGAGAGGAGGGAACAGAAATAAACGGTGGAGCGGCCCGTCGATGGAATGCACTACAGAGCATGTTCAACCAAACTAATTTGGTCATTTCGGAGTTGATTGAGGAAAATGAGATGGGGATCACCTCGAGCTATACGAATCCTTCAGACTTGAATGTTGGGGAAACATTGTTCAAACGTGTTTTTGACATGTTTGTTCGAGGCATGGTCTCGTAGCACCGTTGGCATCGTTGCGATGAATTCTCCTTTGCAGATATTACATTGGGCTTTAGGTTTTTCAGCCTTCTTGGGGATACCTTTTGAAAGTGAGATGAAGTGGATGGTGCGAACGCTTTGAGTCAGCGCCGATAGGGATTTTGATCAACGTTGACGTTAGAGAGAAGAATCGTACCTCCAGCATTGGTCGCTACTTTCGTTCCAGCCTGTAGAAGGTTTGATGGTATGATTCAGTAGTCGGATTTTGACGATGGAATGAAGAGGAGGTTGCTGACCAGTTCTTTTTTCCTGGATTCTTGTGATCGTAGCTAGAAGCGGTAGATTCGTGAAAGGAATCAGTTTGGCTAATTGATTGATGTATCCCATCAGAGATGTAATTTGCATACCGTTTTTTTCGAAGCAGGCCTATATGATATACCAGGAACTTGGGGTCAGCTTGTTGTATGAAGGAAGTTAAATATCGAAAGTGGGATCTTACATTTTGAGGTTGGAGGATCAAAGGGTCGGGTAAGAGTGGAACGAAGGTGCCAAGACAAGGAAGACGCTGTCCGATTTTCCTTTTGAATGAAGCCTAGCGGTCCGGTAGAGGTTGGAATCTCAGATGATTGGATGGAGGAATCGATGAAGGTGTTCCAGTTTCATCGGCCATTTCGGGTGGTTACCCGTTGCCAAGGGTTCGGGAAAACATGCCGATGCAATTATGCATAGTGGCCAAAGAATGGAGGTCTTCCTGTTGTAGCTCGGCTACGTAATCTTAGTTAGATTACTCCTCACTACACTGTACGTCATGAATGACGTACAGGATGGTCTCGACGAGACGTCGGACTTTCCCATGTCTTTCCTTTTCCCATTTCATCTCTTCTCATTACATAATGTGTACTATAAACACTATGTATTTACAGCCACATTATGTTTCCTCTCCCTATGCAATTTAAGATTAGTTCTTTGTGTCTCTACAGGTTATGGGCCTGCGTTACCAGCTCTGCTGAAGAAATCAACCCACCGACGTAAAATACCGGACTACACAGCAGTTGCGGGGCGCCGGCAAAACCGCTGATGGTTTGGTCGTCAATTTGCCGGACCCCCCCCAGCCAGCTTTGACTGTCAAAAAACGGCCCCCAGGTCAGCCGGCAAATTGACCGCCCAAATTCCAACAGGCCTGCCGGCGTGAATTTGGGCAAAAAGCCGGCAAACTCAAGGTCCAATTGACCCAACCGGCAGTTTGATGTCAAAGCCAACCCCGTCCAACCAACGGTCGGGGTCAATTGACCCCCTGCACCCATTAACCGAGGGGTCACCTTACTTGGCCAGCTCACGGATATCCGAGGGAACAATGTGGCAGCCACCAGGCCTTTTTTTTTGTTTTTTCATTTATTTTAATATGTACTATTTACAGGATTTTTTTTTGTGTTTTTTTTGATTTTTTTTTCACATTTTTTGTTATTTGTTTTTTTTTCATGTATTTTTTATGATTTTGTCTTTGGGTGGGGGAATTACATGGGGAAAAAAAAGAAAGAAAAAAAAATGTGCGAGCTTGGTCCTACCCGGCAAGGGCTACTTCTCTTGAGAGAAAAGTGCCGACCTCTTCCTTTAAGGGATCGGCCCCGAATTCTGCGGCCATTGCTCGTAATTCTATCTCTGCCTCTATGGCAGTGGGCAAATGGATCAGTTCGGCAGGAACATCTGCAAACATGATGTTCCCAGGGAATAACTGGCGATCCCGTCTCAAAGTGAGGGCCGCATACCTGTAATGTCATGATTAAAACTGGTTAGCTTGCTGTGGAGGAAACATGAGGACCTTTATGGAAAACTTACACGGCCACCTCGAGGTCGGTCCGCTGCCTCATGGCCTCCAAGTGGTCGTCAATTAGATCCCATTGGGAACGAGCATCCCCAGGTGCTCGGTGGACAAGATGGTGGATGGTAACGAGGCGGAGAATTGCTACCCGGACTTGTACCCCCATGGTGAGACCAGCTTGGATCTCCTCGTTGGTTCGCATGGCACTCTGGGGCTGGAAGGCTCTGTCCAACAAGACAATCAGATCAAAAAGCTTCAGAACTGTACCAAGCTCACGCGAACGTGCCTCCTGGCGCACGTTGGTGAGTAGCTAATTAGGGGGGGAGGGGGCAGGAGGTCTTTCAGTATACAAAGTATGATAAAATAAATGGTCCACTTACAACGTTTCGCATGTGAGTCCTTTCATGCTTGACCATGGCCCTCAAAAAGGTCACTAAGCTTGCCATTGACGCATGATTCTGTGGTAGGCCTGGGGGGAGGTGTTGCCTCCTGAAAGAGGCTGGTTGGTCGAGGACAAATTTCTGTTATGTAAATGTAAAGATGTTAGTTGAGATGTTACTTGTGGGGAACAGGTGAGGGATTAAGTATCCCTTTTACTTACCTTGATGAGAGGCAGGGGCGAGTTTGTAATTGGCTGCCCATGCAACGACTGAGCCCGGCTGTAAGACTCCAACGCGCTTCGCATCAGTATATCGCGGAGCCGTTGGCAAACTGTGGACTGAGTCGATGAATGGCGTATTCATCAGCGAGCACCCTGATGATTTGGCTGATCAGGGAATCTGCGTACTCTCACTATTGAGCTGTACACATGACTCCCAGGGGCTTCGGCAACGGGTGGCTGTGGAGGATTTGCAGTATGGGGATGGGTGGGATGGGTGGGATGCTGCCGCATCCACATGATAACGGACAACATCCATTGGGTATCGTGCGGTGCCTGGAGGATTGAGTGAGCAAGAGGTCCTCGCTTGAAAAAGAGAGAGACTTACCTCAAACAACTGGCGCGCCAGTGCCAAGTCGACCGTCGAAAGCTGAGCTGAGGCAAGCAGCGCCTCAAAAAGGTGGTGTGAAGCGGGGTGCGTACCTCTGCTAGATCCTTGGGCAGTTATGGAGCTGTCTTGAGACCAGATTATGGGGGGCCAAGGTGCCGGCGGTGTCGCCGGCGATGGTTGCGCGTTTTCTGCGGAAAAAATCAAATCAGGTGCGTATGGCACATATCCCCGAGGACAGGGGGGTCAAATGAACCCGTCCATACTACCATAGACGCTGTAGGCTTTGTTCTCGGAGCTTTGATGGTCACTGGGCATCTCATCGTTGTTGTCTTCCAACATGTGCTCCCTCTCACGAGGCGATCTTATGTCGTTGACTGGTTTCGCAGTTGCTCTGGGGTGGCTCCTGCGAGCTGGAAAATGAACATAACATTAGCAAAGTAGATTGGAAACATGTGATAATGGGTCACGATCTTAACTGAAACGTCCCCGCTGTGACTGGCACTGCTCAGTATGCCTCGACTGGGGATGATCGGTGCTTGGTTGGGAGTGACAACAGGTGGGGCTTCGTTTGGAGGGATGATGGCTTGATTAGGCGCTGTAATGGCTGGGTGAGTCAGTTAAATATGTATATTTTATTTAATCTACATATTTACTCGCCTGAAGGAGTGCTCATCCGGGGGTAGTGTGTTGCACTTGAGGGGTTCGGACAATTGCCTGAGAGCTTGAGCGATGTTCTCTCTTGGCTGGAGATGATTGAGCTGGGGATGCAACATTGGCATCGACTCTACTGACGCCACGGGGTAGGGCTTGGGAGGAGGAGTGTTTCATGGGAGAAACACTTCCCGATTGAGCACGTCGCATGCTCAAACAATACTGATGGGGAATGATGGATGTTGTAAAACACTTGGGGTGCTTGCAGGTGGGGGGCGGAAGTGTGTCAGTGGGATGGATGAGTTAAATAGAGCAGAATATTGGGTGCTCAGCTGATTTTGGTTTGTATTTGTCCTTGTCCCTCGCTTCCCCGGTGATATTGGTATATGAAATACTACGTGATTGGATATAATGAACAAAAGGATTCAAGAACCTAAGGTTGACCGCAGGGGTAAGTGTTAGTTTCATATCTCACAAGCGACATACGACGATGAGAACTAACCTGTGCCACAAAGTAGTATATGAACGTGCGGTGTCTTCTGATATTCGTGCGAAATGGGTATGTAGATTTTGCGGCGGTCAAGCGATGCTGTCAACAGAGGGACATTCGAAATTGGAATCCCACCTGTCAAACTTGCCGGTAAATTTGCGGCCGGGGAACGGGCAAGCAGATGTTGAAGATGTCGACCGTGAGATTGACGGTGAAAGTTTGGTCGGTGACCAACAGACTCCAATTGAAAGTTGTAACGAGGTCGATATGCAGCTAGACGATAACGCAGCAGAAGATGTCAGCTTATTATATCACAGCGGAGAAGGGAGAACTTTGACTTACTTTGGCGGAGATAGTGGCAGCGACGGGGGCCATATGGTAATCCAGGAGGTCATTGATATATTCCGGCCGACTAACCTGTTGGATGAAGAAATGGAAGAGGAGGGAATGGAAGATGAGGGTGATCAAGGGTCAGATCGAGAAAGCGTTGACGAAGGCGGCGAAGGCGGATGGTTCCCTTTCAGTGGGGTTGGGGTGAGTGACGGACAAGTTGAGTGAGAGTGTGGGAGGAAGACTGACGGGGGTGTATTTGGAATCGGGGGAGCCAGCAATTGGTTGCGGTCCTCATGACAGGTTTCATGCATAACCTCATGTCACGCATGCAATATCACAAAGTCCGCACCCTCCTGGGATTTTTGGGCAGAGAACTTCACCATTGGACCTCTGTCTGGCGGGCAAAGGCCAGATTGAGGGCCATGCTCAAGATGGAGCCTATGAAAAGAGAGAGTGTATTCAATAATAAATGCTACTCCCTCAGTCTCAAAAGAACAATACTCCTAGTAAGTGATAAAACATTTTATTTTTGGATTGGATACAACTGATTTGATTGTTTGTTTACATATTTTTTTGTTAAATAAACATTTACAATCTTCCACAGGATATGGCAAACCCATATGTGAATCCTCACCTGGACTTTTACCCTGTGGAGTCTAATGGAATTGATGTTTATAAATTGTCTCAGAGTACAAAGTGGCTTGAATGCCTTCCACGTGAATACCGTGCACAAATGGTGGTGATTCAAAACAAACATTACTATATATATGAGCCCTGTCAGCTAGCCAATGGCTCCTTGGTCATACCCATTTTCTTTTATGAACACAGGGGCAAGATGTTTGCCAAATGTATCAAACCAGAAAGCCAAGGAACCCCTAGTGATGCCAATTTCAGGATGACAATACCACACAATCTTCCATACCAATCTCCATTGTTATTTAGCGTGGATTGTGAAGATTTTGTTTTGATTTACAGTGAAATATGCTTGTGGGGGGGGAAATCAGTGCAATCTGCTTGTCAGAACACTATATGGGGTATGCTATGTTTTCCCTTATTCACTTGAACCACTGACATCTTGACTCTTGTCTGTCTTAAATCTATTCAGAAACTAAAAACAGGAAGTTATACCCAATCAAATATCCAAATTCATGGCGGATAAAGGCACAGAATAAGGTCATGAGACATGTACCAATTAATTTATACTGTGATGACACCTCTGGTAACCAGTCCAAGAAATGGAATAAGCACATCAGTTACTATTATACCCTTGCAGGTCTCCCACCCAAACACTCGAACCAACAGTACAACTGTCATTTCCTATCTACATCAAATACCGCAGGGACTTTGGAATTGGCTGACCAAATAGTGGATGAAATCAAGTGAGAATCTCCCTATGACAAATGTGTTATCAATCATTTGTGAGGACTACTGATGATAGATATGCTCCCAATTTAGTGATATTACAGCCAATGGTTTCTTTGCATTTGACTATGGATTGCAAGATGATGTCCTGGTACATTCAATTATTATATGTTTCCTTGGTGACTCACCCATGCATGCAGAAATAACCAATACACCCATGCCTGGGGCATCATTAAATCCCTGCCGTATATGCCATTTGGGAGCTGAAAAGCGGATAGATAAAGTAGGAGAAGATTATGTTTATCAATTCTTGGCCATGGATTCTTGGGGTACAAGGGCTAGTTCATAATACTCCTTATTCTAATGTGGCAATTGCTTGCAGTCTGACAGTATGTATTGGACTATGTTTAGGATGTTGTGGATTACAGAGATTGGAATGAGACCATCTCCCGCTCTCATCAACTGTGGGATACAGCATTCAATGGCACCAAGGATGATTATGCAAAAGAATCCAGGGCTTGGGGTGTCCAAGATTCCATCACAAAGGAATTTGTAGATATGCTGAAAGATAGGAGAATGCAACATGAGGTTGGCAAGATACTAGCAATTTTGGAGCACCAGCATGAAAAGCTGTTCAATCCCTTCCTGAGGCTTCTGGGTAAGTTTTATAGATTATGTGTCACTGATTCATATATCTCATTCTTCAGATCACAGGATTCATGTCATTCTTCACCCAGGATTTGATGGTTGCAAAGATACACCTGTTGAAACTTTGCATGTAATACTCCTGGGGGTAATCAAGTACATTGCCATAGACTTTCTCTCCAATACCATAAAGCCCAGGCAGGTGAATGATCTAGTTGGTTCATGGCAATCATTCATAACAGATTCACTAGACCTACCTGTCCTCAATGCTGCATATATGTACAAACATCACAGGAGCATGGTTGGTAAAGATTTCAAGATAATACTTCAATGTGCCCCATTTGTGTTCTTTAAGTTCATGAATGAACAACAGAAAGGATTATGGAATGCACTTTGCAGGCTGGCACCATATATATTCCAGACACACATATCAAACATGCGTACTTACATTGGGGAATTGAAAATCCTGGTTGATAACCTGCTGTTACAGCTCATGAACAGCAATGCACGATGGGTCAACAAGCCCAAGTTTCATATGCTGATACATCTGGCACACTCTATTGAAAGATTTGGACCAGCCAGCTTGTTTGCCACTGAAAAGTTTGAAAGTTTCAATAGCATACTACGGAATGCATCAATACACTCCAACAGACAGCATCCAGGAAAAGATCTTGCAGTGCATTTCAGTAATTATGAATGTCTTCGGGCAATATTATCTGGTGCCAAGTTGTTTAATCATGTGAAAAAATTTTCCTTTCAAGTTTCCAATCAAGTGAGGGCATTTTTTGATAATTCAGATATACAGCAATCAATGGGTTATTTTCACGCCAGTATTCATTGAACTGGGATTGCCTACCCCAAGCCTTCTGAGGCCAAGCTTCCAGCCAAAGACAAAGTAGGAGTTCCTAAGGAAGTCAGTGATAAATATCCCAACCACTATTATAGTCAAGTATGCTGCATCAAGTTAGATGAAAAAAGAAGCATAAGGAAGGGATATTTTGTGTATGTTACCAACTCCCATCAACAAAGGGCATCTATTGGGCAGATTAAATCAATCTGGAAAGTCACCTACAAAAATAAAATTGGCCTCAGCAAAAGCATCTTCTGCATGCATTATGAATATTTTCAACTATCAAACATCTCAGATTACTACAAGATGAGGACAATCAAGAGTACACACAAATCCAATGTGTGTTTCCCTGAGGTAAGTGTATAGTTTGTTATTATTGCTTTTAAAATTGAGGAAAACCTTCAACTGAACAATACATATTATTTACAGGATATAAAACACTGCCTCAATGTACAGCACAACTGTCATGAAGGTGGATGCCAAGTTAAAATGAGTTCAAGGCAGGGGAATGATACCAATGAAGGGAATCCTGCAAGATACATGGTTCACCACATAAGAACTGATAGTTATGTTCTAAATACATGCTCATTCCATGCACCGGAGGCCCACAGAGAACTTGCATCTCTAGATATTAACCCAGTATCCAGTGCTGAATTTTCACAAGCCATTAGAACAGGACTAGAGAAATGGAGGGCTGAGAAGAATATACCAGACCAAGAGGAGAGACTGTTCCCAAATCACAAGCATGTTGAACCAAGTAGGAATCCTGTTCAGCAGCAAATGCCACATAGGGGCAGAAGCAATTCAGTCAATTCACTGCCACAACTTAGTAGTCCATCAAGTCACATCTACAATCAGTGTCTGTCAGCCCAAAAACAAATGAGTAGAAATAATGAACCATTTGAATCATCACAATGCTCTCCACATTCATCAAGCCACCATGCAAATCAAAGCAGTCCACAATCATCCCTAAATACTCATATCCAGCAACAAGCCAGCACCAGGACAGTCAACCCAAATAGAAGCTCCAGAAATATGCCATCACGGATGGCTAGCGGCATTGAAATCTTAGAATCCCCAATTCCATCAAGAGAACTATTGGTGGCCAATATAAATCACCCAGGACAACCAGAGCCATCTAGGAAGTTTCTCCAGCAATGTACACAGAAATCTAGAATCTATGATCAACATAACCTCCCGCAAACACATGTTGTGAGTGGGCTGAATAGCTTACAGGCAGAACATATCCAACCAAATTTCCAACCAGAGCCATGTAGGACTGCATCTGAGCCAGAAGCCATCTCCAGAACAATAAACCAATCAAATTCAGCTAGGAATGTTCCATCACCTTTTCCCTGGGGAGTGGAATCCCCATTTCCATCAAGAGAGAACCTAGTTGCCAATGGAATTTACCCAACAGAAACAGATACCAGAGCAATGAACACAGTCACAAGCTCGAGAAATACACCATGCCCTTTCCCCATGGGAGTGGAATCATCATTTCCAACAAGAGAAGCACTAGTTGCAAATTTGATTTACCCAAGAGATTCAGAGCCACATATGGGGCGTACTACATCAAGGAATTCATCATACTCTTCACAATCAGCTCAAATTGGATCAATATATGGAGACAGCTTTGGAAATTCAATTAATATGGGCCAGGGAATTTACTCTTTGCCATCAGGAACATCACATGAATCACTAGTGAACAGACAGGCAATTCCACCTTCAGAATCAGCTAGGATTATTCCATCACCTTTTCCCTGGGGAGTGGAATCCCCATTTCCATCAAGAGAGAACCTAGTTGCCAATGGAATTTACCCAACAGAAACAGATACCAGAGCAATGAACACAGTCACAAGCTCGAGAAATACACCATGCCCTTCCCCCATGGGAGTGGAATCACCATTTCCAACAAGAGAAGCACTAGTTGCAAATGTGATTTACCCAAGAGATTCAGAGCCACATATGGAGCGTACTACATCAAGGAATTCATCATACTCTTCACAATCAGCTCAAATCGGATCAATATATGGAGACAGCTTTGGAACTTCAATTAATATGGGCCAGGGAATTTACTCTTTGCCATCAGGAACATCACATGAATCAATAGTGAACAGACAGGCAATTCCTCCGTCAGAATCAGCATTCCAATCCACCTCAGGATACTCTCTGGGGAGCAATCAATCAATGTACACATCAACCTCCTTGGGTGGGTGCCAAAATCACCCTACAGGTGGCAATCCAGGAAGTTCAAATTATTATTCATCTTCTAGAAGCTCATTAGGGAGGGAAAATATGTTCAATTCTTCAAGGCCATTGGGGGGATTGCATAGATCCACAATGAGTGATGCCCCACGCAATTTCATTGGAAATAGTGAATCAAAGTGTGGATCAACCTCATTGGGAAGCAATTCAGACAGTGAATTGCACCATTCCTCACACAGGAGATAAAATCCAGCTTGGCTAGGTTGATGTTACATGCAGTAGCTGCACAAACCACAGCTACTACATGTTATCAGCCCACTTTCTTTCCCACATCAGAAATTAACAGGCCAATCTCTTTCCCATGATGCAAATAAATCAAATAAATACAAAAAAAATACAAAAAAGGAACAAAAACCAAAAAAGGAACATAAACTTCATCTGAAGACCAAAAATTGAATAAAAATGTGAAAGAACCATGGTAAAACACAAAAACAGGTTGATCCAAATTACATGATAATTTGAGCATTCTTACTACAAGACTGGTCATTGTAAAGCTTCAAGGGAGGTCTCATTTCATTTTTGGTTTTTATGCTCATTATAAATAAATAGTAATTTGTGTTTTGGATGAGTAATACATAGATTGACTCAAAGAGAGCTTAGTTGTGATGTAAATATTTACATAACTATCTAGGCAAAATAACTATCTAGGCAGAGGGGATATTAAAAATTTAATGGAGGGGGGGTGAGGTCATTGGGTGGCTGGGGACACATGGGTGAGGGGACTGGGGGATTGTGGTCCCTTGCTTTGCCAGTCAGCCCGGGGTCAACTCAAGTTGACGGTGTTTTGCCGCTCCCCCCGCGGGCTGGCGTCGGGGAGCTGATCGAGGGCCTGCAGTTGGGCTGGCAATCTGACAGCCCGCGGGTCGATTTTCCAGTGAGTCGACCCGCCCGTCAGATTGCCGAGCAAAATTTGATTCTGGTCGAGGGCCAGCATTTAACCTGTCAACTTGCTGGCAATCTGACAGCCCGCGGGTCAAATTGCCAGTGAGTTGACCTACCCGTCAGATTGCCGAGGGAAACCCAATTTCGCGCAACTGCCGTGTATCTTTTGATTCCTAACAAACTTTACTCGTTTTGAAACCTTACTCTTCCCGACAAAAAATACCGGATCTTTTCTATTATCATTTTCCCTACTCAACAACAACATTCTCATCAAGCCTTTCATCCTGCCGATTTATCCCACTACTCCACAATGGACCATTCTTCTGGGGCGTACAGACAAATACAACTATTTCTCAATGACTTGAATGAGGTTTTGGGTACTCTGCCGTCTTCAAGTCCTGGGCCATATGCCTACTTCAACTCCGTTGATTTCCAGCAACAACCCAGGAATTGACCAACCCATTGCTTGCGGGTTTGGAAACAAACAAATGGACAGGGAAGAGCTCAGGCCGCTACCCACCCTCCAATGCACATCTTCCCGGCCAAACAGTCCCAGCATCAAAGTCATCCCCATAATTATGTGGCTGGTCAACTGCCTTGCCCACGGCAAAATCAAGCTGTTCCAGATCAACATGACAGTTGTGGTCTTGGGGGATGAGGTCTAGCTTCCAGCAAGCTACAGTCAAATAAACAATTTGGTCCTGAATGCAACATTTATCAAGATGATGTCGTAGGACTTGTGGGTGATCTACCTGTAGCAGTTGATGATTTTGAGAATGTCAAACAATGGGGAATTTTGGGGCATGACAACAAGCACCCATGTGATGAGTATTTTGACGCTGCCAATAATGGTCTAATATATTTCGAGCCACCTATGACTCCGATAACACCACTGGACAATGATGCATCATTAGTTCCATGTGACATTCATCAACCCGCCAACAAATTCAAAAATCACCTTCCTTCAAGTGCCACATCCCCTGTCAAACATGGCTGTGAACATCTGCCTTTTGATAGTGAGCTAATTTGGGACAAGGAAGGTCAACTTGGTTTTAAAACCACCCACCAGTGAGTGGGATGCGCGGTCAGATCTTGGCATCAATGGGGGTCCAGGCACAAATGAAGAATCAACTTTTCGTCAGAGTTTGGCTTTGATTATGCCACCAGAGTCTGAGCCGGTCCACTCAATCATTGATCATCAGCAACCAACCAGATTCTTAATACCTTTACAAATGATTGCTGACCCAAACTTTTTACAAGGGCAGGATGAACGCGGACCGCAGGAGCATGGTGAAAACCACACTGAGTTATCTGACAATCTTCTTGACACATATTCTGATGATCACACATCAGAATGTGCTGGTGAGCTCAAGGCCGACTATCATGACGAAGGAATCTCTGCCTAAACTTGTTTTTTAGTTAGTCGGTATTTCCTATTAAACAACAGAATAACCCGCGACACAACTGTTTCTGATAATCATTGCCATCAATGATCTTGCTCTGGGCTCAAGCAAACGTACCCCAGCACTTGAAACCCATCATCAACAACTGCCTACAGAACCATCTAAAGACTTCCAATCAGATCACATCCTGCCAAATCCAACAGTCAACTTGCTAGTCTCCAGTCATTTGGGCAAGTCACGGTCTCGTTGAGTGGGGGGGTGTTGTAGCTTGGCTACGTAATCTTAGTTAGATTACTCCTCACTACACTGTACGTCATGAATGACATACAGGATGGTCTTGACGAGATGTTGGACTTTCCCATTTCATCTCTTCTCATTACATAATGTGTACTATAAATACTATGTATTTACAGCCACATTATGTTTCCTCTCCCTATGAAATTTAAGATTAGTTCTTTGTGTCTCTACACTTCCCTGGGTAGCAATTAGTCACCAGATTACTCAATACTACCATGTGACATGTAAATACATTTACATAATCTTGACTATGCTATGACCATCCTTGTTTACTATATATATCATGTAAGAACCTACACACAATTGCATTGAATATGACAATTATTACTTCTGCTCTATTAGGTTATGAGTCTTCTTGTTTTGGATCTTATTTGAAAATTACTATCATCTTAAAGAAGAAGAAAAAATCAGCATGTGGCCAATAACAGTTGTGGAAAGCCTGTGTGGCTCTGAGTTTATCTTTCCAACTTACTGTACTTCTGTAGTTTTTATGTCACTGATACTGTATGGTTGCATTGGCGTTCTATCTGTTCTCTTATCCACGGTGTACCACCTGTTTTTCTACTTCTCAAGGTAATTGTTATCCTATAAATACCACATTTCTTTGCAAGATTTTACATTATTTTTGATTCCATACTACTTGTCTTGTCTATTTACTATCCTCCCATCACTGTTTTTCCCTATTCCTGTTTTCTTCATCTGTCAAACTTTCCTTTTCCCTTATAACATGCCTGTCCAATTTTCCCCTCCCCATGGCACCAACAATCAAACTTTTACACCAGCATCACTCCACAACAGACAAGACAGTGATACCTCTCTCAGCACAGAAATTTGAAGGGATGAACATGGCAATGATACAACAACTGTTCCTGCTTTGGATGATTGATTTGTTGACAACCATCAACAACATTGGCCAATCCAGACCAACTATCAACAATAATACTGAACAACAGGCTGAGCCTCTAGTGGACAATGTACTAAATGTCATCTCCAACCAGTGTATCATCAGTGGTATAGTAAATAGTGCTGTGTCTGAATTTGGTTCCAGCAATATCCTACTGGAAATGGAGTCAATTTTTGGTGTTGGATAAAGGACATCAAGATGATGGCAAGTAATTGCCTTAGCAATGCTGATTATTACACCAGACTGTTTGTCCAGCCTAAGACTGAACTGGTGGTGTGCTGTATTCTACTGGCATTGGTAGATCATTCAATGAAAGCAGAGCTCTACAACTGCAATTTGAGCTACCAGATTATGGACAAAGTCAAGGTGCAATTTAACTGGAAAGCCATATCAAGAAAGCTTGTGTTTCCACAAGCCTGATTTTCCAGGCTTGACTTTACTTCAGCCACTCTTAAACCCGGCGGCCGCAACTGGATATCTTCCAATCCTTCCACCCCATTCCCACTCCTTCTCATCTACAATGCCACCCCACTCCCCACCGTTGTCTCCATACCCAATATACCATCTGAAAAAACCAATTTGACTGGGTTTCTTTTCCCAAAAACAAATCCCCCATTCATTCAATATTATTCTGAATTTCTCTTCCTTGCACTGGTATGATTTTACTCTTTCCACCATGACACACACATCCCAGCTATTTATAAACTGATCATGATAATTTCTCATTTCAATCATATTGTAGGGAAAATGCAGCCCCTGGTTGCTGATCCCATGTGCATCTCTGGCCTGGCTCCTGACCTCTGTTTCACCAAAATCCCTGAAGATACACCAGAGTCATACCTACAACCATCCCAGAATTGGGATGGAGGGTTGGCTTCATTCAAACTGTTCTACAAGCCCTTGGGCGGCTACAATGGCACCAGCCAAACCAACAAACCTATCAATGTTGGTGCAACAGTCAGCAATGAGGGGAATATCTCATCTCCACAACCAAACCTGTTGAATATTGCTGCCCAGCTGACCCCTGTGGTGCACATCCAATCCCGCTATTGACTGATTCCCCAAAGACAAATGTGCCATCTACCTTGAGTTATGTGTGTACATCCCATATGTAACAGGAAAGATAGCCAAAAACAACTCAAAACATGGGTCAGCCGCATTGAAAGACTGGGAAAAAATTGTACATGTTGGTGATATTGTGTGGAAGACCACCATCTCAAAATGGGGTTGGGATGATTTCAAGATGCAAGCGCTGACTACCATGGGCAACTCATGCAAGCACCTGGCCACACGCAAGCACCTGACGACTCATTTACACTCACTCAATTGATTGGGTGTGCTCAAGTGGAAGTGCATTCTGCTGATGTTTGGTATGAAAGCTAATTACCATGTCTTATCCAATGGAGAGTTCAAGCCATTACCAATAATCTGGCCAACAGAATTGTTGCCAGGGTGTACATGGACAACCCCTCAAGCCAAGAGAAAAAACTTGAGCGGGTGAGTTTCTTAAGCACAATGTGTAATAATTTGTATTGATTTTTTGGGCACTGATGGCTCATCTACCAATTTCTTCATCCTTGTGATCCAGGAAAAACTCCAGAATGAAAATCTGGCACTCAACTATGGCCCCAATGAGGAGCATCAGGCATTGGAGCAAAAGAATGCTTGCCTGTCTTGCAATGTAGGTTATTCCGCTTGATTTGGGGATGGTTCCCATAACTACCACTAACTTTGGGTGGTTTATTTATCTGGCCAGCCAAAGGCCGGCCTGACTGCTGGCAACCAAGTAAAGATTATTGCGCAGATCACCGCACAAATAGTGGAGACATATGGTGGCAATGGAGAGTCAATGCATATCCGGCCTAATGGGGATCCTAACCTCTTGATCCGCATACCTTGGGATTGCCTATACAAATGGGCCCAAGCCATTGAGCATGGTCCCCCCTCCGTTGCGGTCTCTTGTGACATTTCATTTCATGGTCATTAGGGAAAACAATCAGGGATTTGATTGAGCCAGAAGTGAAGTTGACATCGCAGAGGTCCATTCACGAAGTGTATAAAGATGTTGTTGGCTTTCGGGTACAGACACGGGGTAAAGGGATTATTTTGGTCTGAAGGAGACCTGTTGACTTGGAGTTTTTTTTTTCCTTTCATAACATATTGACTTTATTGTTCTTGGATGAGAGATATTGAGAGAGATGTATGTATAAAAAAGTAGAATAATTATGGATGCGTGTATATCAGAAGTGTGTCTGTGCGGGGTTTATGTGAAAACATTAAAAGGGTAGATATGATCAATAGGTTATTTGTATTGATATAAACAAAGATGATGATAGTGTGTGCAAATCATCAAAAGAAAGAAAAAAAACAGAGATCGATCAAGAAACCTCAACAAAAGTAAAAAAAGTAAAGAACAAAAAGAAGAAGAAAAAGAGAGAAAAAAAAACGAGCCAGAAGGCAGAAAGGAAAGAATGAATGAATGAGGAGAGGAGGTCAAGATAACATAAAACAAAAGTGGATTTTTTTCTTTTTTCGAAATGGTCGAATTAGAGGGCGAAGGGGAAGGCATGAGGTCTATCATGAAAGAATAACCAAAAAAAAAAAAAACGACGATAAGGTAATGAACACTCCTCTAGTGATAGAAGCTCATGATACAATTAGGATCAAGGAGGGTTGATTGGGTAGGATGGTTGGGTGGGAATGGAGGGAGAGAAGAGAATAGAGGGGGAAGAACAAATCCGAAGAAAAGATAATCCTTTCGATGTGGGGATGAACGGGTAGGAAGAACGAGTGATGATGGAGGGAGTTATCCAGAGAAGAGTTGCGCCCAAACGATGTATTTCCGGTGGTGGTGGAGATGGTTATGTATGCTCCACTAGACTTTTACAAGATGATATATGTTGGTCAATTAACCGATTCGAATGCCAATGATCCTCTTGATCAATTAAAACACATTCAACATAAAATTCAAAACGAAAACGAAAAGAAAAGGAGGAGGATGAGGATGAAAAATGAGGATGACAGAAAGGTCAGGGGATGTGGGAATAATGAATGAATGGGATGTATGCAAAGGAATGACTGAGAAAGCACAAAAAGAAGAAGAGTTCAATAAGTCTCGTCGATCATGTCTTCTTCCTCGTCTTCTTCGAGAAGACTTTCAGACTGGTCTTGACTACCCGAGACATCATGATCACTTTCGGGGGAAGAAGCATGTCTATCTTCCTTCTCACCCTCTTTATCGTCTCGTGGGCTCTGCGACGGGCGTTCGAGCTCGCCGAGACGACTGACCATTCGACCGTTGATGAGTTCAAGCTCGGCGATCCGTTTCTTGAGTTGACATAGTTCCTCAACAGGAACCTGAGTTTGGTAGGTTTTCTGATGGGGAGAATGGGGATCGAGTCCATCGGCGAGCTCGATGGTGGGCTGAGCGGTCAGGGAATGGGAAACACCGGATGGACGGCGATGGAAGGGGAGGGGAGAGCCAGGGAAGACGGGTGGGGTGATGGGCGGCTCGGTCTGTGGTTGACTTGTCTGCCGATGGGGCGGGGAGGAGTGATACATGCCCGGGCTGGAGATACGGATGGGCGAGAGTACCGAGTCCGGGTCGGAGACTGACGAAAGGACCGACAGCGCCCTTCGGGGTTCCGCCACCCGCCTCATTGGAATCGCAAGCAGGTTGTTATGGTTGCTGTTGATGGTGTGAGGGGAGACGGGGGAATGGAACCGGGCCTCTCGTGCACTTGCCTCAAACGACTTTGGCGGGCCTAGCTCGGTGGTCCGAAGGATCGATTGCTGGTTTGTGGACTGATTCAAGTGTTGGGTGAGTTGGGAGAGTGGTGGCAGGACGATCGGTTGGCCTCGATCGACTCCATGCGTACGCTGGGCTTTCTCTTTCTCCTCAAGCCTTGCACGACCCACTGGGGTATCATTGGAGGACTTTTTTTTATGTGAAAAAATAAAATTAATAATGTTGTTGATAATGATATAGTGTGAAGGACTGACCTGTTTGAAAGTGTGATGGTCATCCGTAGGGGATTCATGTAGATCTTGAGAGATTAGAGGGTCACGACGGATAGGTGGAGAATAGCCCGAGTTGGGAGATTGGAAGCCGGGAGTTGAACTGTTGGAGGAGGCACGCGGGGTGGGAGGAAGACGGCTGGAGAGGCCAGGGGGACCAGAGAAGGTTCTACTGATGGGAAAGGTGTTTTCGGTAGGCCTGAGGGAGGCGTTAAGGCTCTGTTTCCTGCGCTTGGGATGGAAGGCGGATGGCTGAGGGAGTGAGGAGGGCAGACTGAAAGGGTCTGGACCACCGGGTAGACTCTTGCGGGTGAGAGAGGTGTCTAATCTGAAGAGTGAAGTGGGTACGGATTGGGAGTGGCCCAAGTGAGTAGATGGTAAGTTAAGAGCAGAGGAATTGGTGAGTGGTTGAGGGGTGAAACGGAACACATCCTGTTTAGAACGGCCCAAGCTTGGTTTACGATAGGCTTGGTCTGGATGGAGATGGGCTTGAGGGGAGTTACAAGATGGTGAGGGGGGTGAGTATGGGCTATTATGGGGGTGAGAAGAGGTTGGGCGTTGATGATGATAGAGGTTAGAGGGGGAGGATGAGGAGTGAGGATGGATGGGGGGGGTAGTAGATGAACTATTACTACTACCACCGGTATTCAGTCTAGCCGGATGAGGTGCTGGTGAGGGGATGGGTATTCTATCGATAGCTTTGATTCGATTGCGTGATTTGATGATATTAGTCTTGAGGGAGATTGGCCGGGGACGACCTTTCATCTTCTGGAAGAGTGCACAGGCGTTACAGAGTGTGGCACCCGATTGATTCCTTCGCCAGAGTGGAGTGGTCTTTGAATAATTCAAATGTACACATCATCAAAATAAATAAATACAAGAATCCATGGATACGGGTCAGAAGAAATATTAAGAATTTGTTGTGAATTTACGTCAAGTCAAAAAAAAAAAAAACATAGAATTCAAAGGGAGGATTATTTTTTTTTAGACAGCCTAGTAAGGTACCCACCTGAGTTCCACAGTTGGCGCATGTTGGAGAGTTAGGCTGAGGAGGGTGATGAGGTGTTGATGGAGGATGATGGTGAGAGGTATTTCTGGTGGTGGTTGTACTGATGGACTGGTGGCGAATTCGGTGTGATGGTGTATCTTGTGGAGCTAAGGATTGAGTTGTTGATGGTTGTAGTTTGGATTGTTTGGTGTACTGATGACGTGTTGATTCGGATAGAAGGGAGTTTGAAGGGGGATGTTGATAGGATGTTGAAAACATTGTTCGTATTTTGCGAAAGGGAATAGTGAATGTGTTTATTTTTAGTTTTTAAAGGAGTGAAGACAATTGGTATCTGTTTTAAACTTATGATTATCAAAGGAATGAAGACTTGGATAGGGATGGACTATATTATATATTAATCTTTCTCTCTCTCTCTCTGATTAGATAGACATACTTATCTCTTTCTTAGTGGTAGGATAGGAGACGGTCAAGAGTAGAGGTTAATGGCTTCTAAGGATGGAATTGATGTGGCGGGGGGGAGAGAGGGAGAGGGAGAGGAAGGAAGGATGGATGGATGGATGAAGTCTTTTGCCGAGAGGGTGAGAGTGGAATGGGTTTTTATATTTTATAAATTCTTATTCGTGTGGATGTGTTTGTGTGGTTGAGTGTGTGTGTGTGAGATTTGGTGGAAGGGAGTGATTGTTAATCTTTTTTATATATTTATTTACGTATTCCTATGACTCCTCCTCTCCCTTCCCCTACCGCCCCCTTGGAGTTATGACTCTGGGACTGATGACCGATTGTTGGTAAATTTTAGAGAGAGTGAATCCCGAATTGGAGGACGCAGTGAAGATGGAGGGGTGAGATGGTGAGACAGGAGGAATTAGATTATTATTATTATTGTTTTTATGTACTAATTTATAAACTGGGATTGTTGAGCTTGATCGTCAACTATTGGAGGGTTGTTCCCCCTTGGATGTGGATGTGGATGTGGATGTGGATATGAATATGGGTGTGGATGGATGGATGGAAGGTGTTTGGATAGATGGATGAGATTAGATATATACAACCAGGATGAATGTTGTTTTGTTTTTGCCGAGAGTGAAGAAGTTTTAAAAGTCTTATGTAAATACATCTAACGATTTTTTTTGTTTTTTTTTAAAAAAAAAAACTCTATACAAATATCATCATGAGAGACTGAGTAGACGGGATAGCTTCAATCACCACTGCCCCGGTTGAGAGGGAGGATGCAGGGGGGGGGGTGAAGAAGAGTATGGTGAGATCTTTAGGAAATAAATTATTTAAGTTAAATATTTAGATAAATCATCAAACCTTAAAACTATTATCTCACTTTTTTTATTTTTATTTTTTCACTGCTGGGATTGATTTTGACTTTATGTTGATAACCAAAAAAAAAAACAAGCGAAAAAAGCGAAAAGGATTAAAAAAATCATTTTAAATTTTGATAGATAAACTTTAACTCAAATCTTAAGATCGTGATCAGAAGGATTGATTGATTGATTGATTGATTGATTGATTGATTAGTCAGTCAGAGTCTCGAGTCAGTTAAATCAATTAGTCTATTTACACACAACAGTTACGTTATTTGATTTTACATATTTATTTATTTTAATGGTTTACTTAAAAACTCTTGACTGTCCGAACCTTGAGCTCATGATCTCTCGAGATGGGAAAGGTTGATTGATTGATGGCTTTTTTTTTTATGAAATAATTTTTATTTAAACCCAGCCAACATCAGATCGATTGAAGGATGAGCGGGAAGGTTGATATGAATCTTAGATCTATCACGGGAATTCCTCGTCGTCGTCGACGTGGTCGAAGAAGAAGAAGAGAGGGAGGCACTGTACAGTTGATTCATTCGTTCAACCCATCTTTCGTCATTTCCGAGTAAAAGACAAGTAAATATTTGTTTTCTTTATGGATTTATATATCTACTATGTATTTATTTACATATCAATCTCAAAAAAAGAAACACTCCCGAGTGATAATACATAAATTTACAGGAACTTAAAAATCACATTCAAAGTTCTGTGATAAGATCTCTCCACAGGGGGAGAACGATACTGTTCCAAAAAAAAAAAACAATCTAGTGTAGAAGAACAAGCCACCGTGCCGTAAGATGTGGAGCCCTTGGGATGGTGTATATCAATCTACATTACAGTCTGCTTTATCAGTCCAACGGGCGAATACAGACCCCATATATGTAAAAACGCCACATGGCGCTTAGAAAATTTCTAGAGAGAGAGAGAGATAAATAGATAGATCTGTATGTGTACGTGTGTGTATATAAATAATTCAAGAGAGTCACGAAGAAGATGGATAGATTATGTACAAGGGAAAGAGCTAGGTATTCGAATTGTCTACAAGGAACAGGAGGATTGAGGTCTTCAGAACCAAGAAAGGGATCAACAGAATCCAAGACTTTCAAGTTAAAGGAGTGGTTCATGTTTCTCAAACTTGGGTGATAAGGGATTTTGATTGATATCAGCCTATTGTGATCGATGGATGATGATTAATTCCAGAAGTCTGTTCATTGTTGGACAGCCTGGGCAAACAATCATTAGGCTCAGACTCCAGTAAGCACACTCTACCCTGGATCATATAAACCTTCATCACTGTCCTAATCTCCAGCGCCCGTTTAATCATGATTCCAACCCATCATCTTCTATGGTTTCTATATCTCAAGGAGCTTGTGACTCCCAACTACCTTCCTATTCTTGTGCTTCTCCCTAAAACCAGAATTCACAACCCTGAGATCAACAACTCTTTTTCCATTAGTCCTAGCAATCGATGAGTGGTGTCTTACCATGTCATCGGCCAAGCTTGAGGTGGACATCGATATCGTGGCGGCTACGAGCGATTTACATTGACATCTGGACCACACAGATGAGTCCTGTAAGACTCGAAGCGCTTCGAGGGAAGCCCTCTGTTCGGCCACGTTCGAACTTTTATGTCGTCCACTACCAATCTCTTCGCCATGGAACTCAACCTGACAGATCTTCACCGAGATGGGGTCCTTGTCCTCTCCTGCTGGATTAGGCTCGTTGAGGCTCGTTCTTTCGGTCACAGGAATAAACAAGTGACTTTTAAAGGCAGATACGTTTTAAAGCTTGAGATGGATTCAAGGAGAAACAACTTACGATATTCGACGCAATTCGATACACTGATGCCGGTCACGCAGTCTCAACATGGTCGACAACGGATCACGAACGACTAAGCGAGGTAAGCCTGGGGTAACATCCTCAAAGATTCTATCCAGAATCCCGTAAACGGTTTGTAGATCAAAGCCGCTATCGATGAACACCGCACCTACAACGGCTTCCAACACGTCGTTTAGAATCTTAGGAGGATCAAAGACTACAAACAGATTATTGACGTTTGAAAAGAACTCTTCAATACTGCTAAAAGGCTCGATGGCTTGAATGGCCTCAGCACAAGCCTGTTTAAAATTTTCAGAATTATGCATGATGATCTCTTGCAGCCCTAGTTTTCTGATTGCTAAGAAACCTAGACTACCATTTGAAACCACCTTGGCTCGGGTGTGAGTCAATTCTTCAGCGGTCACGTTATCGAAGCGCTTGTATGCATGTTGCACAATCCACATGTCGATCACCGCATCCCCAAGCCACTCCTCCCTCTCGTAGCAGTTTGTTATGAACGAATTAGCGCTACGATGAGTTAGCGCTTGAACGAGCAGTAATGTCTCTTTGAACACGTAGCCAATCTTCTGCTGGAGCCTGTCACATTTGCTAAGCACTGAAGGATGAAGCTTGCGATGCGCAGCGCTCTCAAATTTAAGATTCAACGGCCGTTCGTGCCAGGGTGACGTGCCACCGAAGCAAAGGTCCAGGGCCGTGCCAATTTTCAAGCCAAGTCCAACCCCGTGAGTGAGGAACCCAGCCCCCAAGAGAGCCTCAACAACGTCGGATAAGACTCGTCTGGGGATCTTTCTCGAGAAATTCCCGTCGGCAAGCTCTGTACCGCCCTCTGTTTGGGCGTCCCGGAAGCTGTCTACGCGAAAGTGTTGGCCAAGGATATAGCTTGGCAGATTGGCCTGAAGCGCTTTCCGGCGGAGGTAGGCGTTATCGACCGATTTGGATCTTACAAAACTCATATCACCTTCTCCCTTTTTCAAGTGAGTGAGATAGACGTGAACCGAGGTGGCTAGCTTGAGGAACGCATCTCCCACCGTCTCAAGGGTTTGGTAGTCCCAAGGAACCCCGACACCTGGTGGGGTAAGGGCTCCCATTCCTAGTTGTAGTGATATCGTTGGGAAATCTAGTCGTGTGAAGAGAGCTGTAGCCCGGATTGAATCGTGCAAGAGACGGGTCAGCGATGGTAAGTAACTGAATACTTTCCACAGTGATCGGGGGATGTTGGTTCCATGGCAGAGCTCCAGCGGTAACAGAGTCCGGCGAGGATGTTCCAGAATTGATTCGGACTTTGAGAGATTGTTAGAGAGCTCAAAGGTAGTTTGAAGACAGACTAAGCCTCTCTCCAGTTGCTCTCTATCCAAACCGTAAACAATCGCGTAGAAATGACCGAGACTCCGGAATTTCGAGAGCCCCTTGCGAAACTCCGGCATGCTCATAGACAAAGGTACCGACTGAGGTGGAGATGACTGAGATAGATCACCAGCCGGTTCGCACGTATCGAATATCCTGTAACGAGGCGGGCGGAAGGGGACGACCGTACATTGGTAACGTAAAGCGTCTGCAATATTTGAAAGTGGAGTCGTCGGGGTGTCCACACAACCCCAATCAATCTGGAATGTACCATTGATCAAAGGAGCGACGAGAAAATATAGTTTGCCTAGGTATGGCTTTCGATTTACAGCGGCCTGTAGTACGACTCGAGTGAAAGTCTCCAACCTCCGCAAGTTGGAGGCTGCATCATCCTTTCCCCATTCCATTCTTTTGCTGCGTTCAATCTCGACGGGTAGAGGCCTGCTATGTGAGCTATGATCGAAGAGCTGCAAGCCGGCTGGGATGATTAGACGACGACCACACAAGAGTCCCAGCTTCGAGAATCCGGCTGGACTATCATCCGGGAAAGAGAATTGGTGGAGCCAGACTTCCGATGAAGTACGGAAATCGCCGTAGACGTTGGGGACAATCGCCTCGACCTGATCTGATAGCGGGGCGGTTTCGATTTCTCTACCATCCGCATCACAAGGCTGAGCGATCTTGTCGTCTCGCTGAGGTAGGAAATGTTCGTTGAGGACACCCAGCTCTCTCAAGACTTTGCAGGCTTCAAAGGCGGCTGAGCGCTTGGCGTCTCTCTTGGTCGGCATATCGAGTCCAGTAAACGTACGCTGAGAAGGAGGGAGTGCAGCCATCGGGGGAAGCGTAACTTGGCATTTAAACCTTTCTCCGGAACATGTTATCTCATATTCCGGTAACAAGACTGGAAGGAATTCATCGGGCGGGATAAGTTGACAAACGTCATTCAAGAGACTAGCCGCCGCACTGTATGTCAATACCGACTCCTTTCCATCAGGTAGTCGACAGATTAATTGAGGAGTTGATTCCAATTCCCCATCTTCGATGAGCTCGTCGTCTGGACGATTGTAAAGTGCCGCTTTAAGCTGATCCCTAGAAAAAAAATGAACACAATTCAGCTTTTAATGACGGATTCTTCATTCCATAGCATCTAGACACGATATCGAACTTACTCTTTCCCACTGAATTCCAAATATTTGTTTGCTGTTCCGGTAGGGAGCATGACAACGTAGTCGGACTCGCGGGCTCGGGCTCGGCCACGGGATTGAATGTAGCTACAACGACAGGTGTGAACAAAGGGAAGACTTAGCATCAGCATCGTGTGATCATCATTAACATAATAATACAGGTACGCACCCTTTCCAAGTAGTAATGAGATCAAATCGTATAACGACCCTGCACGACCGGAAATCCAGACCCTCCCTGAATAATGGAACAAATGCCGCATCAGCCCCAAAGAGATCATGTTCGGCGGATTTTTTTTCCTTTGTCAAGGCGGTTGCTCACTCGGCCACACTGGTTGCAATGGTCAAGTTGTTTTCACCGGTCCTGAACTTTGCAACGGTCTTGTTTTGCTGTTGAAGGGGTGGTGGAGATGGGGAGTACGGAGCAGTCAGTGAAGCTGGGTGGAACGTAAAGGGTGAAGCTTAGTACCCACCATTTTTGAGTCCATCTTGATCCCGGGCATATCGCTCTGATTGTCTCCACCATGGCCCATCAAGGCTGCAGGACGTAGAAAGTCTTTCAGCTCGGTGTTGCGCTGCAAGAGAATCGGCAATAGTTGGGCATGTTGCCGGCGTTCGACAAACACGATACAGAGAAAATTTTTGTGGTCATCCTCGTTTTTGTAATTGACCAGAAGCTTGTTCAAGGCTATGACCTTCGGTGAGAGCTGGTTTTCGGGTATATTCTCAACAGTCACAAGCTCCTCCAGTTGCTTAACCATTTCTCGAATTTGTTCTTGATAAGTTGGATCGAAGAGGCGCCCGGATATCCATTGATTTGAGCTAGCGATAGCCAAGAGGGATGTGAGCCAGTCAAGGACAGCCAACGAGTAGGCGTAGATACCCAGGTCCTGGTCAAATTATGAGCACCACAGATGAATTAACGCGTTCAAAGGTCATGGAAGATCAAAGAAAAAAGACAGTACCACAGAGACCGATTGCATGGCGGCGAGCAGTTTGGGACTGGCATGCAAGTTGAGCAGCTCGTTAATCTGGTCCCATGGAGGATGAGAGGGTTTTTCAAAATCCGGAGAATGGTCAAAGTATACGACTCTTTCATTGGGTTTGAAGTTATGCTTGCCGACATCTTCGGTGTGTATCTTGATTTCGTATATTTGAGCTGCAAGCGCGCACTGGAGGCTCCTGGGCAGCCCAAGAGAACATCGTTGAGCCATGATTCTAATGAACGACTAGAAGGGCGAGTGAGACGGAACCTGATATCGCTTTCTGCCTGTTCCAAGTTAGTATAGTTCCAGATAGGTGATGCTGTCAGTCCTAGAATCTTGGGTAGACGCAGTGTAGGATCTTGGGCCAGGCGATGATAATGACTCCGCCTGACAAAAACGAGTAAAAAGAGTTAGGTAAATACTTACACTGATTTGATCCTTATCAAAGACTCACATTATTTGATTGTATACATGATTCTTTCGACAATGGTGCGCCTCATCGAAGATCAACAAGGATACCTGCAAATGTTCTTGTCCCGACGTTAATCGCGATTCTGGGGCGACTACAGTGACAAAAAGTTGAGCAACAACGAGACGACAGAGTGCATTACGTCTTGCAATCTCCAGTATCCTTTGGAAATCAAATCGTAAAATATCTGGAGTAGGAAAAATCATGCATCCTCATAATAAGCGCTTACGTGATAAACAGGGTAGATCGCGTGGAGATCTGTGCTTACTTGGGCGGTAGAGACCATTACGTCGACTTCGTTCAATTCCGAACGCCATTTAGTGATATTCCAGAGCTCTGGTTGCATGTCCCCGGTGTAGGCTTTGACACGAAGGGGGGCATGACTCTGGATATATTCGGCCTGTTGATGGGCGAGCGGACGGGTGGGGACAAGGAAGCTCTGAATTTGATGATCCTTGACATTTGCCTTGGTCTGCACGGCTGTCCATATGATCAGGTTCAGCGCCACGAATGTCTTCCCAGTGCCGGTGTCGGCGCGGATGATAATGTTCCGCTTCTTGGCTTCCTCCAACAGCTCGGATTGGTATAGCCGTGGTATCTTGTTGGCATCCATCGCGGTAGATAGAGTAGAGGTTAGTTTAGCTGGTGGTTGAGAAGAAGATTACATGTGGCTAGGGCTGCTTTAAGGTCGTCGGACCTGAAACTTAGTGCCGCGTTACCTGCTGACCGGACTGTTCCGCAACCCTTGGATCATGTTAACAGACAAAGGTTGCAAGCCCTTGGACCCACCACAGCATGAATTTTCTAAAGCTGTACATATAAATACAAATGTTTACATGCATGTTATCATGATAATTTTCCATTCCAATTCATCTGGGTCATGCCGTTCTCATTAGCCCTGTTCACATTGGTACAGCTAGGACAGAAAAGCTTGCCGGTTCGGCAGACTGAAAATCCAAAAAACTGAATTTGGATTTTCAGTCTCAGCCCTGCAGCCTCCTGTATCGGAATTCTAAATTCCTGTATCGGAATTCTAAATATTCCACTTCTTCCCCCCCCCTTCCCACTTCTTCCCCTCACCGCCATTCTTTCCCTCCCATCCTACACCATCAAACAGACCAGCATGCCCCCCGACCCCGAGAAAACAATTAATCCAGAATTTCACCGGCCGTTTTTCGATCCCGCCAACCCTTTCCCATTATTCAATCCGGCCGACCCTTTCCCAGCAACCTATTCCATTGCTCTTGATTTCCCCGTTCCGGTGCATTTTCTTTGCCTCTTCATCCTCTCCTCCTCCCACTATCGCTGCTGACATCCTTTCATCCCCCTCCCCTTCCCCCCCCCCCTTTTTGCAATCCATTCGCCGGGAATGGATGTTTATCACAGTACTTGCCAGGTGTATCAACGATTTGGCCGATTGGCATGGTGTTTGTGAAATACGGCCAAGACGTGAAAGTCATTGTAGTCAAAATGAGCTTGCGTGGCCTGTCCCTCATGGAAATCAACAATGCTCTTGATCATACTGTCTCACCAGAATCCCTTTCCTGCTGGAATCACCTTTATCAAACCACTCACAGTGTTATTCGGGATCCAGCCCTTTATGAAGATCATGGCCGCCCCCTAGCTTTCACCCACAAGGAGGCCGAGTTCGTCCTGGAGGCCCTGGAAGCGGAGCCCACCCTATATATCGACGAAATTCAAAGCCACCTGCTGGCAATGACGGGAACTCACCACCCTGCCTCAACAATCAAGGCCGAGCTCAAATTACGCCTGATGATGACCAAGAAAGTGGCTTGTACAGTCAATCCTGCCCAATGTCCGTTGGCGCGAGCGGCTTATTCAGCGGAGATTGGGGCCTTCCCGGCACAATATTTGGTCTTCCTAGGTAAGCCTCTACCTTAATGCGTTAGTTAGATTAAAGTTTGACATTTTGTTTTGCATTTCAATTAGATGAGTGTGCTGTGTCACTTGGGACACACTCTCGCGACCGAGCGTGGGCACTCTGAGGCCGTCGGACGCAGCGGATCCCCAAGGCACTCCGGGCTGCTAGGATCTCAGTTCTGCCTGCGGTATCGCTTGACGGCCTCCTTTGCAGCATTGCACAGGAGGGAACAACTGTCCGACTAGATGTAGAGTATTTCGTTGAAGAGGTCTTGGTCAGTCATCAGTTCCACCGCCGTTGGTCCAGTGGCAATTCAAACTGATACTAATGCTTGCACCACCCCCCCCCCCCCCTAACAGATCCCAGTGATGAATCCGTTCCCAGGACGTAATAGCATCTTTGTTTTGGATAATGCACCGGTACACCATGGCGGCCGGATTGCTGAGATTTGTGACACTGCGAATGTGCTCTTGTTTTACTTGCCAACATATTCCCCCGACCTCAACCCAATAGAGAAGGTATTTTCCGTATTAAAGTCTCAGCTGAAACAACAAGAGGTCCTCACTGGCACTGGCGAAGATGCCGAAATAATCAAGGATTTTTTGCCGTCCATAGTTAGCCCTGATATGATGCGGTCGCTCTACCGGGGATGCGGGTACTAGACATCATCACGGTTCAGATGTTGGTTGCCCAGCCTTTTTTTATTTTTTTGTTTGTTAGCTTGCATATACACGTTGTCATTACATAGTTGATTACCCTTATAAATGTCAAATGGTTTAAGACCCCCTTCAACATTACTAGATTCCAAGGCCAATTTCGCCTGATTCAATCCCCTCCCGATGCCATAGATCTGGGCCATCCAAGAGGCCAGGCCAACAATAATTGGCCAAGTGGATGAGCACATGTGTGCCAAGTGGATGAGCACTTGTGTGCCAAGTGGATGATCACTTTTGTGCCAAGTGGATGAGCACTTGTGTGCCAAGTGGATGAGGACCTGTGTGCCAAGTTGATGAGCACTTGTGTTTGGTTTTGGGGCGCTGGGGTAATTTCAAGGAATGGAGTATAATAAGTTGGTCACTAGTACCTAAATTTCAAATCAGACCGGGTGACTAAGGAGGACGTGTACAAATGTTTTCAGGCAAGGAATTGAGTATCATAAGTTGGTACTAGTACCTAAATTTCAAATCAGGCCGGGTGACTAAGGAGGTTGTGTACAAATGTTTTCAGGCAAGGACAGTATGGGAGAACTAATGAAAGCAATCCAACAACCAGAGGCAAGTGTGGTGGGAAACAAGTATGGATACGTGTAATTGAGGGGTAAGTGCTCAGATAGAATCTTCAGCTCAGAGTGGTGACAGCCTCAAATGATCAGCCAGCGCGGGCCAGGCCTATTGCCCCTCATTTGGCCCCATGGAACATCTCAGCATATTCCATAGTGGAGTAATTGGGGGAATTACCATATGACTCATCTGGGGCGAGCTCGTCGGTATTGAGGTCATTGTTCAAGCAAGGATAGCCAAGTGCACCGGGTGGACCTACGCCTTGGGCTCCTATAGTCAATTCCAAGCAGACAGCGGAGGCCGGTAAGCCTGAGTCCAAGCAGACAGCGGAGGCCAGTAAGCCTGATTCAGGTCGCTCAAGGGGCCGGATCTCGTTGATGAAAGCGCCACGCAGTGGGAAAACTTGATGGGTTGCCGGGTTGGTGTGAGTGTGGGCTGTGGTATCACCATGGAACGCACCTCTGGACGTGGGGGACATGGGTCTGGTAGGTGGGTTGCTAGGGAGAGCTTCAGTTGATTGGGGTCCAACATCAATTGGGGCCGGCAAATCCAAGGATATGTCCGCCAAGGAGGTCAAGGGCAATGCGGGAGAATTGAGATTGCAGTCCCCGCCGGTCTGGATTCTGCCGATGCTATCATGCGCCACCATGTCCGATCCAACGGCTAAGTCCGCTTGAGGGCATACGCCTGTAGTCATTTGAGGAGAGTGGGGTACGACATGGGTGGCCTGTAACCATTGGTCCCCCTTGATGAGCTGCTTTGCAATGGGGCATGGGAAGCCAAGGCCTTCCAGTTTGGCCTGATGAGTGTCAAGAAAGAAGTCCCATCGTCGTATTGATTTGAGCGAGATCAAGACCCTGGGGACAAGGTCATCCCTAGCGAAGTTACACAGGTCTAGGAATCCCTCAATTGAGAGCATTCGTCCGGCCTCGTTGAGTTGTGGGGGTACAGGCATAGCCCTGGGTGACGACATCCAGGACAAAATACTAGGCATCTTGCGGGTAGGAGATACTGAATCAGCCGTGGAAGGAGAGCGGCTCTGGTTGAATCGGAGGCGGCTGATCGTGTGGGCCATGCCGTCACCCATGGGGCTCCGTGGCAGCTTGCGTGCAGGAGATCGATCCAAAGCAGTCGGGGGCATACATGAGACCACTTCAATATTGGTGCTTGAGGTACTTGGAGGGCGCTCACTGCTCATTGGGAGCCACAGTGGGGGGGGGAGGTCGTCATCGGATACCGAGATCATATCACCGCCGTGTGAAGAGTTAGCTGTGGTGTGTCGGGACAAAAGCGGGTCCCTTGGAGGCATAGGGCCGCGAGGAGGGCCTGTCATTCTCCCTGGAGACATGACTGGCACAGCCGCAGTGGTGATCTTTGGGGCCACGTAACGCCCGCCTGACAAACATCGAACCGGAGTGAAGTTTGGCTGACCAGATGGTGACCCAACTTCAGAGGGAAGGGCATCCGGTCGCTTGGGAGTCAACCCGCTGCTGGAATGTTGGGCTAGACGCAACCCCTGGTCGGCGCCATAGTCTGCAAGGGTGCAAACGCGCACATCTTCCGACTTGAACTGAGGGAGCTTGGGGGGGTTATCCAGATCCACGCTGGGTGCACTGTGCATCATTGCTCGGCTCCATAGGTGCAACCCCTCGGTAGTGATACGAATTGATTGCAAGCTGTCGTTGGGGTCCTGAATTCGCATGTACTCTGCATCACACCCGTACTTGCCCGTGATGTTCTGGGTGATTTCTGCTACAATCCTGACCCGCTCTCTTGCACTAACATCAGCCTTGGGCTGATGCATAAACCAGAATCAGTATATTGGCAAAAGATGGGGGGTCGTGATATCTCACACTAGACTTACATTGTGAGCAATCCAATCTTGAGCCCTTTGGAGTGCCACGCGTGTATCCTCGGGACCGTAGTTTAAGGCCAAGCTGTTGTTTTGGGCTCTTTCCTGGGGAGGTACCGGACCAACTATGGGTCAGATCCAATATTACTATCTTGGACATACACATTACTCACCGCAAGGACCTCCTTAGCCGACTTGCGAGGGTCATCCATTGAGATCTTGAGCACCGCTCGAACCGTTGGGCTGGCATTGACAGCATCCACATAACCCGTGAACCCGTGGTCGGAGGTGACGAAGTGGTTCTTGTTGGCGCCATAAGTTGAGCTCTTGAAAAGAATGCACTGCCATTGGAGCAGGTTAGAACTATCCAAAGCTCGAAGGTGGCTACCCAGATGCTCCCGGCTTGCCTCAAGCACTTCAATTATGTCGGCCTTGAAATTGTCCCACGTGAATTGTGAGATCACGCCATGCCATTCGACTTCGTTTTTTGTATATATCTTCTCCCACTCTTTTGGGTTGGAGCCGCCCGACTTTGACAATACCGCCGCGGGTGCACTCATTAATCGATTATAAACCACATAGTTGATGTATATTGTGCGAGGCGGGAAGGATGGCTCTGATTGCATTTTCTGGGGAAGAATAATATGTAGTCAGCCTGATGTGTGTCAAAGGCAAGAACGCCTACGGCCAGTAACGTTGAGCTCACCGGGCTGGGACAAACTAGTGCGGTTAACAAGTTCACACAGAACTGATCTTGGACGACAAAAGCCTGCTTGGATGGTTAGAGGGGGGTGAATGGATGTCAGCGAATGGATGTCAGCAGCGATAGTGGGAGGAGGAGAGGATGAAGAGGCAAAGAAAATGCACCGGAACGGGGAAATCGAGAGCAATGGAATAGGTTGCTGGGAAAGGGTCGGCCGGATTGAATAATGGGAAAGGGTTGGCGGGATCGAAAAACGGCCGGTGAAATTCTGGATTAATTATTTTCTCAGGGTCGGGGGGCATGCTGGTCTGTTTGATGGTGTAGGATGGAAGGGAAAGAATGGCGGTGAGGGGAAGAAGTGGGAAGGGGGGGGAAGAAGTGGAATATTTAGAATTCCGATACAGGAATTTAGAATTCCGATACAGGAATTTAGAATTCCGATACAGGAGGCTGCAGGGCTGAGACTGAAAATCCAAATTCAGTTTTTTGGATTTTCAGTCTGCCGAACCGGCAAGCTTTTCTGTCCTAGCTGTAAACAAACACTATTTCTTTATCTCAGTAGTGTACATAGGGAAGTGTTAAATTTTCAGCAACACCATTACAGTTTACATGTGCTGTTGCACATTTTTTGTTTAGGTTTATGTTGTAAGCAAGCTTCAGTAAGCAAACTAACCACAAAATCTTTTAATTTCAGTCCAAAATGAACCCCCTGAATAGAGTTGACTGGGGAGACAACCAATCCCATTCTTGTAGAACACCATGTCCTATACTGTCAGCCCTAGAGATACTCCAGAGTATCCTAAAGACTGACTTTAATGTAAAAAATAATAATAGACTGTATTAATAATAATATATCCTAGAATATTATTACAGAAATCACCTTTTCATACAAAATTAGGTGGGGTACCTCACTCAAACCACCACCAAATTCCTACTCCTTCTTTTACTTTACCATATCTCGGAAGGTACTTAGTAGGAGATGGAATAACCGTAAAAAATGTAGATTATAAATTATTGTAATAAAAGCTGAGAGAAAATAAAACTTATGTGTATAATTATAAGAAATTAAAGTAATTCTAATAAGAAGGAGATTAAATAAGTGGGTGGTAATTTCCCAGTATTATTCTATTATTAGAATTGCCCCATGATGTGATTGGTTATACATACATGTCATGAGGTCATGGGGAAATAGAAAATACTGTACTCAATATAATACAATTCCCATTGCGTCATAGTACATTTTAATTGTAATACATTAGAGTAGAATTTAACATAATATTCTAGAACCTTCCACAAAGAATCTCTAGAATATAAAAGGAGGCCATTTCTGGCCTAGGATTGGTTCCTCAGCATATTCACCCAGTACCACTTTAGTAAGTACCCTGAATATTCTCCTACTACTATTAGAGTAGTGTATTCCCTTTATCCAACCCAACCTTTTATTACTGGAATTAGTCTCAATTTACCTTAGAATTCCCCATCCTTGGCCTTGATCTATTCCTTATAAAGAAGTTGCTGCAAGACTACCACCTCTGACAGTAGCCAATCAGCTCAAGTGCTTGCCAGCTGCTTAATAGCAATTTTTATTGCTATATCTTACCCATAAAGACAAAGAATAGCCAAAACTACACGGTTAGCTATTGGTCTTCTCCAATTGATTAGTTTGTATATCAAATCTAAAATTATAAGGAGTTTTAGGTTATCCTCTGTGCATAGTTTGGACACTATAGAGAGAACAAAATACATATTTATTTAGATAACCTTTCAGCACAGTGACAGTACCTGGTTTATTTATAGAAATTAAGCCAGTGTTTCATACACATAGCTGACATATACACCAGCCAAACCCAAAGGTCAGACATACATCCCATAAACAATTCACCAATTGTGCTGCCACAAATGTGTGGGGTTCAAGCATGAATGGCTGCATGGGGGTATCCTGTACTGCATTCCTTGAAAGTAATCTGTAGGTATTCAACATAAATACAACCCTTGATCCAAAATTTCCCAGCAACTTTCCACTCAACAAACAATTTCCAAGTATGATATACATAGCAGCTTGTCTAGGACTTTCTTCTGTTTCAAGTGGTTACTACTGCAGGTTCACAGTATAAGGAACTTGTTGCATGAACCTGAGCTCTAACATGATCCTGAGTATGACTTTCTGGATTCTCAAGGATGAATGCACTGCAATAAGAATTTTCCCGACTGCCTGCAGTTGACTTGTGGCATGTTCCAAACAAGTGACCACTGTAACTCCACCTGTTTTAAATGTGTTTTTTACAAATGCTTGGACTAAGCTGTGCTAATATTTTTCAAACTAATCATATTATTAGAATTAACTTGTCAAAGTTCTAACAACCAAAACCAGACTGAAAAGAAAACAACGATAAAGAAGAGTGAAGAATGAGTCATACCACTTTGAACAATAATTATTTAGATAAGTTATGAAGTTGTTTTTTTAAAAGGATGATGTTTGATAGTATAATGGGTGAGGCTGGAAGAAAATAAAATACAAGTTCAGTCTGAGGCAACAAGCAATAGAATAATTCAGAGAAAGGAAATGTCAGCTTGCTACTACAACAGAGCAACCTCTCACAAGAATTAAAACATTTAATCATAATAAAAATACATATAAAATGTAATATATCAAATAAAAAATTAGAATATTATCTGATATTCTGATTCTATGCTAAAATTAACCTAGGGTACCTCACTTACACCCCTAATTCTCACTCCTCAAATAAGTAATTCAAGATTTAAATATTAGCAAGTACCTTTCAAGACAAAAGGTACTTACATATATTTTATGCTTGTATTTACTTATACATATGCTTAAAACCTCATGTCCTGTCACAGAAATGAGGTGTTATGTAAAATAGGAGAGATTGTGTAAATCCAGCGTGAATGAACCCCAAACCTGCGTACTGCAGTCAGTGCAGCTGGAATCACCCGTGTGACTGAAGACCCGCTCCAAAGTTGGATTACAAGCGCCCGCGCATGGTATTAGACCCAGTTAAGCGGGCGTTGACAAACGCACGCCAACGGCGCACGCCAACGCCAACCCGCACGCCACTTTTTTTTGGCGTGCGGGGCCTACACGCCAAAAAAAATTGGCGTGTAGGGTCTACACGCCAAAATAAATTGGCGTGTGAGACCCACACGCCAAAAATGGCGTGTGGTTCCTACACGCCAATTTTTTTTGGCGTGTGGGCCCCGCACGCCAATTTTTTTGGCGTGCGGGTCCCCCGTCGCTCACGTAATCGAATGGGCCCTCCCATTCAATTACGTGAGCGGGCCGGCTGACGAGGTTATACAACCTCGTCAGCTGGGAGGAAGTCCTCCCGGCTGACGAGGTTATACAACCTCGTCAGCCAGGAGGACTTCCTCCTGGCCGACGAGGTTGTATAGCCTTGTCGGCCGGGAGGAAGTCCTCCTGGCCGACGAGGTTATACAGCCTCGTGCCGGGAGGAAGTCCTCCTGGCTGACGAGGCTGTATAGCCTCGTCGGCCAGGAGGACTTCCTCCCGGCCGACAAGGCTATACAACCTCGTCGGCCAGGAGGAAGTCCTCCTGGCTGACAAGGTTGTATAACCTCGTCAGCCGGGAGGACTTCCTCCCGGCTGACGAGGTTATACAACCTCGTCGGCCAGGAGGAAGTCCTCCTAGCTGACGAGGCTGTATAGCCTCGTCGGCCAGGAGGACTTCCTCCCGGCCGACGAGGTTATACAACCTCGTCGGCCGGGAGGAAGTCCTCCCGGCCAACGAGGCTATACAGCCTCGTCAGCTAGGAGGACTTCCTCCTGGCCGACGAGGTTGTATAACCTCGTCGGAAGGGAGGAAGTCCTCCTGGCCGACGAGGTTATACAGCCTCGTCGGCCGGGAGGAAGTCCTCCCGGCTGACGAGGTTGTATAACCTCGTCAGCCGGCCCGCTCACGTAATTGAATGGGACCTCCCATTCGATTACGTGAGCGGGATCCCCCCACACGCCAAACAATTGGCGTGTGGGAGCCGCACGCCAATTGTTTGGCGTGCGCTCCCACACGCCAATTGTTTGGCGTGTGGGAGCGCACGCCAAACAATTGGCGTGTGGGAACCACACGCCATTTTTGGCGTGTGGGTCTCACACGCCAAATAAAATTGGCTGGTAGACCCTACACGCCACTTTTTTTGGCGTGTAGGCCCCGCCCGCCAAAAAAAATTGGCGTGCGGGTTGGCGTTGGCGTGCGTTTATCAACGCCCCAGTTAAGCTCCCCGTGTGGCACACAGACACTGTCAACAAAATGGACTCTACTCCACTTAATTTGGCATGTACAGTAAGGAATTAAAAGTCTTACACTGTAACAAGTGTAATATAAGATACAACTTTATCCAATATTGCTTTGGTGTTTGTTTAGAACACTAAGCACAAAATAAACAGGTTACTAACCTGCTGCCAGACTTCTTTCTTGGGAAATAAATCCTCAGAAGGGCTAACCAGAATTTGACACGGTTCTTCCAATTAAATTAAGAGTATTAGTTTAATTGGGGGTTTTGAAGAATTATAACTATTAAAGATAGTTATATGTCAAAAAGGCCAGTCCTCCTAACTTAAAGGAGAAGGTGAGCAACTTGGTAGCTTATAATAAGTTATCTATGTATATTTAAAATTGATGGGGGAGAATGTCTTCAATTTGGTGAAGAAAACCTCCTCTTGATTAATGAATATTTTGGAGTAATCCCTCTGTCAATTTATTGGCAGTGGGGATTGGGGGAAAATTGGAAGGTGAATCTGATCAACCTGTTTGTGGTCAGGAGTGAAAAATGGTGTCATTTTTAATTAAAATTATGCAATAGTTATTTCACATTAATTAAAATATTTCAATTTTTATTTCACTTTAATTAAAATAAGTAATTATTCCATCTATTAATTACATGTACATATAAATTCCTTTGGGGTTTATACTTGAAAAGCGCTTGCCTTGGAGAGCCAATCAGGTGGGAATACATTTATAAGTCTTGATTGCATATTGATTATTGTTTACATAAAGATTTACCTTAATTGATGTATAATGTTACACTATAAAGTATGGGGGTTGATAAATACACTCCCCAGGCCGCAGGCCCACACCAGGGGCACACCCATCAACAAAAGGGTGTGCAGCCCGCACACCCTTTTTTTGACGGGATGCACATTCTGGTTTGCGCGTGGGCATGCCTGTAGATGGGCGTGCAGCTTGCACACCCATCTACAGGCGTGAGACACCCCCTAGGATGGGCATGCGGCTTGCACGCCCTGCCTGCGAGGTATGCAACCTCCTCAACCAGAGGGATCCCCCATTTGAGGAGGTAATACAGCCTCCTTGACCGGGGGTGTCAACTTGCTGTACTCTACTCCACTTATTGTGGCGTGTACAGTAAGGAATAAAAAGTCTTTACACTTAAAAAAGGTGTAATAAAAGAATAACTGTATCAATATTTACTTGAGTGTTATAAAAACACTAAGTAACAAAATATAAACAGGTTATAACCCTGCTGCCAGACTTCTGTTGAGGGAATAATACCTCAGAAGGGCTAACCAGACTAAGACACGGTTCTTCCAATCAAATTAAGGAGTATTAATTTATTGGGGGGGGGGGATTTCTTGAGGAATTTTAACTAAAGATAGTATATAAGGGATAAAAGGCCAGTCCTCCTTACTTACAGGAGAAGGTGCGCGCCTTGGTAGCTTATAATAAGTAATCTAAGTATATGTTAAAATTGATGGGGAGGTTATCTTCAATTTAGTGAAGAAAACTTCCTCTCAAATAATAAAATAATTATTATTTCACATGCTTGTTGGGAGCAGTGATCAGGGTAAGATCACCAGGGGGAAATGATCACCCTGTCTGTGATCTGATGTGAAAAATGGTGTCATTTCTATTTAGAATGACCCCATAATTATTTCACAATAAATTACTTAGTGGGAAATATGTATTTCAGCAATAAGTAATTATTTCACTAAGTAATACTTGTGAATAAATTATCTAGGGACCAGAGCTTGAAAAAGTGCTTGCCCTGAGTGATCATTGATTTAAAATCACATGTACTTATGTATATAATACATACTACATAAGTTATGTAATTAAATACATATGTAATCTTATAGTATATATGACTATGGGTTATGCTGGGATTTTCCAGGATTTTCATGGAAAAAACTAAACCAATAAACGGTTCTTTATCCATTTATTGTGTGTTTGAAAATTGATTTGCCAAGGAGTTTCTTTAATTAAATTTCCTTTGATTTTTGACAAAAAATAGATATAGTTAAATAATTTTGCCAATGTTTTTTACATGTGGTCATGAGTGTGGCTTGAACACAGAGCCTTATGTATCAACCAGATATTTCTAAGCTTGTTCTTAACTGTTAGCACCACCCGCAAACGGGTGAGGTTTTCTCCGCAGCCGCATCCAGTGGTTTCCCTGCGGAACTCGCGCGGGTCCCAGAAACCTCAGTTTCCTGCGCATGCATATATGCATAAATATGCTTATGCATATTTTCTCCGCATAACATCACACACATGAGTATCAAAGGACCGCACGTAGTATGTAAATATGTATGTAAGGCTCAAGTCAGCTGATCAAGGTTGAATACATCAGTGAGTAGGGTTGATGAGTCACTGAGCAAACACTGAATCCACAACTTGTAAAGTGGGACTTTTAAGCTCTTGTGTGACTTTTTGGTTCCCCACCGCATGAACAGCATCCATACCCTTACCACCCAGTCAAACCGTACCCAGCTTTTACATATCAACATGAACGCCGAAATGGTTGCTGATCTTCAGAGGGGTTTGGCTCATCGCGACCAGCTCATCAGTCAGCTCCTTGAGAGAGTTCAAGCTATGGAGCTCCAAGCTACTACGACCGGCAAATCCACACAAAAATCTGTTCCAAAAGGAGTGGCGGGCAAGAAGAAAGCTTCGAAGGCAGCAACACCATCCCCGAAGGCCAATGTGTCTCCCTCAGCCAGCAAGAAAAAAACTGTCGGTTCCTCCAGCAAAAAGACTCTGGTCAATGTGGTAATCCTGTTCCTTCTCACATCATTCTTTCTACATCTTACATTCCATCCATATATCCATAAATATTATTCTAGATTCAGATTCTACACCTTATTTTACCCCTATTCACTCACTCAAACCACCCTTGATTTCCTTTTGGATCAGAAGATATTAGCCTTCATGGTTTTCATAGGTACATTCTTTTCTTTTCTTTTTCCGTATGGCTTATATCATCCAAGTCATTATTATTTCAGTAAATAAAACATCTTACATAATCTACATCAAATGCTCATCATTGCTACATACATTCACTTCACTATTACACTTGTAGTCTTTTGCTCATCACTATTACTATTATGGTCATTGCTCATCATCATATCTTGTAATACTGTGCTCATCATTTGTTCCCCTCTTGAAGGGCCCTTTCCACATATATACTCCACTATGTTGTAGTATTACCACCATGCAATTTCTACCCCATACATCCCGTATGACCTTTTACACCAATTATTAGATTCAATTTCACCAAAGACACTTCTTACCTAGACATTTTTAGATATCCTTTCCATTTAAACCCTTTTACACAACCATTTTCCCTCACAACTTCTCCTCAACTCCCCATACCTCAGAGGTAATAGTAGTCAGCTTATAAGTACTAGTCAGTCTAAGATTAAAAATAGAAAAGTCACACCTTTTATTTTATTCTTAGTGTTACACTCTTCCCATCAGCATTAGTCAGGAAGGCAGCTCTTATATCAGCACCTTTGTCTTAACTTACATTAGTACTAGTGTAGTTATACATATCCCTTCCAAGCTCTATTCTGGCCTTAGAGTAGTTCCACATCAAGCAGCGTGCCCGCTCAACAACTCCAGTTTCTAACAAGAAAAGCCCGCTCCAGATGACCAAGCAAGATCATCCAGCAGCCTTTGAACATACTAAGGTAAGCCAGCTGTTTAATCAATTTTTATATTGCCTGTTGACTTGGAATTGCATGTTACAGGCCGCCTTCTACGTACACATCAAGGTCTTGTGGGGCTTAATCGCGAAAGGTTCCATTCCCTCACCCCCGTCGGACCAGCAACTACGGGCGTTTTACCAGCGTTTTCGATCCAGCGAAGAAGTTGAGTCGGCTATTGAAGGAAGTCAAACTATTGTTGCGTTTGAAATGATCAAAACTCTCAAGCAAGCACGATTAAACCAAGTGAAAGTAGGACAGAACATGATTCACCTGTCTGAATTCAACATCCACTACATCCACTCATCCTTATCAAAGCTAGGACTCACTGCTTGGAAGCCAAATCTTGATGAGCAAGCTGATTCCTTGTACAACATAGCGCACAAGATAGCAGCCATCAAGACATTCCGCGAGCTTGTTTCTGGTGGGGCTTATAAGTATATGAACATCAAAAAAACCTATGTACAAGACTTCGAACTCTTGACGCAAGCTTATGAGCACTACGTACACTACACCCGGGTCGGTATATATACTAAAGAGAAAAAAGATCATGGGAAGCGTGACCGGGATGAGAAAAAGAAATTACTCCAGACTGCCCGTGAACAAGTAAGTACATTTACAATGATAATTTAGATGATTGATATTTACTAATAAGTCCCTTCAAACACCAAGCTTCGCGACAGGCGCTATAAGTTTGCTATCAGCAACAACTTTCCCAAGCGTTACATCGAGGTCATCAAGCCAGTGCAGGCGCACAGCGATGACGAGTACTTCCCAGATAAAGAGGTCTACGTTGTCAAGAAACTGCCTTTTCGATCTCAAGCTGCCGACACCTTCCCTGTGGGAACTTGTGCGTCTTGATATTAGTAGTTTGGTTTAGCTTGAGGAAATCGTTGACCAGCGGTTGGAGCACATTGTTGATGGTGATCATATCAGGTTGGTTTGGAGCTGGAATAAGCCCGGCTACGTACGTGTATTGTGGTTGGTATCACAATTCTGGAGGAATATTCAGGCAGGTCAGCGCAAGAACTCCGAGGGAAACTTGCTTTCCCACCATCTTATTCCCAAGCGGATTAAACCAGTCAACAAATAAAGTAAAAACTAGGTTGACTGGTTTGTTTTTGGATGTTGAGGAGTTTTTGCTGAATGAAGCAAGGCTCTTGAAAGCTGCTGACTGGAGGTAATCAGTGGTGACAGTTGGGTTCAGATTTGTCTGATTTGAAAAATGTTCAACCCAATCTTCCACATTTGGTGTTGATAAGAGCCACTCTAACCAGTTCGCCAAACTTTGAGCGACGAAAATACTTGATGGGTTGGTTGGGTGATTGAGCTTCTTTTTAGGTTTGGAAGGTCTAAATCGATTGTTGCGGGCCCGTGGTATTCTGTTTGGAGAAAAGAAGCAAGATCCATCAAACAATTCATTGCCGCATACTGGTGATTGTCTGGTAGGCTTGTAGCAACACGTGAGCGGGGAAGACTCTAGGTCGTAGAGAGAGTAGCACTGTTTACAGCAGACGTATGAATCAAGTACTGGATCGATTTTGAGGCGCTCAGTTATTGTGCAAATATCCTTTGGAACTTGGGTTTCCATTTCAACATTGGGAGGGAGTTGAAGAGAGTTTTGGATCAGATACAAGATATACGTAACGGCTTTGCGACACTTTTCTTGACTGAGTCCGCAAGATAGGTAGAGCCAGGCAATGAAATACATAACGTAGACTGTAATTTGAGTAAGTTGGTGAGCTTGCTAATTGAATAAGTGATAAGAGAGACGGATACATACAGTGAGTTATGCTGAGGGGCTTATATTCTTCATCACTTGAATCGCTTGGTTGGCTACAGTTGAACTTTGCATTCTGTCTGACACGTGATTTGCCGGAGGGTGGTTGTTTGACTTCGACAAGGTCGGGGAACTCCTTGATATAAAGTTGGATGAGTGATTTCGCAAGTTGTTTGTCCACACTCTTACTGGCATTTGACATATGGATTTTTCGAGTTTGCCAATGTAAGTAAAGTCCTCGGTAAGTAATCCCATCTTCAACAAATGAGTTTTGGCTGCAGTCTGGGCAAGTGCAGAGCACTTTTTCGTTTGGTGGCTCCATGTCTGGACAGAAAGATTGATTTTAAACTGAACAAAATAAGGAATTGGTTTAATAAAATAAAAGAGAAAGTGGACTTACACGGAATGTGAGACTGAGATTGGTCGTTGAGAGTAACGTCCAGTAGATTGATTGAGTGAGTGGGGGGGTGATGTGTGTTGGAACCTGTCAACATAACTATGTAATATGAACTGTTATGTGGCGTGCATAAGCATATTTATGCATATATGCATGCGCGGGAAACTGAGGTTTCTGGGACCCGCGCGAGTTCCGCAGGGAAACCACTGGATGCGGCTGCGGAGAAAACCTCACCCGTTTGCGGGTGGTGTAGACTATAAAACCAATTGTTGAAACAGTTAAGTATAACTTCTCAAATAATCAGAAAGTCAAGTAATAAAATAAAAATAAATAATAATACAATTAAATATTATTAATTATTTCAGCTTTCAGTTTCAAGTGTTACATGTTATATGTAATATCTTGGTGGCTGACAGGGGGGGATCTCTCCGGCTGAGGAGGTTGTATAACCTCCTTGACCGGATCCCTCCGTCTGAGGAGGTTGCATAACCTCCTCAACCAGAGGGATCCCCTCCAGTTGAGAATTTTATACAGCCTCCTCAAAAGGAGGGGAGTCCCTCCGGTCAAGCTGTGCCGCTGCAGGGTGACAGCACAGTCCCCAAAAATGGGAACTATGCCGTCACCCGCCCAAACATGGGCGTGCAGTCTCACACCCTATGTAAATAGGTAGGGGTGTGCGTGCCCCTACTTATATACATAGAAAGTATGTGCGGCCTGCATACCCGGTCTATGTATATGGGTCCCCTACCAATATACATAAAAAGGGCATGCAGGTTGCACACCCTCTTTTGAATGGGGCGTGCAACCGCACACCCTGTTTTGGGTGGGTGTCACATGCCTGTAGACGTGCTGACACCCAAAAAAGGGTGTGCAGTCACACACCCCATTCAAAAAAGGGAGTGCGGGCTGCACATCCTTTTTTTTATGGGTGTGCGGCCAGGGGCATGATTTGATCAATCCCTATAAATTACTATGTGTTAAGCTTGGATTTTACAGGATTTTCAAGAAGAAAAATATGCCAATAAGTGGTTCTTTATCAATTTATTGCTTGTTTGAAAATTAATTTTCCAAGGATTTTCATTAATTAAATTTTACTTATATATTTTGGCAAAAAAATAATTATGACTTTTATTGAGGATTTGGTTATCTGGTCATGAGTGTGGCTTGAAATCAGATCCTTCTTTTTAAGGCAGATATCTCCAAGTCTATGCTTAACTATTTTACTATGAGGCAATTTGTTGAAATGTTCACGTCTAATTTCTGTTCTGTTCAGAATGTCAAATTAAATAAAATAATAATAATAATAATAAAATAAAGAATAATCATTATTATTAAGCTTTCAGTTTCAAGTATTACATAGTAATAATTACATGTAATATCTTGGTGGCTGACAGACACCAGAGTCTGCAAAATAATACAAGAGGCAACAAAAAGTGCCCTAGTATCTTCATTACATATGATACATGTGTAATAAATATTACTAGGGACCATAATATTTATTTATAATATTTTATATTAATTTATACAATAAAAAAATTACAGAGTACTGAAAAACAGTACAAACAATGGACTGTGGCTTATTATAAAAATCCAAATAAACCAGAGGCACTGATAAAGTACAAATCAGTACTAATACACCATTATACTGTAATTCAATTAATATAATTATAATGAATAAAAAAATATAGATGTCCCGTTGTGACCTATCCCAAAGGCCCAAGCCTCTGTAGCATCACCAGGAAGGCCAATATGTGGTCCAGCACCCACAAGTTGGCCTTTAAGCACCCATAGGGTTCCCAGAGTGATCCCAAGACTATTTAAGGAGCTCTTCAACCACCCAAATATTGCTCCTCATTCTTCAAAATACCACCCAGACACTTACCCACCTTTTATCAGATATAAATATCCATAAATAGCCTGGTAAGTCCCTTAGTAGTATTCCTTTAGCCCTGTTCTACCCACAAACACTACAGCTACCAACCAGCTTCACCACACACCTTTTAAAGCGCTCAAAACTGTTCTCTTTCCACCCACAATATTCTCAAGCTCCCCTAGGTTTATTACTAGTAAGTAATAACCCTTCTTTCTTGAGAATATTCCCCATTCCTTTCCACTGGGATTTAAACCACCCCTTTTCAAACAGGCCCCAGTCTTCCAGGTCATTAAAATCCTCTGCATTCACGTGCAAGATACCTTATAGGGATTAAACCACCCCTGATTTATCAGGCCCCTCTGGTTCCAATTATATTACATTTATTTAATATAATTATTACTATTTTTTCTCTATTTTTTTACGTCACAATTCCCATTATTATTTGTGAATTAGACTATACATCCACCTCCCAGATTTTTATAATATTTTACCTTGTACTTTGCACCACATTTAGCTAGAAGGATTTATCCTTGGCATCATGTAGGCTGACAACTTCCAAGCCAAGAAAAAAAAATCTATTGTGTGTTTCAACAAAGAATAGCTTAAAATTGACTTGTAAAAATCATTTGTCATTTTTTTTTCTTTTCAATTTCTATTCTCCCTTTCTCCTTGCAAACAACAATCAATCTTAGCAATGTATTTTTTTTTGATGCACCCAGAATATAAACACAACATACATGTTTTTATTGCTGAAATTTATTGCAATTTCAAAAAATAACCAAAACTCTATGAGAGAAAGTGATTCAAACAAAACAAGATGAAGAGAAAACAAATGCAACACTATCTACAATAACCAAGTCAAGAAAGAAAAGAATCAAAATGATGAGGAAGAAGAATGTATTCATTCTTCTTCCTTGTTGCTGTTGTCACTCTCTGCCTTCCTTTCTTTGCTGTGCTTGTTCCATAGGTGGTCAATCAGGTCCTACTTGAGCATTTAGTGCATCAAATGACTTTGGATTGCTTGGAGGCAAAGGGGAAACATCTCCAGATTGTTGTTTGAGGGGGTATCACTGTTTCTTGTCTGTGTACCTTGTTGATGATAACCAAAAGCATTTTGCACAGATGTATCACATCAATCTTTGATAATCATGTTGTGCAGAATCACTGCGGCCATCATGATGTTCCAGAGATTGTTGGTACTCCAAAGTTGGCCTGGGTTTTGAACAATTGAAAATCACAATTGTAGGACTCCAAAAGCCCTCTCAAAATCCTTCCAAGATGCTTCCTGGACCTTTTCAAAATTTTCCCCGAGCTGAAGGGTAATCGATCTGTTTGTTTGCAGAGAAAAAAAAATCACATCTACCTTGTTTTTCTTGCCAACAGGATTAGGTATATTATGTATTCAAGTTTCCCATTGGATAAATTCCACCAGACAGGTAGTATCCCAAAGTGTATTCGTTGTCGTTGAGTTTTTAATTGATGTCGAGGCCAATACCGTCTTGTAGCTTTTGGAAAATTGGAGATTGGTCTAAAACATTAATATCGTTCCATGCACCTGGAAGGCTAAATAATGAATGCCAAATCCACAGGTCGTTCGACGCGACTGCTTCTAGTATCAAGGTCGGTTCCTTTTCCTTGCCAGTGTAGTCCGTGATGTGCCATTGGCCAGTTTTTCCATGCCCAATTCATACAATCCAAGGATCCCATCATGCCAGGGAATCCTTGTTCCTCGGAAACTTTCAACTGGCGTGCGGCGTCTTGCTCATTTGAAGTTTGTTAATATTCATCACTATATATAGAAATAATGGCCTGGCACAATCTTTTCAGGCATTCAAGAGATGTGCGTTCCGCTAAAAAAAATCATGACAAATATTAATTTGAAAAGGGGAATTAGCTTAGCCATTCGTGTGTATTCATCAACAGAATCTGCACTGCATCATAGGCACATGATCCTCATGGCGGAGGTGATTTTCTGAAATGGAGACAATCCCAACTTTCCTGTCGCGTCGCGTTTCTGTAAAAAATATTCATTGTGGTCCACAAGATCCTCGAGAATCTTTCCGAAAAGGCCAACGCGCATTCGAAACCTTCGACGGAACAGGAAATCTGGGTAAGTTGGTGTTTCACAAAAATAATCCCGGCACAGTTGAATATCTCCTTGAAATCCGATGTCTGTCGATGACACTCCGTCCGACACGTGTTTCTTCTCGGATAGGACGAGATTGATGATCTAAGTGTTGATTTGAAGGGCTATAAGGGTGTCATCGTCGTCTTCAATGAAATGCAGGATAAATCTTTCCATAGTAGCTGTGGTGGGACCAAGTCTTGTCTAGCCGACGAAACTGGGAGGTCAGGGTGTATAGCGCCCCTGTTTAGCTCCCGCGTTGGAGCTGCTCTTTGGACACATTGCGCGCGGTTGACTGGGTTGAGTATGCCCTTGAAAATTTCCCAACCACAGATCACCTGTCTTTCTGTGCATACCTCTCAGAATGCCCAAGAGTCAGAAGCAGAAGAAAGCCAGAGCTGCCGACTTTACCAAGGCCAAACTCAAGCTAGGAAAGGGCAAGCAGATCGCAAACAATGCTACCAACACTTCGTACTCTGCCAAGAGTAAGTCCAGCTTTCATGAGAAAATGTTAGTGATAATATCTGACGACCAAGTGCACAATCTGTAGCCATCGCTCTCCCAAACCAAAGGATCCGAACCGAGAACACCGCCGTCCCTACAACCAAGTCGAACCTTACCCTTGACGATTTAATTGTTCGTCTCAGGCATTACAGCCCCAACACGCGCAAGGGTAAGCTACCTCATTTTTCTTACAGCCTGGCCCTGTTTATCTGTTTTATCGTTCGTGTAGAGGCGCTGCAAGGACTTCGCGAAATTTTGGACGCACACCGTACTATATGGCGTCTCAACTTGGGCACTATCATTCATAGCTGTGCTTGTCTGATTAGTGACGAGAATCCGGCGGTGCGAAAAACGTTGAAAAACTTCTTTTCCTGGTTTATACCCCGGGTAGAGCTGGTAAGCGGTTATTAAAGGGTTGGCCCCCATCAATTTCTTACTAACAAACCACCACCCGCATCCAGTCACTCCTGAAGCCCTTTTGCTCGATGATCGTTTTCTTCGCCAGCTCAGCATTATCCCACATCTTTGCAGACATCAGGGTCGATGCAATCTATATTATCGATATCCTTCTCGAGGTGGCCCCCGACTGTGTTGTTGCAGGCTGGCCGCGGGATGCACATGACGATCTTCAATTCAGCGGCTCAGATACTCAATCCACCAATCTTCCACAGCAGCCTGGGCTTCGGCTTCTAAAACTCTACTTATCGCTGTTATCAATCGGCTCAGATTCTGCTGCTCCTGGGCTCTCGTCTACCTCCGCCAGCCAGCTCTCGGGAAATGTAGATTATTGGTTTCCTGCCTCCTACGCCGTTATCCATCATCCGATTTCATACTAAGCGTCACCCTCTTCCATGTTTTTTAACAGTCTAAACTTGCTGTTCTAAAATCGCTGGCCTGTTTTATTCGCGCTGCCACCTCACTTGACAATCAACAGTCTAGCAAAAACTCGATGCCGTTGTGGATCTTCAGGAGTGCGTTCCGCAAGGAACGCGATTTCGACACCTTCCGAGTCTTACTGGCGGAATCTAAAACTCCTACCCACGACGAATCAGCCAACATCAACCTTACTATCAACGCAGAGCGTTACGACTCAACTACTAGTCACATGTTTGAACGTTTTAACGAAGCTTTTTTGGAACCTAATAGTTTTCAAGAAAACATTACCAACCCTTCTAGCTTGAGTGCCGAGTCGAGTGGCGTAGCAAACCAAATTACCAGTCGCCACTCCGCCCCCGATAACTCACTGCATTTGTTGCGCACCATGCAGCCAGTTATGTTATCAATCTTCTTGGATACTGCTCCAGCGGCTTTCCAATCTGAGCTCAGGTCCACCTCTGGCACCCTGACGACCTCATCTTCTGCGGCATCAGTTTCAACCAGTTTGGAATTGGTGAATTGTGTAATCAGTTCTTTACACCGATTATGGCAAGCTAGTATGGCAGCTGATCTGGTCATCCAAGCCAAGGACATCAAGTCACTAGAGACAATTTTGATGAAGATGTCACCTTATTTCATATTTGGTGGCGACGATATCAACCCACAAGGAGTAGATGTAAGAAATTTTTGTTGCTAAATCAAAAAAATATGCATGCCCTGAGCTAACAAGAAGTCTTACGTAAAGTTGAAACATCTGTTACAAAATCTAAATCTCATGTACTGTGATCTAGTCTCTCTGTTAGCACTAGTCAAACCGGATTGTAGCAATGCTGTTGCCATTCAGATGAACCTAGTCGGAGACTACATTACACGCTTGCTAGAGAATAAGGTCAGTTTGATTGCTCAATTGTCTATCCCATCAGAATCATAAGGCTAAGGCGACAAAAGAACCAGGTGATAAGCATGAATGGCAGCACGGGACCCATGCCTCCTGAAGCATACTGTGGAATTTTTCCGATCATTTGGTCTCTATTGAAGCATGACCTGATTCAGCGCGACCACCCGAAAGTAGAACGGGCAAGTTGGGCAAGCCGGGTGGTCAAAGCGTTTATTGATCACTTGGATGGCCTGAGTCCCAACTCAGAGTTAAAGTCTCTGGGCATCAACTTTCTTGCCAGGCTATGTATCGTGAGTTCGTCCCTGATGGTCAACAAGCAAAAACAAAAACAAAAACCCCTTTCAAGATTTGGATAATTGATCACATGATTGGTTGGCCCGGACGCTTCTCAGATGGATGATTTGCCTAGCTGCCAAATGGCATGTGAGCTTGACATTCTTACGCCTGAAACACAGGAAAAGTTGCGCCAATGGATGATGGGCCTTCCTAAATTATTATGGCAGTTAGGAAACAAGAATCCGGCGACCTCTCATGTCAGTCAACCTGTAATTTTGGCTCGCTATATCCCTCCAACGGTTGACCACCTACTATCACTCTACAGCTTGTTCTTTCGTTTCTACATCGGGTAGTCAGTCGACCAATGGTCTTTTTCGAAAACTGTCTGGTTGACTTGCCGCCATTGCTGGTCCCGTTTTTCTCAATTGATCATCCCTCTTCTGGCCGGACCATCCCCGGCCCATATTCTCGTTTGCCTCCTTCTTGTAGGAAGTTATCGGAAGGGATCTGTTGGTATCTTCTTAATCAACCGGCTTTCATCCCTTATTCCGTTCAATTAAGAGCGGCACTTAAGGTCTCCAACCCCACCTTCGACCAAAACTCAACAATATGCTCAAATTGAGTGTTCGTTGAGGACAACTTTGTTAAACTGCACACATGTGCATTTTTACATACACATCTCATAACCGAATGGTTGGTCTACTCAATTGATAACGTCGAGAATATATATCTACAGCTGTTCCCTAGAGATTTGTAATCATGACCGCCCAGAACATCAGTCACGAGTAGTTTAAGATCTGTTTTTATGGACACGCCTATCTACAAACAATTGTGAACTGTGGAAAAAACGATTACTGCTATGTCAAAAAATGTGCAATCAGGATTGGAATGGAGCACTATGTCCAGGACTTACGGCCCTCGACGAGTGAACATAATTTTCATACTTTCACAAGTTGAAGGGCCACCGGGTCGCAGTCACTGTTGAAGAACTCTAAACTTCAGCTTGGTTCAACGAGACCAGACTCTGAAGTTAAGTCTCCGAACCACTCTCACTGGTGCTTACTTGAGACCCAATGGATCGGTCCGAAGGAAGTTTGCAGAAACTAGTCAGCGAATACCAAGGTGAGTTGGACTCAATGACCCTTTCATCGGTTGTTTAACTAGAGTTAGAGTTGTCAGATAAATACTAACGGGTGTTGGCTTGTTCATTTAATCGAGCAGAGCTAAACGGTTCGACGATCGACGAAATCACTGACAGACTACCAACAGCATTGGAACTGTCTCGATCGATCGCCAATAATCGACCGCTGGTCATTCGGTCGTACGCTACACTGCAAAAGGTCGTACATTCGTTAAAGGATGACCAGTATCATCATCTCGAAGGTCTAGAAGAATGGACCGACTCGAAGCTAGTTGAAAAGCTAGCTGATCAACTAATCACAGTGGCAAGAACACCATGTGGGTAAGGAGATTTGACTCTGCTTTTCTAATTCTCGATGAAGCTGACATTTATTCCTCTAAAAGTAACGCAGATTCAATCGTCGATGGAAAATATTTTGTCGAACCGGCATGTGCGTATGAAGCCTATTTATAACCACCTCAGCCTATTACATGGCCATAATGTCAGATCATTTGACTGCCATTTATTGCCCGTGCTGACTCGATGACCTAGCAGAAGACCCCGTTCCGATTTAATTCATATGCAACTTTGCTGAAATCCTGACCTTTCGCATTACGATCGATCGATCCACAGATGACAAAGTTGCGATGTCTGATTTCCTAGATGGATTACGCGTCTCGGAGAGCCTGCACCACGATCCATCCTCAAACACCTCAAATCATGCGGAGTCTTCAGCACGGATGAGGGATGTCGTTTATCTACAATCTCAAGATGGGAACTTGACAAAAGAGCTTCTTCCACTCCTTTCCAATGTGGGTACTCACGTGCCCATAGCCAGCCAGGCGCTAGGTATAATCGTCTCCTCGTTGTACTATATGGGGAAGCGTGATATGATATTTTCATTAAAATCTAATCGGTGTTTCTGTTTCACCTTACTTGCTTATCTTACTCTCAGGTACCGATCAACCTGACGCCGTTAATCTTTGGATTGGCGATGACCGCAGTATTACTTCACTTCACAACGGTGCGTAAAACGGAGGTTTTGGCAAGCTTATTTTATGTTTTTTTTCTTCTTCTTTGAAATGGCCGCAACGACTGACAAATGGGCAACTACTCTACAAAAGATCCATATGAGAACTTCTACCTGTTAATTGAAGGATCGAAGACATTCACGCTGTTCCCGCCAGTGGAGTACTATTGTCTGCATGAAGGGAACTACCAATCGAGCAAATATCACTGGGACGAACCGGGAGAGAAGTGGACAATTATACCCAAAGATGCTGAGAAGGTGCAGATGGTTCCGTGGATTCCGATTGATCCTTTAAATCCAGATTACATCAAATACCCAAGATTTAGATTCGCCAGACCAATGAGTGTAACACTTCACCCAGGGGACTTACTATATCTTCCTTCGCTATGGTACCATCATGTCCAAGCACACAGGGCGACTCCTAATGGCTTAATTATCGCCTGTAATTGGTGGTAGTTGAGTCACCATTCCCCTCGAATACCTTTAAATCTCTTTTCTCCCTCTTGGCTATTTCTTATCATTGACAAAAATATCAACCTTCCGAATGTAGTGACATGAATTATGAAGGTGCTCATTACGCTTTATTTTCGTACCTCAGGAGACAAGTACTGGCGCTAGATCAATCTGACCAATCGAAGCCTGAGTCGGAGAAAGAGCACTTTGATGATAATTAGAATTTTGCTGTTACTCGAATGTGGACATTAAGATCACAATGTCAAAGAGATTAGAAGATCATTAACTGAAGCAATTAGCAGATCCATCGAGACAGGCCTGAAACTACTGGCTACTGGGGTTCTGGGCGGTTAGAATTCCAAATCTCCAGGAAACCTCTATAGATATATACTCTCTCGGTTATGGGGTGTGTTGATCAAATGAACATGTTCTTGTCAATCTAGCTGCGCGAGGAAGGAAGTAAACTAGTACCACTTGCTCCAGCTCACCAAGGATGTCTTCACCAACGATGTACCCTCCTCGCCAAGCTGGTAAAGGTCTTCGGTGGAGAGGATTTATCCTCAAAAATCTAGTACAAGCTATTGTTAAGTTAAACAGGATCCTTCCTCAGGAGTTCCCCTCTTTGTAGCAAGGAAGAAACAGTGGACAACTCTGGCTACATTACCGTGTTAAAGAGATGAAAGTCTGATAGGGACAAAGAGTTAATAAGGTCCAAGGATGGAGGATGGAGACGTGAGGAGATGGAGCAAACCTGGTAGGGACAAAGAGTTAATGAGGTCCAAGGATGGCGGATGGAGACGTGAGATGGAGCAAACCTGTGGTGGCAGAAGAGAACAAAAAGAGGATGAAGAAAGAAAAAAGGGAGACATAAGATACATGTAATAGGCTAACTAAATCTAGTTACATTAGACCCAGTAAAATCTCTAGTTAAACCCCTTTTTCCAAGTCTTGATTACTTTTCATTCAAATACTCCCCCTCACTTGTCACTTTTCTTTACACCCTGTATTCCCCATGAGCACATTCATATGTATCTTGAGCTTATCCCCAGTAAGATTCTTGGTAAGAGTGTCTGCTATCAATTTTGTTGTTTGTATGTATTCAAGAGACAGTTGATTTTTGAGTACTAGGTCTCTGAGAAAGTATAACTTGAAAGGCATCCCCCTTGATCCATGAAGATATACCTCATTCTTGCAAAAATTGATGCAGTTGTTGCTGTTGGTGTACATTCTTAGAGCTGGCTCTGATTGGGTTAACTCGGCAACTATGTTTGTAGTCCAGAGTAGATCCAGTGTGTTCTGCGTCATGGCAAAGTATTTGGCAACTATGGATGAGACCCCCATAGTCCTTTGAACTTGACAACACCATCCTACCGTTTCTGTAAAAATACCTGATTGAGGCCAAGAACAACTGCTTCTTGGTTCCACCACCCCAGTCGGCGTTGGTAAACCTAAGGATTTTGTTATGTTGCTGACTTAGTTGATCAGTTCCTAGCATCAGGGAGAGCTTACAAGTACCATGAATGTAGTTCAGGACATGAATCGCCGCCTTGTACCAGATCTTCCAAGACTGGAGATAGGGAAATGGCCGCAAACACCAGGTCTGGTTGTGTGCATTGTAATAGCCACCGGATTGTACCCATTAGTTTTCTGTAACTGAAAGGAGGAATGAAATTGTCAACTTTAGTGACATCTCTTAGTTCTAGCCAGCTGCTAGGCAGCGGATACATGGCATTTTGAACTTAAGATATTGAAATCTTCCAGCATTTGAGATATATATTTGCCTTGAATGAGATCAAATTGTCCTTGGGTTTGAGAGATTCTTATGCCCAACGTGTATTGGATTGGTCCCAAATCTTCCATCTCAAAGTTCTTCTTGAGTTGAATCTTGAAGTCTTGTTGAAATTTGAGAGAAAGTGCATTCTTTCAAGTTCTGGATCCCCGTATTTTCCCCAACATTTTGGGCAATTCAACGGCTAATCTTTCAATAACTGAATTTCCATTTCACCACTGATTTGGTCATCCCCTCTTGATACTTGACCATTCCATTATTCCTGTTCCTTTATTACCTACTCCATTGTTTCCTACTCCTGCCTATTCTATTCTATTCTATTCCTTTCCTACCTATGCAATCCTATTCTATCATCACTCATCTATCCTATCATCACTCATCTATCCACCATGAAAAAACAATGATCACTTGATGGCAAGTGAAATTTGGGCAACTTCACTCATCTATCCTTCATCTATCCACTGCTACTCCTTGAATAACTTTAGAACAAAATTGGGTATTCATTTTTCTACCTTGTACAACCAGAGGCTGTGCCTGCTCATAACAGCTCTTTCTGCCTTCTGTGCATATAAGTGTTGGGTAGCTGCTCAGTGCTGCTCAGCTTTGATTGAACTAGATACATAGCTCAGTGGAAACTTCATTCCAACCCACATTCATTTGCCTTCCTTCTGCCCAACAGTCATGTCTGAGCTGCACCAGATTGAAAACTGAACTGCACCAAACTGAACACTGAGCTACACTAGGGTTAATGCTGAGCTACCAGAGTGAAACTGAGCTTCCCCAGGGGGAATATTGAGCTATTCTGGAGTGAACACTTATAAGCTGTGCCAGACTGAACACTCATCTGTGCCAAAGTTTGCAATGAGTGTTGCTGTGGTGACTCCTGTGCTCAGCCAGGGAAAACTGATGAGCAACAGAAAATAAATGAAACCAGTGAAAACTGAGCATGATCAGTGAAAAATGAGCAGAATTAGTGAAACTGAGCAGAATCAGTGAAAAATGAGTGGGATCAGTAAAAAAAGAGCAGAATCAGTGAAAAAGAGCAGAATCAGTTAAAACTGAGCAGGATGTGGAAAGTGCACAGAATCAGTCAAAAATGAGCCAAATCACTGTAAACTGAGCAGAATCAGTCAAAACTGAGTATAATCAGTTGAAACTGATAAGAATCAGTGGAAGCTGAGCATAATCAGTAGACACTGAGCAGAATCAGTGGAAGCTGAGCATAATCAGTGGAAACTGAGCAGAATCAGTGTAAAATGAGCTGAATCAGTGAAGTGTGATCTGAGCCAGTGGAAAATGAGCTATTATATTAAACCACCAGTGAGAATCAAATATACTGGAAGAGTATGATTGGAGCAGCTTTGGAGCTTAACCAAAGTTGCAGAATGTCACTTGTCATCAAGTGAGCATTGTTTTTTCCTGGTGATCCTATAATCAATCTTCTATCCTATCATCACACATCAAAAATCCTCTCACTCGTTGAAGACTCTCTACAAATCAATCAAGATCAACAAATTGAAAGCTTTAACTTCTTTATCCGAATTGACTCGACTATGCTCCTCAAATTCTGCTTACAATCCTTAACAGTAAAGTTGGTATTCTTTACTATTTCCTGTTAAGTATCATACAGTCACTTGAACTCTTCTATTTTTTTGCTTTGTGTTGCGCTTAAACCATTTCCTCTTTATGAGAATCTGCTTATCCTCTTCATCTATACTCCTTCACAACTATTCCATTAAAAACCTATCTTCTCAGTGGTACAACTTTCTTTTTCTACTTTTTCTATATCTTCTCTTTCTAATTAAAGTCTCTTTCTTTGTTTGTAAAAGTATCTGGTTTTAGATGACAAGAAATAAAACAGTTTTTGAATAAGTCTTTAACCCAGGAGCCACCAAAAATGATATTGTCAATGTGCACATAGAGAAAGAAAGGAAGCAAGGGATCTGCCGAATAGTAAAGACATTGGGGTTTTTTTTTTTTTGAAAATACCAATATCTTCAAGATCCTTGGAAAAGATAGCATTCCAGCACCTAGGAGATTTTTTTAATCCATAAAGGGCTTTATTTAATTTTAATATTCTATTGTTAGGGTTATTCACTCCGTTGGGGTATTTCATTTAAAGTTCCTTGTCTGTTACTCCATTTAAAAACACACACTTTAACATCAATTTGTTGTACTCTGAGATGCAAACAGAAAAATAGGGTGAGAAGAATTCTTAAGGAAGTGAGTCAACCAGTGGATGAGAAACCGGAGTTATAGTCAATCCCCTTGCACTGGTTAAAGCCTTGTACACATAGTGGGTTGATAAACCCACGCCCACGCCCAATGCACACCCTTAAAAAAAAAGGTGTGCACCCCGAACACCTTTTTTTTATCGGCTTGCGGGCTGCACACCCATCTCTGGGCGTCAGCACACCTGTAGATGGGTGTGCAACCTGCACGCCCATCTACAGGCATGAAAAACCGGGCCTCCCTGCAGGCGTGCAGCGGCACACCCCGTTCAGAAAAGGGTGTGCGGTTCGCACACCCTTTTCTGAACGGGGTGTGCGGCTGCACACCTGCAGGGAGGCCCGGTGTAGCACGCCTGTAGATGGGCGTGCGGGTTTCACGCTGTGGTATTCCAAACCCTGTTTCAAGTATCATACAGGATTATATTATTTCATTATCTTTCAGAAGCTAAAACAGTAGCAATATATGTGCATAATTGAAATCTAGGGTAAATTTAATCTATAGTCACCCATTTATGTTAGGGTTCACACAGCTGTATCAAAAGATATACAGTTAAAAAGAATTATAGTGAATAATAAGTACATAGTATATGTATAGAAGTAGTATATAGTTTAGTGTCTGGTCAAAAGACACAGCACATTCTCTGTGGTACAGCCTAAGTACCTAACCTCACCAGCAGAAATAGCTCACTTTATGCACTCCCCGCATGAAGCAGTGCAGGATTAGAAAACATCACCAGCAGGAATAGCTCACTTTATGCACTCCATGCATAAAGGCAGTGTAGAACAAGAAACCCCACCAGCATAAATACCTCAATCAGACGTCCCACCAGCAAAAATCCCTCATATTTTACTATATAAGGAGGCAGGGACAGAGAGAAATTCGATACATCCCACTCCCCACCATCTAGCTAGCAAACTAAATAAAATTACCCATCCATATAGTAGTGTGATCTTAATCAGGTGACCCACAACAAAATCTTTCATATCAGTTTAAGATACACAACAGTAACAAAAGGAACAATTGTTCTCTTTTAACTAAAGTTTAAGGAAGAGGGTACAACACTTTGAATATTTCACATTATACCTAAACATCCCTCTACTCATTTCCTCAGACTAGACTACATCTAAAAAGAAGGAAATAAATAAATAAATCATAAACATATAAATACTTGTTCCTCATCAATTCCAAAAAAGCTTGTATTCCATTCACCAGAAATTTCTGTAACAATCCATCCACTATCTACTTCCCTGATCCCTTCATCAAGCTCATTGCTGATTATTTGTACGTTGAAATTAGATCTTTGTCTGATAAGAGATTACTACATAAATAGTTCTCTTAAAGAAAACAAAAAGAAAGTTATCAGCCACAACAATAAATACAATTGTTGTGTTAACTCTTGTAGTAAATAGAGGAGCAGGTCTTTCAAACCACCCTTAACAGTTGTAATAAATTCATACATACCTGAAATACTATAACTGCTATTTCCCCCTCACAGAACTACCCCCGTCCCAAAAGGAGCTCTCACAACACCCATCTACAGGCGTGCTGACGCCCATCTACAGGCGTGCTGACACCCAGAGATGGGCGTGCAGCCCACACACCAATAAAAAAAAGGTGTGTGGGCTGCACACCTTTTTTTTAAGGGTGTGCGTTGGGTGTGGGTGTGCACCTGTGGGCGTGGGTTTATCAACCCCTGTACACATAAACTTTCCTTATACTTGATAATATTCCCATCAGATTCTGTTTCTCTTTTGAAAACCCAGATTTTACCCAGTGCTCTTTGATCCTCAGCTGGTTTAACTTCCTCCCATAATTTGTGACAAGAGATGTTGTCTAGTTTTGTATTAACCTCTGATCACCAATAATTCTGGTCTGAAGAGGCCATTGCTTGTGAGAAGGTACAAGTATCATTGGATTCTAAGTAGGTAGCATGAGCATGATAGTCGGTATGTCTTGTGTGAGTTAGGATGTTCCTGGAATCAATATTGCCCATGATTTTGTTCACAGGAGACATCTAGGTACCTTCAGTATTATTGTTGGGAAAATTCTCCTGGGTCTCAGCCAGTAGTTCAGAGTTTTCAGATGCTGGAGATTCAGAAGTAGTGGCAGATTGAGGAGGAAATTCAAGAGTAGAAAGCTCAGGTTCATCTATTATGTCAGGAAATATCAAGGAATTGTTAGGGGATTTTACAGATGGAAGAAGGGGGAATATAGAATCATGGAATACAGAGTGATGAGATCTAATAACTTTACCTGTCACCAGCTTCACCATCCTATAATTCTCTCGTCCATCCCTGTATCTCAGGAATTCTCCTTCCACTCCACGGTATCCAAACTTTCCAGAGGGAAGATTTATCTTCATTATTACTTTGCATCCAAACGGATGCAAGTCTTGAGAATTTAGGTTTGGCATTATGCCACAGGGAGAAGGGAGTCTTGAAATTTATAGATGATTTAGGGGTACAATTCTCAAGATAAGTGGCAGTATTTGTTGCTTCAGCCAAGATGTACATATTCTATGCACACCATAAATCAATCCCCACCCCAGCTGCTGAAATTGATACCAGCAGAACATTACACTCAGAATGCCTCCTGAATAACTCAATAATCTTGTCACGCTATGCAATGCTCATTTTGACCTTCTTGAATATTTGTTGGTGTTAGGTGTGGTATGTCAAAGACAATTTTTGGTGTTGAGACTTTTCAAAGAACAATGTCAGTGCGCTGCAAAATTCAAATCTCAATTCCTCAAGATTCTGAAACCTAATAATTCCAGCATTTCTCTTGACCCAGAATCCTCTTTCCCTTCTTCTCTCTCAGTCCATCTTCCTCCTCTTTACTCATCTCAACCACAATCCTCAAGTCCTCTTTCCCCATCTTCTCTCTCTCAATCTATCTTCCTTCTCATTCCTTCCTTCTCTTTTCACATCACAACCACAATTGTCAACCATCCCATCTCATCTAAATTCCTACAATCAATCATTGATCTACTTCCCTATCAATTGTGATCAATCAATAGACCTACTTCACCTCAATCTAGCTCAACTTTTTGTTGCAACTTGGTGAGAAATGAATCAAAAGTTCTCATTATCATGGCGCCTGAATCCTCAAATATCCATTCACAAACTAACTCTCTTCTTTATCAGTACTTTGTTCTCTTGGCCTGTCCTTTTCTTTTATAGTCAAGTAGTTGCTCTCAAAAGTTAAAATCTCTCTTGGGTATGCTTTATAAATCTCTCTCATCTTAAATGTTATCCTCTTATATAATTTTTTTATTATTAGTGTACTGTTTTTTTTTTGGCAATAACAATTTAGTTTCTTTACTTGGTTTGTGGTTGCAAATCAAAATGAGCTCAACCCCTCTGTTGTAGAATGCAGAAAGAACAGCTGCCACATCCATTGACCTACTAGACACACTGTTGAAATACTGTAATCCACAGTACTCTCTTAGCAACACATTAGGTATGGACTTGGTAGCCTAGTTGGTAAAGGCAGCACTTCTAGTATAGTGTCTTAGCTTCTGCTAAGGTCACTGGTTCAAATCCTGCCCAAGTCAATCATTTTCTGCTAAATTTCTGAAAAATGCTTTGTTAATTCTAACACACACATCAATAACCTGTGTATATTTTTTACTTAGTGTTCTAAACAAACACCAAAGTAATCTTTGATACTGTATGATCTTTTTATTAGAATTTTAAAGTGTAAGACTTATCAATTTCTTACTGTACACACCACAATAAGTGGAGTAGAGTCCAGTTTGTTGAAAAAATGCCTGGAATTCCACTCCTTCCAAGGATAGTTTTGAAGCATTGTCTCTGGATACTTCTTTCTGTGCCCCTTTAATTAAATATTAAAGGTGCCAGCCCCTCTGCATCAAAGCATTGAAAGGGGCTTATTTCCACCAAACCTTACTTGTTATAATGAAAACCCTTCTTTTCAGAAGGAAATCAACAGCATTTGTCTTGTAAAATATTCAACTCTGTGTCACCATTAGCTGAAATTTAGGGGTCTGGCTGTAAACTCTTTCCCAAAACCAACCAACCAACAAATAACACAAAATTATTTAACATTTTTTCCAGAATTGAAAACAATTACTACTCTAAAACAAGAGCAAGTTTTTTCTCTATATAATTTTTTATATTTAAAATAAAAAAAATAAAAAGGATGACAATATCAATTTTTTACCTTATCTCTTATCAGTGTCCCAACGCTTGTAAAAACAATTTTACACCAAGGTAGTTCAATCAATCCCAACACTTGTCAAAACAATTTTACACTAAGGTAGTTCAATCAAGATCTTCTTTTGGGTCTCAATAAATCCTGTTAAACCCAGTAAACAAATCAAGCTTCCTTCAACTACTTCAGGACCTGTGAAACCAGTCAAGAAGATAAACAGGAAGGCCAAGAAATTTCTTAGTGAAAAAGCCATACCTTCTGATTGGGATTGAAAATCAGAAGACAACTGTCTACCATCTTTCTTCCATAAATCTGAGAGTCTAGTACAGAATAAACCAGGACCAGAACAACCTACTATATTTACTGAATTCAATGATACCAATTCTTTGCAAACCTTGAGTAAATTAAAGGCTGTCCCATATTGTACAGGTAATTCAACTGTGATTCTTTCCAGATTCTTTTCCAAGTCATGAAACTGATGATGATTTTCATACCCTTTTTTCCATGTGGTAATTTTTTGAATCATTTCTTGTTAAATAACCATATAATTTTCCTGCCTGGGTCCCAAACACCAATCTATTGCGCAGAAGCCACAGTGACTGTCTGCTTCAACATTCAATTCCTTGCTGACATATACTTTGGGGATTTCTGTCAGCCACAGAGTAAATATCATAGTACCTGACATGTACCAAGTAACTGCAAAATTACTATCAATTATTATTATTATCATTAGGGGGTATCAAATATTACCAAATCCACCATTATCTAATCAACTGGTTTTGAAAATCCACCATTTTTACAAACCATGGATATATATATATAATGATTCAGAACTCTCAAAAGTGAAATTTTGTGGAAAATCCTAATTCACTGGTTTTAATTGTGGATTTGGTCATATTTGATACCCCCTATTAATAATAATTACTGTTCATTATTTGTCCTTATCCTTATTAGGGGGTATCAAATATGACCAAATCCACCATTATCTAATCAACTGGTTTTGAAAATCCACCATTTTTAAAAACCATGGATAGCAATATAAAATGGTTCAGAATTTTAACTGTGGATTTGGTCATATTTGATACCCCCTATTATTTATTTTTATTCCTTTATGAAGTAATAACTTAAATTTATTACAGTAAATTCATTACAATAATTAACAAACATACTTTAATATACATTCATGAAATAACACATGAACAATTCAGGTTACTCTATGAAATCTTGTTATACAAGGCATGTAAATTGCAGGCCCTTTGCCCAGCTTTCACGTGACATATCCAGAGTAAAAGATGTCACTCTTTTCCCTCTGATTACGCCCACATTCCTTATCATTGGAATATTTCACTTATAAGATATGTACTTGAATATCTTATAAATAAAAGAACATGTTAATATTATAATAATTAATAATTATAAGATGTGTCAATAACAAATGACATCATTATAGGTTGATATCTTTATTAATATTAATAACAGATCATTTAATACAAATGTAATTATGTAATCAAATTACACTAAGGACTACAGATCAAAGATCTGTCCCATAACACTGCCTTAGTAGAAATCACATCATAAACATTAACAGATCCTCCCAAAAGGATCTGTCTTCCCCCTGAAGCTCCCCAGTACCTCCCAGGTCCTGGAAGCGCTCACAGTTCCCCCCTGAGGAGATATTACAATATATAAACAGACTTTAAACACTTGTTTATCCCCCAGAGAAATATTAGAACACATCAGCACAGTACATACCATAGAATTATTTACCTTGCTTAGTTCCCATTCTCCAAAAAATACCCCAATTTCTGGATAATCTATAGTTTAATACTATTATATCATCAAGAATTGGCCACAACCTACCTTCAATAAGGTAGAAAAACACAAACCCAAGTGAGTAACTCCTTGGATGCCTATTAATACTTTGCATGGATTTGGATGCGCCCTTTTGAGAGCAAGCCTCTCAGGCAAGACTTACTGATTGAGGATCAATCCTTTTACAGGATGTTTTACCAACAAAACACTTTAAAACCATCAACCTGAATTAGTTGCAACCATTAACCATGGTTAGTTCCACACCCAGGCTGACAGATTTTATGTGTGGTAGGTGCAGCAAGTGCTCATCTGGGCCCCACAGGAAATGTGGAGTGGAGCAGAAGGCTCAGGAAAGAATTAGATGGAAATTTGGTTTGGATGCCAGGGATTGAAATGTCCATAAGCCCAGTGCCAAAATGCATAAAAATGCTTTTATACTAGTGAATTCAATAAACAACACTGGTTGAGTAAAAAAAACTTGTTGGTAAAGTTTCTTCCCAACAGGGGATTCATCCAACCACTTGTAAAACAGAAGCCCTTCCAACAAGTGGCTTATACAATTAGTTTTTGGATATTTATAGAAATATACATTCCCCCTGCAAAGAGATAAATATGCAAGTGCCACAATGTATTGGAATGTTTTCAATGTGAATGGAAATTATATTCAAAATTTTGCCTGAATAATCCTTTGAATATGTATATTTAACTCTCTTAAAAAAATTCCTCATGAAAATCAATTCATTTCAAGTTGTGACATGTCAATAGATATTGAAAGAGGTATTTGGCTTAACCGTATTTTTTATTCACATTTCTGGTGTGATCTTAAACTTGCATGAACTTACCCAGATCAACCAATAGTGCTCAAATCTGTAAACAAGTCATCTTCATTTACAGACAATGCACAAATCATTGTTCATCATCATTTATAGACAATGCACAAAACATTGATCATCACTTTGAAGTTTGTATCATCACTTTTAACAGTTGTTTAATGTGAAACGTAGTGTTTCAATGAACATTGGATGAATCAAAAATATTAAATATCTGTTTGGCATCCAAAATTGAGATCCAAGTTATCCATCACTGCAAATAAAACTGGCTCACCTGCAGTTGAGCCAGTGGTTTTTTCAGTGCATAAGTAGAAGATAATATGAAATGTACCTACCTATGCAAGATATAATGGGGTTAATTGCTGATTTTGATATCAACCCAAGTTACACATGATATCATACCTTTCACCAACTTCTATTGAACCAAGTTCAGATACACTTCTTAAAAGTTATGGGAGTTTTACTCAAGGAAGTTATGTGGAGGAACTTGTATGCAAGTGCTTCTACATTCACAAGGGATGTTTCCAGAAATTAAGGAGTTTCACCAGAGGCAGAAATGTCAAATTTGTTATTCTCCCAAAGGAAAGTAATCCACGGCATAAGTTCAAATTAAAAAAACATGATAGAAAGAAGATTGAGACTTGGAAATAGATATGTGAAAAAACTACCTGGCTAGGTATAAGAACTTCAGTGCAGATCACAATGACTTTCTGCTGGAGAAATAAATGATAGATGCTTCCACTTTAAAAAGAGGGGACAGGTGATGGACTAACTTGATTGCAGGTTTCAACACCAAACTGCTCCATCAAATTTTAAACTGAGTCCTGTGGAATATTTGGTGTTGTCCTCAGGGGCACCAGTGGTGAGATACTTATCAAGTTACAACTGGCTGGGAAAGTGAAACAAGGCCAGCCAACCCCATGTAGATGCAATAGTACAAAAGCAAAAGTTGAAGCTAGTCTATCCTCTACTACAGGCAGGATAAATATTATCAAGACACACAGAAACCCAAGGAATTAAAAATTTACAAGCTCACCACCCCAGCCAACAAAAGGCCTCCATCACCCAGTACTTCAAGTTTTTTCCATCAGTTGCCTTTTTGAACCTTATTTGCCTGATGGTCTGTTCACCCTATTTCTTCTGCTCTTGCTCATCTCTTTGTCTCTGTCATCAGCAAATCTCCTTGAAATACAATCATCTTGCCTAATCTTGTGTCATGTTGTCACTTTAGAGACCACAGCTCACAGGGCTAGGGTCGGAGGGCCTGTGGGGTAAGGATTGGGGGCATGGTGGGCTGGTTGATAGCTGCATGAGGTAGAGTGGATGGGGGAAGCAGAGGGCAGAAGAGGGGAAAAGAGGGAATGAGTAATAGAATACAGGAGGCTGCAAAATCATGATTTTATTTTTTTTGGGCACTCAGTCTACCAAACCAGCACACTTTCCTGTCCTAGCTGTGCTGATATTGTTTTTTTTCTGAAGTTTGAAGTTATTCTGCTTTATTTTTCTTGTAATCTTTTTAATTTGATTTTTTAACTTAATATTCACATGGAACTGTCGTCCTTAACCTTTCCGAATTATTTTCGCCCTTTTCTACGAGCTAAATGTCATGAAGGGGTTGAATACTTTCAAGAGGCTATTGCCCTGGTGCCAACATACCTCATGTCCCTGTACATCGACTGGAAAACCTGAAAACATACCAATAGTTGCTGCTAGCACACAAGACAGACGGATGCAGTGGCACAGGGCAATGAGTGCGGGACATCATAATAATTCAGCACACGTGGGTGCGGAACGGGCCACCTGAAGTACATTGTGGGACTACTACAGCTGAGGATTTTCCCAATCGAGCTATACACATTGTATGATACATAAATGAATGGAACGTGAGACTGCTCTAAGCACCTCCACGGAGACGAAGAACTAGGTGAAGGGTGGACTCCTTCTGAATGTTGTAGTCGGCAAGGGTGCGACCGTCTTCAAGCTGCTTACCAGCAAAAATGAGGCGTTGCTGGTCCGGAGGAATACCCTCTTTGTCTTGGATCTTTGCCTTCACATTGTCGATGGTGTCCGAAGATTCCACCTCTAGCGTAATGGTTTTACCTGTCAAGCTGTTGGTTTATCAAAGGTCAATTGATCTGACAAAGAACCAGAATACTGTCAAAGCGAAACGTACGTCTTGACAAAAATTTGCATTCCTCCTCGAAGACGAAGGACCAGATGAAGAGTCGACTCTTTTTGAATGTTGTAGTCAGCCAGAGTACGACCATCCTCCAGTTGTTTTCCGGCGAAAATCAAACGCTGTTGATCCGGGGGGATACCCTCCTTGTCTTGGATCTTGGCTTTGACGTTGTCAATGGTGTCCGAGGATTCCACCTCTAACGTGATAGTTTTGCCAGTCAAGCTGTTTGATCATAATGGAATCTGTCAGTAGTTGGGCTAGCAATCATTGGCTAACATGTGACGTACGTCTTAACAAAAATCTGCATTCCTCCCCGAAGACGAAGAACTAAGTGAAGCGTAGACTCCTTTTGGATGTTATAGTCGGCTAGGGTACGGCCATCTTCAAGTTGCTTCCCAGCAAAGATGAGACGCTGTTGATCAGGAGGGATTCCCTCCTTGTCTTGGATCTTGGCCTTGACGTTGTCGATGGTGTCTGAGGACTCAACCTCCAAGGTGATGGTCTTCCCTGTTAGCCTGTGAGATCAAGATGATGTTAGTCATGACATAATGACAGCACGCAGTGTGTACACTTACGTCTTGACAAAAATTTGCATCCCGCCACGAAGTCGGAGGACCAAGTGAAGCGTGGACTCTTTCTGAATGTTGTAGTCGGCAAGGGTACGACCGTCTTCCAGTTGCTTACCAGCAAAGATCAAACGCTGCTGATCTGGGGGAATGCCTTCTTTATCTTGGATCTTGGCCTTGACGTTGTCAATAGTATCAGAGGATTCAACCTCCAAAGTAATCGTCTTGCCTGTGAGTCTGTGGAGAAAACACATCAGGATCAAAGCGAGGGGTTCGTAAAGTAAATTGGCGTACGTTTTGACAAAAATCTGCATGCCACCTCGGAGTCGCAAGACGAGATGAAGAGTGGACTCTTTCTGAATGTTGTAGTCGGCGAGCGTGCGTCCATCTTCCAACTGCTTGCCGGCAAAGATTAGTCGCTGTTGGTCTGGGGGGATTCCTTCCTTGTCTTGTATCTTGGCCTTGACGTTGTCAATCGTGTCTGAAGACTCAACCTCCAAAGTAATGGTCTTGCCAGTCAAGCTAAGGATTGGGGTCAGTTCTGGTCCTGCGCTGCAGGAATCAGAGGTTACCTACGTTTTGACAAATATTTGCATTCCACCACGAAGTCGTAGTACAAGATGCAAGGTGGACTCCTTCTGGATGTTGTAATCGGCCAGGGTACGTCCATCTTCAAGTTGCTTGCCGGCGAAGATCAATCGCTGTTGATCCGGAGGAATGCCTTCCTTGTCCTGAATCTTGGCCTTCACGTTGTCGATGGTGTCGGAGGACTCAACCTCCAGGGTGATTGTTTTGCCCGTGAGTCTGTTGCGGGGAGAGAAGTTAGAACGACACATAGTAGATATCAACCAGATTAGATTAAGACGCACGTCTTGACAAAAATTTGCATACCACCTCGAAGACGAAGGACCAAATGAAGGGTGGACTCTTTTTGGATGTTGTAGTCAGCGAGGGTGCGTCCATCCTCAAGCTGCTTACCAGCAAAGATCAATCGCTGTTGGTCCGGAGGGATTCCTTCTTTATCTTGGATCTTTGCCTTGACGTTGTCGATCGTGTCTGAGGACTCAACCTCAAGGGTAATGGTTTTACCCGTGAGCCTGGGTGAAGGGGGCAAAGAGATTAGATGGAGAATGGAATCGGTTGAAAAAAATAAAAAGTGGAAACAAACGTCTTGACAAAGATTTGCATTCCTCCTCGGAGACGAAGGACCAAGTGGAGGGTGGATTCCTTCTGAATGTTGTAATCAGCCAGGGTTCGTCCATCCTCTAGTTGTTTACCAGCAACTGTGTGAGTAGAAGAGCTCAGTTGTCGAAAGCTGGCATGACGCAAATGAGTTTCTAGTTAGTAAGCTTACAGATAAGGCGTTGTTGGTCTGGGGGAATGCCCTCCTTGTCTTGAATTTTGGCCTTGACGTTGTCAATGGTGTCAGAAGACTCGACTTCCAAGGTAATGGTCTTACCCGTGAGTCTAGTGAAGGAAGAACGGTAGGCGATTAGCGAGAATCAAGTGGTCGAGATGAATCTGAGTCAGCTTACGTCTTGACAAAGATTTGCATGGCGAAAGGTTGAGATTGGTGGGGGTATGTAGGTGGAGGTGTTACTTAACGAGCTAAGACGTTGAGATGGAGGTTTGGTTTGGAAAGTGATACAATGGTCAACAGGGAAGAGAAATGGAATGTAATGGAAACGGTTTGATGGTCGTCAAGGGAGGGTTGAGCTGGCAAGGGGTTTTTATACCTAAATACGGGCGGGGCAGTGCAGTCCGCAGCGAGCCCTGCGGGCTTGTCGATGTTCCACCAACATCGATATCTGGGAAGATCGATCCTCCGGGGCCCGGGCCATGTAAATGCATAGGCCATGTATGGGTTATGGTTTGGATCCCTTTACATGATAAATATGTAGCTAAATAGGATCGTGTCAAAGTGGGTGATGATGACGTCATTGGTCACATCTCAATGTGTTTTCTTTGTCTCAAACATTAAATCCATGATAAATATCAAATATATGATAAATATTAATACATATATGATAAATATTAAATATATGATAATTATCAAATGTGAAGCTTAAGCCAATCAGTGTCTGAGTTCAGACTCAAGTCACCATTGACATCACCACTTTGTACTGGAATTAGAGAAAAATGTTTTACTCCAACAGGATACTTGCCTTGAGATATGTTGAACTAGTGACAGTTTACCCAGCCCTTATTTGCATTGCACCTATTGTGTTTTTACTAAAGCTTAGGCTTCTCAAAGATTTCTGGATGAGAAGGTTATGGGGTTTGAGGGTACAGTAGCTGTTTAATCTTCAGGTTTTTGCCACACAGCAATTATGAGATTATGACATGATTCCCCTAGCTGTGATTGATTTAAAACCTTCCTTGAGATCCCTATAATCCACTCCCCCCACTCATCAGCCCATCTCTCTCACTAATGCCACTTTCATCAGTCAATACCGGCAACAGAACACTGCCAACATGATTGCCTAGGTTGAGTGCATCTAAGTTCAACTGGGATGAATTCAACCTGGGCAATTATACTGGTAGTGTGCAATGGCATTTTGCTTGTACACTCTGGAAACAAAGATTGTCATGGTCCACATGGCCCCCCAAGGAATTAGATTGCCAGAAATTCACTGCAAGCAGAATTTCCTGGGCTGGAGTCATCTGAACTGGGATTACTTCAGCCTAGGCAATTATTCTGGCAGTGTAACAATTGTAAGTAGTTTAGTGTATCCTCTGTGTGTAGCTTGGAAACTATAGAGAGAATAATATACATAATATTATTTTAAAACCCAGGTATTATCACTTATTTCTGTGCAGTGATAATACCTGGGTTTTAATGAAATTAAGCCAGAGTTTCATATATATAGCTGAAACTGTATACAAAATCTCTGAGGGTGTCTGGTATGTGGGAAATTATTAAATGGGAGATAAAAAAGGGACAAAGACGTACAACACAAAAAGATGATTGATGGGTTTTATGGATGAAAATTTTTTTGAGGGGAAATTCTTAGAAGCAGAATGGAAAGAAATGTGGGGAAAGATACAGCAAGAAATGGTACAGAAAATGATAAGCTGGTATTTTGTGCATCCAGGGATATGAACCATGCTAGCCTTATTAAGGATTGTCTTACCACAGTATTGGAATTGTTTATTCTTTGGTGTTTCAGCTTAATTAACCCTTGAAACTAGTCTTGGAGGGCCAGAGGTTCAAATTTCTTTGGCTTTTGAATTGTTTCCCAAGCTAGCAAGGAAGAAGAAATAGGTACAGAAGCCTCATTTTTCATTAATGGGATTTCTGAAGGCATGTTTTATGGGGATTATGTGAAATGAAGGCTGTTGGTTTTTAGTTTGTAAGAGATTTTTGAGTTTGGCTCTGTGTTCTGCTGCATTTTATGTTCTAGTGATTGCTTCCAGATCTGCTAGTGAGAGTAAAATTTCTCAGTTGGATTGGGTTTTCATCAACCAGTGAGGGACTTAGTTGGAGAATTGAATAGAACTTGATGGGATAAGTTGGTTTGAGCAAGAACAATTGTAAGTATGTTGCCTGTGTCCTACACATCTTTTATCTGTGTGTTCTGGAAAAAGCCTTATGCCTTTGAGAGAAAGACTATAAAACACAACACACTACAAGAAACACTCTAGAAACTGCCAGCAGTTGAAATGCAGAAACTCAAAGGAAGCTTGGAGTGATAGTCAAGCATTTCTCAAAGGTTGTTTCAATTAAGCTGCAATGCACAGTAATTATAATCTACATTGCACAGTGACTGCACATGATAGGGTATGATGTAATCCCATGAAGTTACAATAACCACAGGCAAATCAAGGTCATGACTGACATAAAGGTTGCATGGTCCTGCATGTCACAGAAAAATTTACAGTGCCCTGTGTCATACACAATTTTCAGGACTGCGTTTCATGTATGTAACCTGTAGTGCACAGGCCTGTGAGACCTGCTGCACAGTCACTGCATATGTGACAGGTTGCCCATGTGAGCTGCATGTCATGGTCCTGACAGCTTGTCCTGTTTATGTAACAGGACCTCCATCACATGATATGCATGCCAGACTATGCAATCTGTAGGCTTCTCATGACCCCGGTTTGCCCAAGGTGAATGGTGGTTACACTGGAGTATGCTGCATTTCAACTGCTGCAATTTTCTAGAGTTTTCTTTGTAGTAACAGTAGATTTTATTTCTAGCTCATTTGTTATTATGAAATCCAGTGTTGGGTATCTGATGCAGAAATATTATGATAAAAGAAGGCAATGAAGAGAAAGTGAGGGAAAGAGATGAATGAAAGAACAGTAGTTTGCTTACCTAGCCATGATGAAGGTTAGTTTTGGGTCTTGACTGAACTAAGAATTAAACAGTAAATTGAGATTATGTAAACTGAATCTTGATATTTCCTGAAACCAACAACTGAAAAACAAACCTGGCCCCAACTTCCTGAAGTTGACATGCAGCATTCTCCAACCAAGTTGCCATTGTATCTCCGCCTGTTTACACACTTAACTGTTTTGGCACATTCACTGTGAAATGTGCACAGTGGCTGTGCATTGGAGCTTGGCTGGTTTACCTTTTGTGAAAGTTTGGAGTAAAACCATCAGGTTTATTGGAGTTTCTTCATGTCAAATGCAGGCAGGTGGGCCAGTTTTTTTTGTGGTGCATGGTTGGTTTTTCACACTTCCCCTCTTGATGACCTATTGTGGACCAGCAATAGAGAAAATCCATATGTATCACTAATTTGTTTGGATCAAGGCACTTAGTCTAAGCTTACAACCACATTGGGTTGGAGATAGGGGGGAACAGATCTCCATTTGGAGCTAGGTGGGTTTAAATTTAGCCCTTGGTAATCCTGGGACTAAATCCCATATGAATAAAAAAATCACATAAAGTAAAAGCAATTTACATACAACCCCTGCTAATCCCCACCAATTTGGCTGGAATCTCAAATTAGCTAATTCTGAAATCAATTTTATTCCATGCTAACTTAGTGAACAATGCAGCTGCCCTGAAAATGGTAGGCTCCTTGGTGGTGCCTCAATGGCCCTGGATTTTGGAATGCATGGTTCCCTCACTTGAAATTGGCTCTGCAGGGCTTTTTCCCAAACCCTTTCAACTGTAGCCTGTGCCAAGCAAGGTTTAGGGTGTGCCACAAGGGTGTTACAGCTGGCTAAGCAGACTTTGGGATTAAAATTTCTTTGACCAAACTAGGGCACATGCCCAAACACTGGATACACCATATATTAAGCCTGTCTGGGTAAATTCCCCAAAAAATTTCAAGACAAAAACACTTGTGCCATTCAGAGGATTTAAAACAGTAGCTCTGCTGGAGAATCCTTGATGTCAACTTGTAGCATTGAGTTAATTTTTTCTTGAATGCACGCATGTGGTTGGCTTGAAGTCTTTCACTTTTCCAGCAAGTTTTTAGTGTTTTCCTCAAGAATGGAGAATTCTGTGAAGGAGTGGAGACATTGATAAGTTGTTCAGAGAAGACTAGGTAAATTAGACCATCTACCTGGAAGAATTGTACATTGTCCTTGCTGCCTTGATTTTGGGAATTTCTCATGGAGCTGTCAGAAGTAATGGAGCCCTTACAGTATGAGGGCTGGGTACATTGACAAGATGTAGATGTTGATAAAATGTGTTTATTATTGCATTCAATGGGGGATGGAAACCAGGGGCCTCCGCTAGATGGTAGGGCCAGGGATGCACAGCTACACTGATAGTCAATTTATATTTTCTAGTCATTGGCACTTCTACAGTTTCTGATGACTCTAGGTAGCTGTTATGTTCGAATAAGCTGATGACATAAATAAAAAATAACAATAATATATTGCATGTTTATAGAATCATCAACTGCAGACTTGCTTTTACAGCCTTCTCAAAGGCAAGAAAAATGGGGTAAAGTTACACAGAAGTACATAAATACAGATTACATGTACTGTAGATAAGCATATTTTTTAGATGGTGATTATCCTGTTCTTGTAAATGACAAGGCTTGAAAGAACAGTAAAAAGTCCCCTGATCCCTGTAGTGCACTAATGCGTAGTGCCAATCAAAAAGGAAAAACTTTGGGAACAAGATATTGCAGGAAGGGGACCATAGATGTCAGTGGGTTCATGCACCAATTCGACCATGAGGAAGGAAAGGATGAATTGACAGTGCTCCAGGATCGCCACTGCAGCTGCCCCACGAAGTAGACATGATGCTGGGCTCATTAGGGTTCCAGCTGATGTCTCTGACCGTCGGCTCAACGTCCTCGACGTAGAATCCACGCCGAAAGTGATCCGTACCGCCAGCCCAAGATGGTCCACCGCCCCTTTCAGACGGTCGATATGGGTCATTGAAGTTATACTGGTTACTGCTGTTGGGGACTCCGATTTCTTCTGTCCGGGTCTGCGATTTCAATAACGAAGCTGCTTTCGAGCGATGTATTATCTGGGCTGTTGTGCCGTCCAGGTTCCAGATGTGGATGTTCCCATCTGCTGAGCCTGAACCTATATACCTTTGCTCAGTTGTATTGGGCGGCGAAAAGTGCACTCGAATAAGAGTGTTGAGCACAGCATGCCCACGATATGTCACCACAGATGAGTCTTGAGGGTGTGTTAAAAATTCTAAGAGATGTTTTTTTTGTTGATTCAGTTTCGTTTTGTTCCACTCAATTCGAGGGGATCGGGCAATGTTTACCTGCGCCACGGTGACTTACTTGGTCGAGCATATGATCCATGGCGATAGTCCCAACCGGGAATAAATGTCCTGGGTTTTTTTATGGTCTCAAAATCGGTACCAGAGATCATTTTCCTCAAATCCCACAGTTTGGCTGCTTGGTCCTTCCCATTGCTCACTATAAATCGACCATCCCCTTTGGAGCTCACATATGTGATTCCCTCGGTGTGCCCGATGAGGGCGCTAAAGATTGAATCAATTGATAAATCGACCAATCGTCAGACAAAAAAAAAACTACTAGTCGGGTCCGACTAACCCAGCTGGCTTGGCGTTGTTTAAAGAGCGCCGGTCCCAAACTTTGATGTATGAATCATCAGAGCCGGATACTAAAATGTTGGGATCGGATTTGTCGGCAAAACACACCTGGCGAATAAAACAAAAACAAAAACATCAGGTAAATTAAGAGAGGCATTTCGCGACGAGTTAATATTCCAGCACCTCGGCAGAAACTCAACTGCGTTAGTATCAATGGAATGTCCCTTTATGTTTGACAGGATTGTTCTAGTTTCGACGTCATATGCAACGATGCGCCCTGTTTGATTTTACCTTGAGGATGAGGATAAATTTGATTGGAATATATGGTAAAAATATAGGAAATACGCTACTTGCCTTCAGTACAACCAGCAACCAATTCTCGCCCTTGAGAATCAAACCTCAAGCTCCAAATGCCTATTCCGCGACCCAGGGCACCTCGCCGGTCATCATCAGATAGACACAGGACCTCCTGTTCATGCTCTTCTAGGCCTAGGCCTAGAACCGCATCTTCGCCCCTAGTCTTGACGAGATGGACGTAGGGCGTGATGGAGCTGTAGGCAAGCCAGTTGTTGTCCGGACTAAGGCTTGCATCGGTGATTGTCCACTGACAGTTCTGAGAAGGCGCTTGAAAGGTTCGAATCAGTTTCAATGATGAGTTGTGTGTCGATGTATCCCGGATCCCCCCAATTTGATGCGTATTTCTGTGGCCTCGAGAAGACGAGCCGGTGTCGTGCGATATCTTCGAAGAAGTCACAGGGGGAACGGTCCTACGACGTGTTGCAATCGTCTCAGTCAAGTACATAGGAAGGCGCTTGGTATTGGTTTACAAGTTATGCATACTCACATGTCATAAATATAGACTCTGTACGCTTGCGTACAAGTATAGAAGAAAGTACCATCTATATGTACGGCGTCATTTATATGAAAAAGAGCTTCAGCCAAATCATGATTGTTAAGCATCACACCAAAGCATGCAGCAGTTGAACGGACCTTCAGAATATTGCCCGCTATAGATTCTGGATCGATAAGCCGCCACTTCAGTACCGGGAGAATTTGGCAAGTGATTCTACAGATGACGATTAACAGATAAGAGACCCACGCTAGGACGTTTCAGAAGATGTCTGGGGTGATGTTTGTAAGGAAAACTGAGCTTACAGATGCTAGTTGGCCTTTATTAAACCCTCGATGGGAAGTTTCGGAGGCCGTCAGAATATCAAAACTGTTTGAGGAATGGTCTTTAAGACGCTTTTTCGACGCAAGGTAGTGCTCGGGTGGCTGATTGTTGTTGTGAGAGATATCAAAGCATTGGTTCTTGGATGTGCCATTTGTGATTTTGAAGGTGTGTATGACTACCGACTTTTCCATACAACCCACTGCGCTCCAAGTTGACGCCATCTTGGGCTGGTTCCACAGCGGACGGATAATAATCAGAGGCTTGGCCGAATTCGGGACTTATGTTGGATTCCTCAAGCGTTTCGAGTTCATCAGCATCCCATGTATCGTCCGAGGCTTGATTCTCTGTCTCCTCGATATCGACATCTTCCTCACTCTCCTCTGCGTCCCCATCAGTGTAGTTCCAACTCTCATCTTCCGATTCTATAAGTTCAGGAGAAGCGGCATCGATCAGCGAATTGAATTGATGCAGGGTTCATCCAGAGTCGTGCACGACCTCAAGACGATAAATCTTCTTAGTCACCCACCAGAATCGAGACCTAATAAAGACCTAGCCATAGACATCGGAAAACGGATCCAGATCGAGTGTTGGATGGGTGAAATGCTGGGAAGCGTTACGGTTGACAATGGTGTTATTGGCAACGATGGGTCAACACGCGTGTCTTCGCGCTGCTGCGGAGCGTGCGATTGATTTTAAATTTGGGTTCTATAATTCCTTTTTTCAGGACGAAGAATGAAGTATGCCTTTCCTTCCTACATAATATCTAACCTTACAACATTCCTCCTACTCTGAAAAAAGTCTCTAAAGACACTTGAACTGTGGATTTTGCAACAAGCATGGTCTATGCTCACCAACTCAACATCCCATCTAACACAACATTTTTCACTGCTATTATCTCATTTCCAGAATAATATACCGGAGAAAGAAGTATCACTCTTTCCCCCCATGATTCAATCCAACAGTTATTGTATAGGAAACTGAACTGTGAAAATTATGTGGGACAGTAACTTTAATTTGATTGAAAACACCTGTGAGGGTTGAATAAATTGCAAATAGGTTGAAAGGCTATTTCAACTTATGGCTGGCTTGAAATACTACAAAAGAGAATACTTGAGAAATTTAACTTGAGTTTTATCCTATAAAATTGAAATTCTGGGAACTAGCCTTCAAAACTAGTATCCAGTTAAACAAAATTTGGGTGCTCCAATTTAGGTTCAAATTCAAGACTAAATAATTTGACTCTTCACTCACTGGTCTGAATAAATTTGGTGAGAAGTGTTACTGTAACTACAAGTCTTGACTCAGCTTGTTAGTGGTAAATATTTATATTCTTGTTTGGCTTTTTTTTCTCATCATATTCTTGCTTGATGTGATTTTAGTCCCCACTTTTTCATTCTAGCTTCTCTTTCTCAGAAATAAATTTCTCAACTGTTCAAAGATTAAAGAAGATTTTTTTCATTGAAATTTCATCATCTCTCCTTTTTCTTCCCATTGCTTTCCCCAAAAGAATTCATATTCAATTTCACCTTCAATGCTATTTTTTCCCCCTCTATAATTTTATTACTAAAGAACACAGAACCAGTACTAAATCAACAAGAGAGGTAAGAAGGGTACATGATACAACAGAACAACAGAAAGCATATCCGGTAGGGGTTTTTGATGTGTAGAACAGACTAATAGAGGTGATAAGAAACAGGAAAGAGGAACAATGGACTAATAAAGAATTAACATTAGTTTTTTTATCAAATAAAGAAGAAATAAGATTATTTTGAATGTTTTGAGTGATGGAGAGGCATCAACAATGTGATTGAGTTTCTCACCAAGTTGAATTGGAACAATAAATCCACAAGGAGATCAGAGTGGACCATTGGATTTATATGATGATACAGTAATTTTTTGACTTGGTTGAATTGTGGTGCAAGGTGGGGATAAGGGGAAGAGTTGAAGAAGAAAAAGATAGATAGGGATTAGAAAGATGAGGTGAATAGGATGATGGTGATGTAGATGAGGATTCAGAAGGGGTGTGTGAAGATTGTTTGGAATAGAAAGATGTATGTTGTTGGGAAGGTTGTGGATGTAAGGGATAGAGTTGGAAGAGAAATGTATTGTCACATACACTCACACTATTATAATATGTTCCTGTTGTTTGTGTGTATCTAGTTTTCTCATTTCTCTAAAAGCCTCCTTCCCTGGATGCCAGTGGTTCTTCTTTTTCCTCACTCTATTTTATCTCTCTACCACCAGCATCCCAGCCTAACAGAATGTGGCAAAATGAAAGAGATTGAGTTTTGTGGAACAGATATACATAGTTAGAAGAGGAAGGTAGCAGGAGAAAAGTTATATAGAAGGATGAAGAGATACAATTGTGGCGGTATGATGATTTCACCCGCTTTGACAGCCATTCAACTATTGTATAGTGTGCCATAAGTTTAAATTGGACTACACAATAGTGAGCCGCACTCAGATGTCCTCAGCAACCCCCAAGAATCCTCATCTGTCTTTTCATCAGTTTTAATGACTGGTACATTTTCATTTGCAAGCTGTGCAGCTCCCTTCAATTCCCATTGAGGTCAGGCACCAATTTTCTTATGCACTCAAAAAAAATCTCATTTTCACACCTGTTACAGTCTCCGCTGCAGTATTGTTTGAGTTTCAAGTGATTCAACCAGCTCTGTGGAATAATGACTCAGGACGCATGAGAGTGAGGTCCTGTGTTTTGTTTCTAGAAGAGTTGACCAAACAACAACACTTGTTTTCCACATTCAGTGAGTCGCCTTAGGTGTGCGTTCTCCAACCATCCAGCCAAAACAAGCACCTTTCCCCAGGGCATGTGCATCCTTGAGACGGTTCATTGCACACCCTGGAAAGTTTTTGGGTGTAAACCAAGAAATCTGCATAGAAATATGGGAATATATATACTCTAATTCCCACTCCGGGGCTGGGAGGAGTACTCTTGAGTGTGATCTTTTTGAACCTATTTACATAGAACATAATTTTAAGGCACCTTGTATATTTCCAAAAAACAAACAACAAAGGGCCCAAAATATTGAGGCAAGCCCTGGTACAATGAACAGCATACCAGGAGTTACTCATAGTCATGTTTCAATAAGCTTATGAAAGATTGGAAAATTGAGAAGTTTTTGTGTTTTTAATATCTGAAATGAATCAGTATAAGATAAGGGATACTCTCTTTTTTTATCCTTGTTTTGTTTTTTATGTTTGTTTTTCTACCTAGTTCCCTTTTTCAGTGCATTTCCACCTTTCTTGTTTTTATTATTCTAGTTGTATGTATTCTTCATCCTGTCTCCTATATTCCCCCCAATTTTGAACTGATGTTTACATTTATCCCTGGGTCTTCAACATGTTCTGGCCCGCGTAAATGCCAAAGTTGTTTCTACTGATTTATTATAAAACCTCCCAAGTATTCATCATTAGAAAACAGGCTGGGTTTTTCTGCAATCTGCTCAAGCATTGTATAGTTGCGTAGTTCAGAATTTTTTTCAGATTCCTTCAACCTATCCTTTTCTGCAAGGAGGTGTTTTATTCTAGCAGAAAAAACTTTTTTCTGTTCCAATGTTGATGAGGGTAGAGTACTGTGGGGATCATCTTTGAAATACTTTGCATCTTCTTGACCACTATGTAACCTTGCTTGTAACCCACTGCTATAAGACATAGCTTTGAATTTTTCCATGAACTTGCCACCAAGTTTCTCTTTGTCAATTAGATCTTCCCCATAGTTTCCTATAACCAAATCTAAAATTAAAAAGAGAATGTTGCGGTATTTTTCATTTCCTTTAATATTTTCTAGGTCCCCAATTTTTAAAAAGAGTTTGGCTATATCTGTAATGCTCTTCTGTACTTCCTGTATCTTGGAGGTCAGTTGATCTGAACGGTCTACTTGGGATTCACCTGATGCTAATTTTTCTTCTAAGGTATCTACAAGGTTATATTGTTTGAAAATTGAATCATTGATGTTTAATTGTGCAAATTCTTCTGCAATGGAAGTTAAATCATTGCCAGTTTCCCCTTCTTCAAAATCTTTCAATTTTCCATTAGCATGGAATCTGTCATCAGTGATAAAATTCAGCTTAAGTAAACCATAAGTTGCTCTTCTTTTGTCTGCAGCATCAAGAACTTTTGATTCAAATCCAAAAAAGATAAATCAAGAATAAAATATAGATTTGTTTTTGTCAGTAAAATGCATGGAACTCTTCAACATGTAAAATTTTTCACCTTTTTCCATATCTTCGTAGAGGTAAGCATTCCCCCCTAGTGAATAGTAGATGTATTTGCTTGGAAAATTCAAATAGTTTCTGTGATGAAAATTATGCCCATATTGATCCTCACCAACGAGGAAACCAATTGTGGCAGTTTCCACAGTGTTTTTCTTTTTGAATAATTCTTCATAGGCTTCAAGACTCATCAAATTGTTTTTATAAATAAAATTTGCTGTCATCAAAATTAAATTCTGGAGGCGGAAGGTGTTTTGAGCATCAATGTTCTCTTTGTAATTGGCTGCCTTCTCAATTTCAAATGAGCCTAAATTATGTAGGAGAATATTTAGCCTGCTGACCAAATCACTACAAGAATTTTTGTATGGTATTGTAGGCTGTGTTTGGAAAACATCTTGGAGAATCTGATAACATCCCTCCACAAATGTTATTTTACCATCAAAAATTGCACCTAATATCATGCTACCAAACTTGGCCTCAGGCAAATTCCCCTTTATCTTCAAATTTAGAAAATCTTGGTAAGAGAATTTGTGTTTAGAATTTTTTCTCATTTTGGTTATGGGAGAATATCCATACTCAGAGTAGATGATTTGAGGAATATCTCCTTTTTGTACCCATTGACTGATATCTTCTCCACCTAATCTGGACACTTCAGTCTGCACATGTGGTAAGAGGAGATCCTGAATATGCATTAATTCTTGAAGATTCTCTGAAATTTGGATGGTACCTAGTTCTTTTTTTGCAACCTGAGTTCTGAATACCTCTCCTATTGATCTTCCTACATATATTCTCACATCCCGAAGTTGACCAATTACATGCAGAGCTGTCATTTTCAGGAAAAATCTCATTATCAATTTCTAACACTATGGCTTCATTGGGAGTCAATTGAGGATTAAGGTGGTGTAAAATTGATGAATGCAAAACTTACATTCCTTTGTGGAATATGAAAGGTATGGATTTATAGTTATTTGGTTTCTCAAAAGCACTTCTTGAGCCATGTCAAAAGCTAGAATTGGAACAAGCCATAAAAACTCAGCTATGATAATTTTTTCCTGGAGGTTACTTGTAAAATGTGGAAGATATTGTTAGAAAAGGGAAAATACCTTGTATTGCATCATATACTTCCCGATTTAGGAACTCTGTCATCACATTTGTAATGGGGTTAATGTAAATTCTCCCTCAACTGAATCAATGGGAAGCGAACCTACATCTTGTCATTGCATGTACTTGTCCTTGGCATTTTTTATGTCCAAATCCAACTGTTTGCGAATAACACAATGTTCATCATCCAGAAATTCTACTTTCAATTTCAATTCTTTCAGTCAGTTATCTGAGAAAAGGGACTTTTTCTGAACTTTGCACATTTTTTTCTTACCAGGTTTTGATGATGGGGAGTTGAATGCAGCTCTGAAGTATTCATAATATTTATCTGCATTACTTCTTTTTAAGGAATAAAGTGGTCCTCTTCTCATCACATATTTCCAGCACTTGGTTACAATGATTGATCTCAATTTTTCAGTCTTTATTCCATCCAGTATTTTCTCTGTAAGATATCAATTATCCATTTTAATGTTCTGGAAAAAGAAATAGATTTTCAAGATGACCTATCATGAAAATCAGCTTACCTCTTTTCATAAAATTGCTCAAAACATCTTCTGATATGTGATTCCTTATTTCAAATCTCAATCTTTTATGCTTTATTCTATTCAGATATTCCACTGTCAAGTACCAATGCACATATTCAGTTTTACAGTAAAATCACTGCCCTGTAAGCAGGAAGGAGGAAGATAAATGTGCATCTAAAAACACTTCCAGAATAATTGCCCTTCATCTTAGTTAAGAGGATGGACCCAGCCAGCTTAATTTAGGTTGATATCAACCAATTCAATATAACACCATTCATATGTCATTAGTTTAGATCAACCAAGTATAAGTTGGTTGAGTGCATTCCACTTTAGCTGGGATGAATTACACCTAGGCAATTATTCTGGGAATGCAATGAGATATTGTGTTAGACTTACATGATTTTCTTATGTGCATCATAGCATCAAAGGTTTTCCAAGCATTGTATTGAGCTGAATATTTTTTGATGAATTTCAATGATAATCAGTCAAGAAAATATACAGAAATGCGGTTTTGAATATGGATTGGAGAAAATAAACACCTTTTTCTTTCAGTGATATTTCCACATTTTCTGAATCTTTATTGAAGTCAAAATGAGTTTTTTTGGATTGTTCCCTTTTTTAAAAATGGATGGATCTGTGGCTCACCTGTTCTTTGTAATCTCATGGTCTCTTTTCCCACTTCTGGTTTCACAAAAGCTGGAATTTCTTCAATTTCACTGGAACTTCTGGGAGAAATTTCAGTAGGGCCAGGAGATGCATCAATAACTTTATTGAAAGCCCCTATGTTGGCTGGGTAATTTGTGACAGAAACATCTAAAGGTTTTTCAAAAAAATCGTAAATGCAAGTTCAAGATTTTAGTGGCCCAATGGCAAGAAACGAGAAAACCTGGTTTAACTAAAGATTCTGATTCAAGCAGCAATGCAGGCAAGCTTTGAGTCTCTGGAAAGTAGTGCAAACATAAGGCTATACTTATAATAATTGTTTTCAGTTGCAAGAAATTTGACATTGAAAATTTTGTTCAGTAGTTGGATTGTGTTCAAGAAAAATGAGAGCTTAGGGTTGATGGATATCATTCCTTTTATTTATGGAAAATCCTCAAGGCATGTATTTATGCAGAAAAATTGTTTGATATAAATACACAGCTTGAGGCATGTGTAACTTTTGAACAGAGATTGAAATGTGTTGCAAATATGCACAGTCTAGTACTAAATCAGAGCAATACTGGCTGATTGTTTTATTTTTTCAAGAAGATGTATTGAATTTGTGAACAGAGAATACCCAACATGATACCTTGTATCTGATTCTGTAGTAGGCCAAGGAAACATGGTTCTATCATAGTCATACTGTGGTATTTGGGAGGCACTTCTATAAAGAGGAAGAGGTACAAAGCTTTACACAAGTTTTATCAAAGGAAATAAGTCAAACTTGAGGGGTGTGCTAAATGCACACCCAAAATTACAGGGGTATTAAATCAGAGAAATACTGACTGGTTATGTAATTTGTTCTATAAGATGTATTTCACTTGTGAAAAGAGCATACCCAACATGATACCTGATCTCTGATTCTTTAGTAGGCCAAGAAACCATGGTTCTCTCATAGTTATACTGTCAAGAGTGGTATTTAGGAGGAACTTCTGTATAGACTAAGAGATACCAAGATTTACACAAGTTTTATCAAAGTAATTAAGTAAAATTTGAGGGGTGTGCTCAATGCACACCCCAAATTACAGGGGTATTAAATCAGAGAAATACTGACTGATTATGTAATGTTTTCAATAAGATGTATTTCATTTGTGAAAAGAGTATACCCAACATGATACCTTATACCTGATTCTGTAGTAGGCTGAGTGACCATGCTCATGTCATTGTTATACTGCAAAGAGGGGCAGTTAGGAGGCAGTTCTGTATAAAGTTAGAGGTTCCAAGCTTTACACATGTGTTACCAAAGGAAATGAGTAAATTTAGATGGGAATTATCCGAGGATATTAAATTTTTTGTTCAGCCTCAAAGCTTCCTTTGTGTATTTCCTGCAGCCCCTGGCTTCATTACACAGGTAAATAATACAGAATGGGGTGTATCCCTCCACCAGCTGGGGGCTGAAAGTTTTGGGAATCCTTTGGGAAACTTGATATAATTTGGTGAAATATCTTCTGAGAGGGAAATAAATTGCAAATTTCAAACTTACAGGTGGTTTGAAAGACCTTCCCCTCTAAATGGTACTATAAAAATAACTAGGAGTCTTGTAATCAATATTTCTAAAGATATTGCTTATTCCAGGATAGATCTTACTCTTATATAGTAATCTCTATCAGAACTAGATTACTCAAATCACTATTTGTCTAAATCTGTTACAACTTCTGATGAGGATGGATAAAATAATCCAGTCTGATTAATTACATAAGATAAAAGTTGTTACTAATGCTGGGTTTTCAATTGAGAAGGTGGGTAATGATCTCTTCCTTAAGAAATCTCTTTATAAGGCACTGTAATCAATACTAGAGCTTATTTTAATTTTAACATTATTATTTCTTACTGTTACTACTACTACTACCACTACCACTACCCCTAACACTAACTATCAGCCTGGGTTTGTAACTACCCATGGTAAGAGGTTGTTAATAATTCATGTTGATGATTTAAAGTCTTGGTTTATTGATACTTATCCTGTAAAATAGGATTAATCCTCAATCAGTAAGTCTTGTCTGAGAGGCTTGCTTTAAGTTTTCATCCAAATCAATACAGAGTATCAATAGGCATCCAAGGAGGTACTCACTTGGGTTTGTGTTTCTTACCACCATGGATGATTCCAAGGCACTCACATGGAAGCGCCTTCTTGTAACTTTCATGAAACTTTGAGTTTGAACCTCATGGTAATGTGAGTGTAAGTCATCCATAATTTTGGAAGAATTTTGCGCAACTGGTTGGCAAGTTCAGCTCACAGGTTGTGCAACTCAATTGTAACTTCTGGGTAACTCAAGTTCAAAATTTGTTAATGTTAGATTATATTTTGTTTGTGTTTGAATCTGAACTTGAGTCCTTGCCTGTGATCCAATAAACTGATTAATTTTCAATAGAAAAAAAGTGGATATCCCGCTGTGGTTCACCCTGTGGAGTAAATTTCAAACAATACACAAATATTTGGGTATTTCTTCCAAACACATAGAACATCCATTCCTCAAACATTGGAGTCAAATGATTCCATTGGGTTAAAACCGTTTTTTTTTAGTAGAGAACATAATGTGAACAAGATTAGTCTAGTTGGACAAAAAGCTTGTATCTTTTTTCCAAGATTTTTATCACTTGGTGAGCATAATCATCTATCTCCTGATCCAAACCAAACTTAGAAGAGTAGTGTATGTCCACTGTTGGAAGATAAGGGCTGAATATCAGATTGATGAATAGAAAATGTTTGAGCTGATGCAATATGCAAAAACACCACAACCATAGCAATTATATCCCCATCAGGAGTGCAGAAAAGACACCTAAAAATCTGACATGATATAATGTCCTGTTGATGCATCCCCAGTCCCCCTCAAAAATCAAATCATTGATTCTCAATGGCTAATGTTTTCTTCCTTTGACAATCTCTCATCCAATTCTCCATCAGATTGGTGCCTTATCCTAGAAATATTCCTCAGGTGGCATTCCTTCAAAGAGGAAACCGCCAAGTCCACATTCTAGTTTCACACAGATTTTTCTTTGGGGATTTGAGTGAGATACACATCAGGACAATAGCAAAGTTTCTGGGACCTGTTGGGGGCTTCTCAAATTGGGTGACTGAGGCACAATTTCTCAATCATGCCAATTTTTGATCAAACTGCAAGCATTTGTTTTCACCAAATATTCATTGCTCTCTCAACTGCAGGACCCTGCTGCTAGAATTATGATTGGGAAAAAAGTTCCATAGAAGGACTAACCAGACTAGGACATGGTTATTCCAATTAAATTGAGGTAAAATAATTTAATTGGGGAATATTTGAGGAGCTGTAACTATTCAGATAGTCATAAGTAAAATAATGCCAGTCCTCCAAACTTACAGGAGAGTTGAGTGCCTTTGTAGCTTATACTAAGTTATCTAATGTATGTTTAAAACTGATGGGGGGGAAGCCTTCAATTTGGTGAACAAACCTCCTCTTTAAATATTGAATAATTTTTAAATAATCCCTCTGTCAATTCATTTGACAGTGGGGTTTGGGGGAAAATTAAAAGGTGAATATGATCAACCTGTTAGTGGTAAAAGGTGGAAAATGGTTTAATTTTTAATTAACATGATGCCATATTCTATTTCACATTAATTAAAATAGCATAATATTTATTTCACCTTAATTAAAATAAAATAATTACTTCAACTATTAATTAAATTGTGAATAAAATTCATTTGGGGTTTATACTTTAAACCCGCTTTCCTGGAGAGCCAATCAGGTGGGAATAAATTTATAAGTCTTCCTTGCATATTAAATATGATTTACATAAATATTTATATTAATTTATGTGTAATTTTATACTATAAATTACCATGTGTTAAGCTTGGATTTTCCAGGATTTCCAAGAAGAAAAACTATTCCAATAAATGCCTCTTTATCCAATGATTGCGTGTTTGAAAATGTGTTTCTCCAAGGTTTTTCTGTAATAAATTTTTACTTATATTTGGTAAAAAGTAACATAAGGTAATAAAAATATTGAAATTGGTCATGAGTATGGCTTGAACTCAGAGCCTTCTCTCAAAGTAGTTATTTCTAAGCTTGTTCTTGAATATTAGCAATGAGACACTTTGCTGGAATGATCATGTCTAAATTCCATTATGTTCAGAATATCAAAGTAAATAAAGATAATAAAATAAAGAATAATTATAATTATTCAAGCTTGCAGTTTCAAGTATTACCTAGTAATATCTTGGTGGCTGACAAGGGGAGATTGGTTTATAGAAGGGTAATTTAGGTGGATTATGATAAAAACCGCTCACTAATTTTATATTAAGGTAGGTAGGTTTGTATGGTAATAATATGGGGCAAAGTCTTTCCAGAAGGAAAAGACCTTCCTTTTAAATATTACAAGAAACAAGAACCCCAAGGTAAAACTCAAGGAGTTTATCTTCCTTGGGGAAAATTTAAGAGAATGTTCTCCTTTACAAGGAGAGATAATGAATTGTGATTGGTAAAAGGGTAAATACATGGAGAGATGACAATCTCTCCTAAAATTTGAAAGTCTTATATTATGTGGTAACACTTTTTATTCTTAAGATGAATATTACATAAAATAAATGTATAAAATTTGAATTAAGGAGTAATCAAACTTAAGTGTTATCAATTAATAGTTTATTTTTTAAAACAAGTTTTAACCATTGGACTACAGAGTGTGTAATATTTGTTGAAATTTAATGTCTCAGTGTCTTAAACTTCTCCAATACCTTTGGGAAGCTTACAGCAGCTAAAGCTTCTTGAAGTGTGCCTGCCAAAGCTGGCTGACCCTCTCCACTCCATTTTGTATTCCCAGGTTCCTTCCCCACTGGACTTGGCACTCAAAATATGTATACACACAATACATACATTATTCACTATCATTAGATTTAAATAAACAAATAAAAAGGTCTGGAGAGAGGAAATTAGCCCTGAATGAAAATTTGGAATTGAGAGTGTAGACCCCTCAATGGCTGGTCCTTGCCAGCTCAAAATCATCTGTGATTCAGATAACGCCTACCAGCCATATTTTAGAAATTGTAGTATTGTCTAGATGGTAATTACTGACCATTAGCCATATGTATGGGGGATACTCATACATAAACACATAAAAAGTGCGTGCAACCCGCATGCCCTTGCTATATGTATTGTTAAGGTTTCTGCTCAAGATGAAGAGGCAAGGGAGGGAGATTGCTATCTTGGGATCCAGAGATAGGACCAAGGAGGATGGGAAAAATAATTTGGGGCTCAGAATTGATGAGTATTGTTTTCATCAATGAGACTGACTCATATGCACAACTGGAGAGCCCCCTCAGCAGGATCCAGAAGGGGGCCTAGCATTAAGGACATGAACAACTATGGGACTAGAAAGGAAATTTCATGTAACAAGACAGGACAGGAAAGGGACAGGGACAGGGACAGGGACAGGGACAGGGACAGGGACAGGGACAGGGACAGGGACAGGGACAGGGACAGGGACAGGGACAGGAAGAAAAAAAGTGAGTGTAAACTTAGACACTTATTCTGAAATGTATAGGTATGGGTTTAACTCATACCTATACATTGTTTTCTTCAAAAAAATATCTGTGTTTGCTTAAATAATCTTGGCCTCTCTCCCTTCAAGTTGAGGGAATTTCTTCAGTAAAATAGACTACCAGTATCTTCAACTGGAGGAAAGCCCTCTGTTCAAAGAGACTACATAGTCTCTTGTGAACCAAGGGGTTTCCTCTGGTCAAAGAGAGTTCAAATTTTCTTTGACCAGAGGACAACCCTCTGGTAGAACTACCCATAGGAAGGGTGTGCACACCCTTTCTATGGGTATGTGGTATGGGCTATGCCCATACCACATACCCATACAGGGGCATGCAGCTGCACACCCCATTTCTACTGGTGTCACATGCCAGTGGCAGGGCATGTGACCTGCACTCCCTGTAAGACACACATCCTCTTCACTAGATCTCATGGGAAGGACAGGAAATGGCCAAGGAATTCTAGAACCAAAGGGGGTTTTCATTTAAAATCTAGATTTGAGAGAAAGGATCTCTCAAATTATTCTAACAACTAGAGTGAAAATGAAGAAATAACAATGGAGAAACACTTACTCAGATGTGAGAGAAAGGATATCCGCCATCTAGGTAATGGTGAAAAGGCAGACTAAGTAGTCAGAGTTTGATTACTTAATCAGTTCTGGGTGATCTTGTGAAACCCAACACAGGAGTTTTACACGCCCCTTTGTACATGGGTGTGCAGGTTTCACACTCATTCAGTGGTGTGCTGAAACCCAAAAAAGGGTGTGCCCTTGGAGTGGGCATGAATTTATCAATTTCCATGTTGAATAACTTAAAACATGAGTTTATGTTTTTTCTCTCTCTTCTTTAATTATTTTGTAACTGAAAATGTAAAAGGAGGTTGTTACTGAATTTGTTGATGGGGATAAGATTTTTGTATGGTTCAATATAATGTTGGTAAAGACAAATCACAAAAGCTTTCCACAAAGAGGTTTCCTGTTGAGTGGATTTAGATAAGCAATGAGTGTTAATAGCCATCCAAAAGGGCATTCAGTTTGGTTAGTGTGTGTTACCATTGAAGGAAATAGGCTCACAACAAAATACAATTCAAAAGAAGTAATGATATTATATCCAGAACATTCAAATGGTGGAGAATATAACATGGCTATCCAATTTTTGTTATGCTATATTTCTGATGTGTGATCATCACCATATTTAATTTTCTCAAAGGAATTACATATCATGTTAATTTATCCAAATTTTTAAGCAGAAGCAACCAGTTTGACCCACAATTTCCCCATCCAAAAATTATCAAACTAATTATGTCAAATACAGAAATTGAAGAGTCAGAATAGTAAGTTAATTGTAAACCAATTACCCTACTCAATTGCACAACATCAAACATCAAACATAGAGATAACACATAAACCATAAAAAATCCAAAATCAAACATTAAAAACCAAAAACCAATTAGAAACAAAAACTTACACCTGTTTAATTTAATTTAACTATTATTCTTTTCACATTACATGATTATGCAACCTTATCTTTATTTTTCATTTTGTTCCCTTCAATATTAATCCAAAATATATACATCCAAGCATGACTGTGTGTTACTGCAGGTATGATGGATGTCTTCCCATTTGGTTTTGTATTATAGTTCAAAAATATCTAATCTATTATCTAATCTAAAACCTTTTGTATACATGATTTCTTTTTCTGTTTCTTCTCATTTTGTCATTTTCTATCATGCATTTTTTTCTGGTGGATAATAATACTTGTGGTTGTGGAGGATTTTGTAAAAATCTAGATCTTGTTAAATGTATATTGTTTTTATTGCCATATTAATTTATATTATTATCATTTACCTCTTGATCTCCATTTTATCTTCATGCCCATATTTATATTTATATTTATACTTAGCCTTTTCTTTTCAATAATCAAGTACACACACACTTATATCAATTCATGACCAAAAATAAATTGTCAAACTAAATTGTCTTTCTGTGTGTCCTTGAAATCAAACCTAGATTGATTTCCCATAATGACTGTGTTACTGCAGACGTAATAATGGATACAAAATGTCTTTGTAGAGCTTCTGATTAAATATATTGATCTAATTATTAAGTATCAATGGGCGTGTGCTGGTAGTTAAAACAGTTGTTGTAGAGCTCATTGTTAAACATTTGGATTAGATTATTGCAAGTCTTGGAGAAGGGTAACTAATAGGTGCCTTCGCGAACGTCTTGCAGCTGGCCTATTAGGTGCCCGCTCTCAATTAAGATAGGTGATGTCTGGACTGATTTACCAGGGGTGTAGTAATGACGTTACAAACCATTGCATTGCATGATTCCATAATACATACACAGCAAAAGGAAACAGCATTCAAGAGATTTTAATCTTGGATCTGTTAGAGTTTTCAAGACAAACATGTGGGGGAGCTTCTAATCATTTGGTGACGTCATGTAAAGCTTTGGCTAAGTTTTTGACATTGTGAGGAGTGACACCTGATAAAATATAACACGAATGAACCCGATTAATGTCAATGCTCATTGAAGAGGTCTATCCAAACTGATGCATGTCACTCACCAGCCATCGAGATACGACCGTCTTTGGTCATGTAAACGTGATGGTTTTTGGTCATCTGCTCCACTTGTTCCGGCGAAATACCAGCAAAACAAAACATGCTACATTCACAATAGTCCAAAATTAGCAAGGTAATCTTTTCGAGAGGAAAGTGGCGAGAGGGAAGGCGATAGCGGACCCTATTTGGGATTTGATATGGTCCCAGTTCCGCTGGCTTCCAAGTTCGTTCACTAGGGTGTCGTATAGGGCAGTACGCATTCCAATGATCCGATCGGCCATCAATTTGACTTCGCCGAGCCTGAGGAATCGAAAAATATTCAATCAAGAGACAATGAACACAATGATCAGCAGAAACAGAAACAGATCAGTGGATAAATCATGTCTGGGGAAAACAGGTAATTCGGGGAGGATGATGACCAGAAAAAACGAGACCTGCTTACCATTGTTTGTAGAGTGCAGGATCACTTAAAATGGTACCAGCAATTCTAGCACCATGGACGGGCGGATTGGAGTACATGGGTCGAACCAAGATCTTGACCTGACTCTCGACCTTACTTTTCTCCTCTGGACTCGAACAAACGACCGAGAATGCCCCGACTCGTTCGCCATACAGACCCATGTTCTTGGCAAACGATTGAGACAGCACGATATCCAAGCCTTGTGAAACAAAGTATCTAGGCGCAAAGGCGTCCCGGTCAACATCCCCCGAGGCAAAGCCTTGGTATGCCATGTCAAAGAAACTAAAATGACTCTTCTCCTGTTAATTATCATGATGTCCAATCCAATAATACAGCACATGTCAGCCTATGAATCTGGATGTTTGTAACAAAATGTTTGCAAGGCACCCACTTTGATTACTTGTGCAATTGCTTTCCACTGTTCCTGGGTGGCATCGACCCCAGTTGGGTTGTGTGCACATGCGTGTAGTAGGATGACCGAGCGATCAGGCGCGTTCTAATGGGGAAAAAGGGTTAGACGATAATTGAACGCCTTGTCAGCCCTGGAGAAATTTGAAAGGAGCAAGTTTAATCACTAACTTTGATGTCCTCGAGCATACCACTCGCATCAAGCCCAACCGTCTTTTTGTCATAGTAGCGATATTGCTTGACTTCCAGGCCGGAATCTTTGAAGATTGGAATGTGGTTTCCCCATGTCGGCGTGGGTAGGTAGATCGACTTGGAGTGGGGGTAAAATCGTTGAAGGAAAGCACCGCCAATCCTGAGAGCCCCAGTCCCGGAGATAGATTGGGTGATTGCGATCTGATCAACAAGAATCGACAAGAGTCAGTAGTTGTGTGGTGAAAATCCACATTGTCTCGCTTTCAAGTAATTTCTACTCACTCGTCCCTCTTTTAAGGGAGCACTGTCAGGGCCGTAAGCCAATAGAGCCGCACGCTTAGTGAATTCCGGGAAACCAGTGATTCCGAGATATTCCTTGTCGTACTTAGCCGCAACGATGGCAGACTCGGCCTATGAAGGGTACGAGCGAGTTAGTATAGTTTTTTCAAGGAGCTTTGTAGAGTGGATAATGGAAATGACAGATGTAGAAGCGGCTGAAGAACACTCAACTTGTCGAACGGATGGTAATACGAAAGGTTTCCCATCTTGGTCCCTGTAAGCGCCCACGCCAAGGTTCATTTTGAGTGGACTGCTACATGCTTTGAAAGCCTCGGTGACACCTATGGTCGATCAATCATTCGATCAGTTATTAGTGTGGATTTTGTTTTCTTAAAACGGAAAAGCATACCAAGAATCGGGTCAGGTGGACCGGCTGGAACATTTGACCAGGTGGTGATGGATCTGAGGGCATTCTGACGGGAGAAGAGAGCAGACCGAGAGGAGGTTCTGGTCAGTGAGCGTGCAAAGGAAGCCATGATGCCTACTTTGAATTTCGTAAGGCGTAAATGATATGTATGTCTGGAATGTGTGGTGGATGTTGATGGAGCTTGGAGTAGGCTATTTGTAGCTCAAGAGAGCCAAGGCAGACGGGAAGCTCACTGCTTAGTCAGCAGACTGGCCCCGGACTGATCATCCACACTCGGGGACAGGCGGCAAGCGACGTTGACACATTCGGTCCTTGTAAGGTCTATGGGTACTCGGTCGATGAACCATGCAGATAATCCTTAAGTTCATCGACCGAGTACACATGAGCTGAACGAATCCATAGGCGCGCGAGTTTCTACTTGAGAGTCGTTAAGCTTCTGTTGTTACTTAGTCGACCTTCCCAACCGGCCGGTCGATTTCTCATTTTAAATCGAACAGAGATCCTACCCAAGAGGGTTGATTCATCTGGCATTTAATATCTCTCTCAAGACAAGACTGATGATGGGTGGCGGAAGTCGGAAGTCTCCTGTAACTCATTCCAATAATCAAGTGCCATTATAGTATGCCAGCTTTGTCCAAATTTTGGATTGGTAACATTTTGAGAACTTTCCAAACTTGGGCTTTGGGGGAGGAGACTTCAGCAGTCACTTCATTGCAATTCCAAGATACACAAAAAAAACCAAAGTTCGAGAAGTTTAGGATAAATGAAAGGTAGCTTAGATCTCACAGAAAGAAAAAAAAATGAAAATGATATGATGAGAATGAATGAGCTGATCAGCCAGTTTCGTGAAGAATAGACAGTCAAAGAAGAGATAATGTAGGCAGTTTTTGGAAATGAAAAGGCGGAGAAGAAAGTCCAAAGGGTGTGAGTAAGAGGTTCTTCTAATTCATGAGGGTGTGTAGTGCTTTTCTCAGGGTAAATACGAATCAAGCTCTTGCTCAAATTTTACTCTAGTTGGAAGTTGTTCCGGGGTAATATTGAAAGCTTGTGATTTGACATTTCATCACGCATCTTCATTGAACCAGCTTGTTGTTTTTCACAAACAGGATCCTGAGAAATTGACGAGAATATTAGTTTTTTCTTCTTCTTTATCTTTCTTCTTGGAAACCACTCTGAGTATACTTGCCTTAGAGGCAACTGTGCCTTTACTTTCCTGGACGTGGTTCCACCTTCTGGGATATTCACCTCAATCGCCCATCGGACTAAAACTTCATCCTGATGGGAGTATTTTGACTTCCAAGCAGCAAGGTCCTTCTTAATTCTTTTTCGCATTGTGACTGATTTTAGTTCACGCTTTCCCAAGTTGGGTTTTCGTGAAGCAAAGTTGAAGCCAGTCCCATTTGATATCCCTGGATTGAAGTGTTGTTTTCCAGCTTCAGGTTGGGTCGCTTCTACTACCTTGTGCTGTTTTTTCATGCGAGTGGAAGTATCAGAACGGTTCGTGTCCAATAATTATGGCTCAATCCTAATAGATAACGTCTAAGGAGTGAAAAGAGGACTAACCAAGCAATCAGGTTGGTCAGAAGTCGAAGTACTGGCAGCCTCATGATGTAGAGCTGACACGGCCGCGAAGACGAAACATAGGATCCGAGAGATGTTTACCAACATTCTCACTTGGTGCCAAGACAATCGAGATAAATGCGATTTGTGAGCTTTTGACAGCGGAGGTATAGAAACAAGGTGAATCGGTGTAAGGTGAATGGTGTAAAGTACTCTTCTATGATACGGTTTGGTGATCTCAATGTTGATTTTAAGGAATAAGGAGAGTTTGTAAACTGACAGCAGTACTTGGGAGATCTTGGCCGGGCAAATCTGGCCGCCTCAGGTTATTATGGGCGAAGTATCGAGAATGTGAGAAGGCATGGCTGGGTTGCATGCGTATGTCCTTCAGGGACTTGGTAACAAAGCAATCGAGGGTTTGGCAGGGTGACCTGTCACCATGAATTGAGATGGCTCAGAGAATCTGCACAAAAGTTTAGATTGAGATGACAACGGGTGCTCATATCCTTACATACAGGGCATAACCCCCAATTGTGGGGTTTGGGGGAGGGAGTTATAGAAAAGGGGGCTTGATGAGCATAAGTTGGTATTTTTGATCAAAATTATAAAGCAAAGCAAACAAAAAACATGAATGAGGAACTAAAAAAGATGAATATAACTATTGCCTCTGAGAATTAGAAATGACTTATTTGTAAACAATATTTGATGTTTCATGTGAACAAAGCCCAATTTCAGGTTGAGGGTGAAGTACATTTCCAATTGTCTGACCTTGAGATTGGTTTATTGTGAGTAAAAGAGCAAGATTTACAGGGAATTGTTTCTATATGAGCTTGAAAGGCAATCCAGACTCATCAGGGTTTGATATGAAGGGAATTTGTGATATGGCCACCAATTGGTTGGGAAATTACCTGGGCACAAATTATATTTGGGCCCAGGTTATCCAGAATAAATCTAGTTCCATTAAAATTCCCATTTTTCAATCAAGGTTTCTCAGCATTTATCATAGGCAAACCCCTTTTCATTTTCAGAATATGAGGTGGAAAGCCTGAAAATGTTAAACTATTCATGTACTGTTGTGCAAGTATAGCTTTTGGGGGTAATCTTTCACTGAATCATAGCTTGTGTAAGTCCTTTCTGGTAGAATATTTGAAATATTCCAGCATTTATTTGGTGGACTGAAATATTCTTTCAGAAAAGAATAGCCTGGTGCAAAAAAGTAATCAGGATGTGAAAAAGACCTGCAAATATCTAGGAATACTTGTGTGATCAGATGATCCAAGTTGTGCTTGTTGGATCCACCATGAATTACCATTGAAGCAGACAGCTGTATTATTTTGCTTGAAAAATTAGTGACACCTTATCCATTCCCAACAGATAATAAGAATTGCTGAAAGTGAGCTGCACACATGTTGATGGAAAGGTAAATTTTGTTCTGGTGAAAGTATCTCCAGCAGTGAGAATTGATAATGCTAGAATTAACAATCTGAGGATGTGATCTCTTCCTTACATACCAGAGACCATAACAAACAGTAACAACATACCATCTTACCCAACACACCCAGATACCATGGGTTTTATACTTGAAACAAGAGATGAATAGGTGTGTATCAGTTACAAACTCTTTGATCCTTTTTTTGTCCACCCAGCGTTCCACCAGATCACCCTGATTGTGGGTTGAATTGAGAAAGCTGTATCTTGATTAGAGGTTGTAAGGAGCTACACTCATTGTACCTAGCACATCAGAGCTGTATCTCTGAGCACACAAACACACAAGGCCACAAAAAATGTGTTTGAGAGAAAAAAAGATGATTAGCAAAAAACTGCAAAATTCACACGGTGAGAAGAAGAAGAAGAAAAAGGGTTTGTCCGTGTTTGCTTCAACAAAATTCAAAAAAGGGTTATTACAAGAAGAAAGAGATATATAAAAAAAGATCTATAAATTAGCTGTACTGGTTGTTTGTTTGATATATATATATATATTTATGTATATTTAAGAAAAGAGAAAGAACATCATTACGGTTCATGTCTCTTTCTTAGAAAACTGTTCTAGTTACAAAGAACAGAGAGAAGGGGAAACATCAAAAATGATCAGGTTTAGGAGAAGAAGAAGCCTGATCGATTTCATGTTCGATATTTTTCAACCAGGCGCCTATACTACCAAGATAACCTTCATGTCTGAGAAAGAAGGCGCGTTTGGTACCTTTGGACCAGAAACGAATTGCATATGACAAGGTGGAAACCGTCGCTGCATGACCTGAAACGGCTCGGTATTCTTTAGCTCATTTCTATTCCTCTCGACTTCGATTTTCTTTTTCTTTGGCTTACCTCGGATAAAGCAGCCCCCGAAATAGATCCTGTCTAGGCCATGTTTTTCAGCATTCAAATGTCTAGTAATCCAGACAATCAGTATTACAATTGTTAAAAGGTATAACAGGGATATAGGAGAGGGGAGGAAACTGACGCAATTTGGCCGATATTATTACTGATAGCATAGAGCAAACTTTTACTGATATCCTCTGGTTTAAACTCGACCTTAGGAGGGGGCTCGACGTCGGAAAGATTGCGGGAATGATTTTTTTTCTTGAAGACTTTGCCAAAGCTAGAGGCAATGGTGGAGCTCTTGAGGCCAATTTTGCCGTAATCCTGGCCATAGATATCGCCCACCAGCATGTCGATTTTGGAGTTATCTCCCTTGACTGACAGGTCGAGCATTTCGTCAAAGCTTTTAGCCTCAGTGAGTAACGAGAGTAGGCCCCAGAGTGTTCCTCCTCCCAGAGAGGTCCCAGAGATTCGCTCAAACTTTCCAAAGTTTGTCACTTTGATGATTGATACACCTGAGCCAATGTTGACGAGCATACATGGGAATTGTGGACTGGGGTGGGAGTCAAAGAGGACAGAGTATTGGGGCGGGTTTGGTGAGGGGCGCGGGAACTGTTCGATGGACTGGGATGGGTTCTGCTCAAGGGCCTGTTTGCTAGTTGGGTCGATCGGGTTATTGTGGATGATCTCCTGAACGAGCTGGTCAGAGAACCAGAAGACCTCGTCTGGGATCTCGGTGATGAAGTTAAGGCCTGTGATCAGACAGTCCATCTCATCCTCACTCAGCACCTCTACGTCCCCTCCAAGAGCGTTCTTGATGAGATCGGCATACATGTATGCACCTCCACCAGTGAGAATGATCTTGACCCCGCGTTTCATGGTTGAGATTGGCACCCGGTTCGATTCCGCCGACAATTGGATGAGATTGGAGATAAAGGTGATACATTCAGATTCGATACAGTCTGTTTCAAACTTGATAAAGTTCAGTCGTCCGCCGGGGATCGAAGAGATTGAGGATGATCTTGAGAGACGGTCTTTGGGATTCTGGAATGGGTCATGGACGTTGATGCTAGTGAGTGAGGCAAGCTTGTTATGGGGTTGAGAAGAGCCCTGGTGGAGAGGGTGATTATCAGCTGTTGGACGGTTGGATTGGTTGGGGTTGGTCTGCTGTTGTCCAGGGTCAGGAGATCTAGCACTGTTATTATAAAGCTCTTCCCGGACAACGGTCGGGTTGAGGATCCCGTTTGGTTGGCTGCTTGAAGATCGAGCGGAGGAGTGGGGCCGAGAGTTAAGGTTGGGTAGTTCGGGGTCAGTTGAAGAGTTAGATTCGGATGAAGAGGACAGAGAGGGTTCATCAATGGCTGGCCGCTCTCGGGTCCTCAGTTCCCCGGTTGAGTTTATCGAAGTTCCACCTGATCGCTTGGGAGGGTTTTCCTTGGATGGGTTATGATCGGCGGCACGGGTAAAGTAGACCACCTTGGCTAGCGAACCACCAATCTTGGTGAGCAAAGGAATTCAGTTTTTTTAAAATAAAATAAAAAATAAGTATTATCGTGAGAGCAAGGTTGGCTTGGAGAGAGACTTACATCGAGTGCGATATGGGAGATGAATTCGGTATGCTTTGGTAGATAGATATCACTCGTCTCATTTGATTCGTCCTCATCCAATATCTCAGCCCCTCTGATATCCACCCTCAATGTGCTCGTCGAGGCTGGAAGGTGCCTGTGACTCATGATGGGAGGAAGCTGGGGTGGTGCTGTTGATGATGAAGGTATTAGATCGAATCCGAGTGAGATGGGAGTTGGTCCCTGTTCCTCCTAACGAAGCCAGAATGGTTTTGCAATACAAGGACGACTACGACGTGAGTGTTGGCGAGTTTTTTTTTTTTCGAGTTCAAATTATTAGATCTGCGTTTGTCCTTAGAGGGGTTGTTACTGTTGGAGTAATACATAATACTCAGTTGGAGAGGAAGACCACCAAGGGATTCCGAGAGCCAGCTGACCTGTGTGGATCGTTGGACCATCTGGATTCGAAATTAGCCTGACGATAGATGTATTCATAGTGATAGATTGCAGCTCCTCTGGTTTGCCATCTGCTTGACGGACAATTATGAACATTACTTGTTATATGTGGCTGTCTGCAAGCGACAAACTTATTTTAACTGGATAACTTAACTGCAACATTAACACCGTACCGAATTCCGGATACAAGGCCAGGATCGACTTGAAAGTGAGTCAGAATTTGGTTGGTGCTGCTCTGGAACGGCTATAGCGAAAGTAAAGCGATTCGTCGCCTTGATGCCACTCTAGATAACCTGGGAAACCATCTCGAGGATTGGTATGTACATACCATCGGGCTGGGAAATTTCCCTCTTCGCTGATCGGCGTCATCGAGGCGAAAACCGTCTAGAAGCCTAAGGGACATTAGCCCCGAATTTCTGGGTGGCGTCTGACATCTCATCACCTATATCATCACTCCTCCCCCAAAATAGAAAGTTATTGATTTCTGAAACCACTGGTGGTTACCAATCCCGCAGGCCCACAAGCACAGAGTCACCCGCCGGGTGGCTTGGCCAACTCAACCGATGGCCGTCCGATGATTGACAGGCTTTTTTTGACCCTCCGTGACCTGACAGCGTCGCCGCCGCAATTAAGATTTTTATGCTTGGCGGCGGGGTGAGATAACCAAGCGTAGCAGAGCCCTGTTGGCGTCGAAAATCGTTTCAGGTCGGGTTATCGGCTTGGTCTTGAGTAAACAAGTAATATTTATTTATTTATGTAGCAATTTATCTCTTCTTAGCTGCTTTCCTGGGTCCTGGATTGGGTCATATCAGGTGAGCTGTACACAAATAAATCATTAAAATTAGATAAATAATTATGGATATAAATATGTACATAAATATTATTAATTTATTGGATGATTTGCATCATTTTTTCTTTGGACCATATCATAAATACAGTCATGTGTTACATGTATGCACCAGTGCAGCGGGTTAAGCGGGCCGTATTAAGCCTTGAGGGAGGGTGTAAAGCCGTGAATATTCTCAAATGTCTATTAATGTTTGATGACTGAATATTTAAATAAATAAATATGTGCCTCCTCAAGAACTTCACGTCCACCCTCCAAGCAACTCTCTTCGACCCTTAGGCGATGGGTGGAATCAAGATCCTCAGTCGTCTGACATGCCTGTACTATTTGGTTTATCAAGGCCGCTCAGCCATAGTCGATTTTTACTGGAACATTACCTATGCCACCGCCAACCCCGACGGTCTTTTTGAGAGGACCGTGATCGGCGTCAATGGGAGCTGGCCGTAGGTAGTACTGACTGGAGCTCAGGTTGTAGATTTGTTGAATAACTTCGGCTACCTGGATTTGTCCTTAGTCCCCCTCCGATCACAGTCACATCCGGAGATGTGATCAGAATGCATGCCTTTAACGGTCTCCCGGATATGCCGACCAACCCTTCAGTAAGTCTATGAACTTCTATAGGATTCTAATCATTGGGGCGAGAACTGACTGATTAATCCCACATGATCAGTTTCCATGGAATGTTCTTCAATGGCACCAGTTTTTACGACGGCGCGATGGGTGTTACCCAATGGTACGTGAGGCTGCTTCGCTCAGAAGATTCAATGAAAACAACTGACGTCGTTCAATTGAACTTGTAGTGGTATTCCTCCAGGAATTGAATTTGTATATCTTGTTGACACTACCACTCAAGTCGGAACCTATTGGGTCCATGCCCACGCGCTGGTATGCGAAATCCCCCACATAAACTTTGGTTTCCATAAAGATCACTGATGACCAACAATCCCAGGGACAATACGTTGATGGCTTGCGGGCGCCAGTCGTTATTTTACCTTTAGTGACACCGGCAAAACGCCCATATGATGATGAATTCACGGTAAGCTATAAAAGGATCTCTTGACTTTCTCATATGGTGCGTTCTAGTAACAAGCAGGTCATTTCAAGATCGTATTGTCAGATTGGTATCACCAGCAACATTCGCAACTGATATCTACCTTCTTAAGCCAAAGCAATCCTCTGGGGGCCGAACCTATCCCTGGTTAGTCACACTAGCCCTAGTTTCCCAATTTACCACCTGACTTACTCGTCTCGTCATTAGACAGTGCACTCATATATGTCGTGCAAAACAATAAGTATCGCGAGAATTTTAACGAGAACGCCACGATCCCATTCTCCTCCGGTAAAACTTATCGATTACGCATCCTGAACGTAGGTGCGCTGGGAATGTTTTATTTCAAAATAGATGGCCATCAGATGTCCATCATTGAAGTTGACGGTGTAAGTTTCTCTGTTTAATAAACCAGCCCAAAGTCATATTGCAATCCAAACCGTTTGTTGATGGCGTTTGTAATTCTTAATCACCAGACCGACGTAGAGGCGCTACCGACCGACATGTTGTCCTTGGCTACCGCTCAGAGGTACTCCGTGCTTGTCACAGCTAAAAACGAAGCAAGCGAAAATTTTCTTTTTCACGCAAACTTTGAGCCAAATATGTTTGATAGTATCCCTAGAGGCCTGCAGCTGAGTACATGGATTGTGTCTTGCTACTGCTGGGGAATATCAACACTGAATTGGAAACAATAATTCAACAGATTACAGCTCCTCGATTATCTACACCCCTGGAGCACCCACCGCGCCAGAAGAACTATTTACGGAGTATAAATCTATAGATGACCTTGCCTTCAAACCAACGTCGACTATGCCGATTCTATCAAAAACAAAGACCATCGAACTGAAGTGAGAAACAACTGAATTTCTTGATGAATGACTTTTGGAGGTTCAACTTTGACACGTGGTTCAACTCTCTAGTGTATTCTTCTCAACTTTCGAGAATGGGGTTAACCGCGCAGCTTTTAACAACATCACTTTCATTCCGCCTCGGGTTCCAACACTCCTGACGATTGATTCAGTCCCGCCAAACGCATTAGAAAACTCGGTCATCTATGGTCCTCAAAGCAATGCTTTTGTCATCAAGCATCTAGAAGTGGTTGAATTGACTGTTTTCAACTGGGATAAAGGGAATCACCCTTGTAATATATTTTTTTGACTGCAAATCTGACCATCCAGATTGGCTAATGATATCTCCAATGGCTCTATACGTAGTCCATTTGCACGGCCAGAAGTTTCAAGTAGTTAATAAGCAAACGAGCATTGATTCAGGCGATCCAACCTACTCAAACCAAACACTGAGCAACCCTATGCGAAGAGATACAATTCAGATTCCAGGCGGAGGCTTTGCGAGCATCCGATTTGTAGCGGATAATCCTGGCGCATGGCTCTTCCATTGTCACATAGAAGTGAGATTCAATGTTTCCATTCAAGAACCTATTATTTCTCTTCGACCCTCGGCTAATCAAAGCTGCTTGGCTCAGTGGCATTTACAATCCGGTTTAGCAGCAATGTTCATAGTAGCCCCGGAAGTCCACCAAAGGAACTCCCCGGTACCTCAATTCTTGAAGGATCAATGCAAAATGATGAATATTCCATCGAATGGAAACGCTGGAGGATTGTCTGGCTCAAAGCTCTATGACCTCTCGACTGCTCCACATGGGCCTTTCCCACAAACATCTGGATTCCACGCTCGGGGCATTTTATCGATGGCGGCATGCATCATCTCTTCTTTGATCGGCGTTCTTACTATCATTTGGTACACCCGTGGTGAACAGTTTGACGATGAAGAGGTTGAGCGAGAAATTTTGGAGAAAATCGAAAGTAAAGCTATCTCGGATCGCACAAATGGCTTCATTAAACGAGTCCACCGCTTCTTTATATTGCGGAGTGCACCCTCATAAGTCTCACATTCGGCATCTCTGATCCCTACCCCTCCTCGAAAATTGGCTTTTCACTCCTCTTACTTTTTTCAGATCAAAACCACAAGATTCTCGCACACTCCGATTGGGAAGGCACCAAATGCGCGAATAGTATGTCCCAAACACAAACAAATCTTCCGCACCTAGGAAAATTGTACATACACACCTTGACCTTGGGCATTATTGAGTTTCTCAGTAGTAGCATACTCATCAACCGGTCATGTAGTGATACACAGAGTTGTAACCTAGATGAAACCTAATTGAATGTAGTTATAAATAGTAATCTTGTACCGATTTCTATTTCTCTTTTCTTCATTCAATCACTCATCTGTCTCAACTCTCGTCTCACACATTAGGTGTGCTCGCCCGTCGTCTCAACTGTTCGTCTCGTCTCGTGTGCTAACACACATCGCTGGTCTTTATAAAGGTTCATTGTTCATTTTCTTTATTTATCTTTTTCTTATTTATGATTTCATGAAATTCAATTCAATCACTCATCTGTCTCAACTCTCGTCTCACACATTAGGTGTGCTCGCCCGTTGTCTCAACTGTTCGTCTCGTCTCGTGTGCTAACACACATCACTGGTCTTTATAAAGACTCTCTGCGCCTACCCATTCTATAGGTTATGAGCCCAGAGTCATAACTCTGTGGACGCGCTTCAATAAAACACACACGTTGATACTCTTTACAATGACTGAGTCAAAGAACCAAGTTCCTGACCTTTCCAATATCGATTTCCCAAAACTGGAAAAGAAAGGTCACTGGATATTGCCAACAACTAGGTTTCAAGAAATATCTTACGACGTCTGCAGCACCCACTGGAACTGATCCAGCAGGACTTGAGCTATTTGCAACAAATCAATTGAAGACAGCCGGTATTCTTGTTTCAAACATGGGATCAATCAACTTCAATCGTTTTGCAACAGACGCTAACAAGGATAATCCTGTCGAGCTATGGAACCTACTCACAAATCACTATGAGGCAAAGACCAATGGCAATCAAGCCAAAGCGTATAAAGAGTTCTGCAAATTTCAATTCAAAGGAGATCTTACGACGTTTCTAGAAATGGTGGATGAGCACCTCAAAATCATGTCATCCATTGGAATGAAGCTCTCTGGAGACAAATGCAACATCAAAGAGAAGTACGTAGCCAAAACCATCGTTATGAAACTTCCAGAGAAGTACTCAGCAACTCAAGACTGGCTTCAAGATCAGCAACCCTTAACCCTTCAACTGGTTAAAGACACTCTCAACAACAAGCGGCAAAACACTTTAAACTCGGTCAGCATCAAGACCAAAGACACAGCCATGGCTGCTTTGACTTCGAAATCAAAATCAAAAACTAAACCTTGTCGCAAATATTGCTCCAGAGGGAAGCATAATCCCAAAGCTGGTCATACTGAAAAGGAATGCTGGCAACTCTCCAAGACATCCAAGAATGCAAACGCGGCACAAGCAGAAGAATCCAATAGCGGTGATTCTCGATCAACTGGAAACAGGCTGTGTTGCACTATCAAAGCATTCTCAGCTATCAGTACACTGTGGAAATAAAGGCGACCTTGGTGACAGAAATGGTAGGTTTCCCTGCTTCCTGGTTGGTTCCGGTGGTTCTTTGATTTCCTCTGCGGGATAAACAACTGTTAGCGGATAATCAACTGGATTCCCTGCAACACCTTATACTTAGCAAGGGGAGCGTTCCTCTTGCGTGTGTCTTCCTGATGTTGCCCTTCACAGTTCTTCTTGTCCGCACATGCTGAAAGTTGCTGAGAGAGTTCTAAAACAATGAGATTTCTTATGTGGGCTGTAGTTGATAGCTATCTACTTTAATGATAAGATATGATAAGATCCCGCAACCCTGGTACAATCCTCTATTTATACAACAGTCCCCCGATCATGTCCCGCAATCCCCGGTACTGTCCCTGGAACCCTACTTGCCTGTCTCCTCAATCCCGCATCGCACCGCAGCCTGCCCCCGACTGCTATACCCCGTTGACCCCTGCAGTCGTCTGTTGCTCCCCTGCGCACGACTCCGCTCCTTCTGCCCTCGCTCCGCTTGCGGGCCTGGCGCCCCGAACCCCGTGGTTCCGCCTGGTCCCCTACGTCGCGCATACTGAAGCGGCCTTTGTCCGCTCAACCGATCGTCCGCGCCAACTATAGAATGTCACATGCTGCGCCCCGTGCTTTTCCCTGCGGAATGTCCGATGACATTTGGAAAGTACCCCCTTACCTCAGCCAGCTTCAGTGCTGCACCTCTGGTATATAAGTTCTCCCACAACACCAAACATGTGTTATCTTGACAGTGGTGCTTCACACCACATGTTTACCGACAAGTCTTTATTCAAATATTATTGACCAAAAATGAGTCAAGCCAATTTAGCAGATGGGCACACTCTCCAAGTCAAGGGAAGCGGATTTGTCAACTTCATAGCCAAAAACAAGAAGATCATTCCGCTTAAAGCGCTTCACGTTCCTGGTCTCAGCGCAACATTGATAAGCCTTGGCAGATTGTATGAACGCGGTTGCAAAATTAAACAAACGAGCAACACGTCATTTGTCCTTGTTTGAGATCGAGAGGCCATCCTGAAGGCATCTATCACTGGAGGGACTTGTATGGTTCATCTGACGACAAATCATGAAGGTCAGTCATCATCAAGCTCCTTGGCTCAAACAACAACAGTTACTGATGTCAATCTCCTTCACAGACGCGCCGGTCACTGCAGCAACAAGGCACTGAAGCGAATGTTTGGAATCTTGGTTCCTACTATCAAGTGCAATTCATGTTCAATGTCTAAATCACATTGTCTTGTGTTTCCATCTCATCTTCCTGAAGCATCCCATCCACTTGATTTGGTCTACATGGACCTGAGTGGAAAAATTACTCCATCCTTGCTTGGCAAGAACCTCTATTATTTCAAGATTACTGATTGGTTTACTCGATATTGTCATGTATTCCTCATTCCATCTAAATCTGACACCTTCTCGAAATTTGTTGAATATTATAACAATGTCACAACTATTCATGGGCGACCAATTAAAAATGTGATCTTTGACAGGGGAGGAGAATTTAACTTGATTGAATTCACCAACTTTCTCAAGTCAAAAGGGGTAACAATTCACGTCACGGCTCCTTACACGCCTCAGCAGAACGCAGTCGCTGAAAGAGGAAATAGGACCACCAGCAAGAAGGCTTGGGCACTTCTCAAGCAGGCCAAACTTCCAGCTGAATACTGGGGAGAAGCCGTCTCAACCGCTGTATTTCTCAAGATCATCACTCCAACTCGCCAGCTGAAGTGGAAGACGCCTTATGAAATGTGGTTTGAGTCCAAATTCAACACCTCCAGGCTGAAGCCATTCGGTTGTAAGGCGTATGTAAATATCCCAAAGAAGCTACGAAATGGGAAATTTGGCAACACGGCAAAACGAGGTATAATGGTTGGCTATCAGCTGGGAATGCATAACTGGCGCATTCTACTACCAGGAGGGAAGGTTGAGCGCTGCCATGATGTTGCTTTTGACAAAGCAGATTTTCCAGGAGTCTCCCTCCTCTCCTCAGCTGACCCATCCAACCTCTCGGACCTCTCAAACCTTGCGGAGTTTGACAAAATTGAGGATTCTTCATCTTCGATTCCACCAAGTAACGCTGTTGACAATAATTGGTCTGAATCTAACTCCGATGATTTTGATCTGCAAGATCTTATCAAACCAGCCACCGTCAATACTACCGACCCTGTCAATCAACATCTATCAAATGCTGAAATCCCATCCAAACCCAAGCCGGGATGGGATATTGTTCTTCAACCAGACAAAGCCCCAACGGACATTTCGTCAGCTATTGATCAATCCAACATCATTGGACATCTTTGTAGAGCAAACATGTGCGTCCTTGATCAACTAGATGGCTTCACGCTTGATCATCTCAATCCCAATTGGGACATTAACACGATGGTGTATGTCTCGGTGGGGGTTCCTCAAACATTCAACCAAGCAATGTTGTCTGGCAAGTCCAAGGAATGGCGGGCTGCTATTGGCCATGGCTGATCTAGGGGTTCGGGAAATCATCCGTATACCTTGTGATCACCAACTCCTGGGGACCATCTGGGTCTTTAGGAAGAAACTTGATGGAAACGGCACAGTATCCAAATTAAAGGCTTGATTATGTGCTCAAGGGTCACTTCAAGCCGTAGAAGATATCCTCCAAATGTATGCTCTGACGGGTAGATTTGCAGCTCTTCAAACCGTAGTCACAATTGGCTTGTCTCAGGGTTATCAGATTCATCAGATGGACCCAATGAGAATTGATATGTCTCTGACTGACAAAAATAGAAAAATAAGAGAGGACAGGACAGGTGGACAGGACAGTAGAACAGAACTAAGAAAGGTTGATGTTAGTTAATTTATAGAGACATAAGAGATAAAAGAAGCCAAGAGATGTTTTGATGTCACTTTTCACCAAGTTGGGACAATGACAAGACGTCTCAGTTTTTGATAGTGTTTAGTGATTCTTCTTGAAGAATTGAGTGAGGTTTTCTTGAAGTAGTTAGATAGATGGATGGAAGTGAGTATAGGAGTGAGGAAGTGAGATGAGAATGGGAGTGAAGTGGGAAATGGAAGTGGAGAGGATTGGATGGAGTGAGTGGAGTGAATGGAGTGGAGTGAGTAGGGTGAATGGAGTGAATGGAATGAGTGGAGTGTTTTGAGTGGATTTGAATATTATCAAGCTAAGACTGTTGGACTGCGGCGGAAGCAGTGAGAGCGTTGAGAGCGTCAATGAAGCGTCAAGGAGTTTCAACAAGTTGCTAAGATCTGAATCTGTTGTGCTGCAGCTGGGGGTGGACTAAAAAAACAATTTCATCAGCTAAAAGTAAAATTTTGATAAATATAATCAAACAACAAACCTGGTTGTGAGTTTTCATTCCATATTTTTCCAATAAAAAACCCAGGAACAGAGAAGCCACAGTGTTTTTCTGTGTTGGTGAATCTTCAAGAGGTTCTGGAATGTCTTTTACTTTGATGGAAGAGGGTACAAGTCATAGTGATTCCCCCTTTGGATTTTTCCAATCCAATTTATGTGGCCAAAAGCATAATCATACTTGAGGAGTCCCCCGTATTGGCAATAAGAGTGCACCAAATCAAGATGGGCAAAAACCTGGGCCTTGAAGCAGACAAACCTAGCAGTCAAAGGCTGGAGAGCCATAGGAGTGGAGGAGATTGTGGGGTTATCACTAGGAAGCTTTTCTGGGAAGATGAGGTTGATAATGCTGTTGCAGAGTGCAGGATCATAAATGATGACAAGCTGGCTTGAAGGCATGATGGAGGTTGTATGTATGTATATGTATGTATGTAAAGAGGTTATGTGAGGGACCTTACTATGGATGTAATAAAAGGAGGTAGTATGGTTTTATCAGAGGTGAAGTAAGGGTAGCTGGTGGGGATTGGGATTAAAGGACTGCACCTCAACAGTCCTTTTATGCCTCAGTTCTGGAGCAGTGACTGATCACCAGTGCAGCTGATCACCCCTCTCACCACTGGAGGGGTTACTGATCATCCCTCCAGCTGATCACCCCTACAGTGGTGACTGATCACCTTGCCTGTCCCCCTGCACACTTCACACATGGAGGAGCCATATTGAAGTGTGTAGGTCTTGAAGATGATCTCTACATGAGTTCTGCTCTCATGTAGGTTGGTTTTGGATTGACTTCAAATTCCATTCAAAATCACTTCAATGTGTGATTACCATCAAAGTAATATTGAAGGAAATTCAATTCAATTTTGGATCAACTTTGAATGTCCTTCAAAATCACTTCAATGGTAATATCACATCAAAGTGATTTTGAAGGACATTTAATTCAATTCAAAGATCATTCAAATTCAAAAATTGAACTCAAAATGATCTTTGAATTCTATGCCTCATCTGCGTAAATCTGTGCATTGTACATATATTTTTGGATATTCCAATGCTCCAGGTCAAATCTTTGATTTCTCTTTGAAGATTCTACCTGGCCTTTGATTTTTTTTTTTTTGAATTTTCTTCAAGTCCATTGGAAAAAAAAAAGTAAACTTCAATGTCAGTTTGAACTGAATCAAAAAAAATTGTGTCTGTGGTTTATAAATGCGGAACACCCGGGTAAATTTATCAAGCCCCTCATTGTGTTGACTTATGACATGAAAACTCAAAACATCATTTGCAAAAATACACTTAGATATGTGATCTACATTTTTACCTGCGAGGAATATTTTGATGGAAGTATGCTATGATTATATAGGTTCTTATGTCAACTTTGAGAGCCCTTATCATAATCTAATAACCAATTTAAAAGTACAAGGTGCAAGCGGCAAAAGGAAAATGTGGATTTCTGAGCATGTTGATTCAATTCAAGATATCTAGAAAAGATTTATTTTGTAATTTAATATGAATTAAATTGTATAGCACCTGGCCATGCCTATAGAATGGGTAGGCGCAGAGAGTCTTTATAAAGACCAGCGATGTGTGTTAGCACACGAGACAAGACAAACAGTTGAGACAACGGGCGAGCACACCTTTATAAAGACCAGCGATGTGTGTTAGCACACAAGACAAGAAGAACAGTTGAGACAACAGGCGAGCACACCTTTATAAAGACCAGCAATGTGTGTTAGCACACAAGACAAGACAAACAGTTGAGACAACGGGCAAGCACACCTAATGTGTGAGACAAGAGTTGAGACAGATGACACCTAATGTGTGAGACAAGAGTTGAGACAGATGAGTGATTGAATGAAGAAAAGAGAAATAGAAATCAGTACAAGATTACTATTTATAACTACATTCAATTAGGTTTCATCTAGGTTACAACTCTGTGTATCACTACATGACCGTTTGATGAGTATGCTACTACTGAGAAACTCAATACCCTCCCTTGCTCAAAACTGTTTGATGTTGAGCTTGATGAGTGAGTTGGTGTGTTTTTTCTTTGCCAACGCTTTGGTGAGAAAGTCCGCTAGTTGCTCGTTGGTGCTAACGTAACAGGTTTCAGCCCGTCCTTCCTTGAGAAACTTGCGGATCCAGTGATATTTGATTGGGATATGCTTGGTTCATTGTTGAAACATTGGATTGTTTGCTAGAGCAATAGCTGATTGATTGTCGACAAGAAGACTGAGTTTGCCTGAGAGATGAACATTGAGAGAGTCAAGAAGTGTAAGAATCCATTTTGCTTCTTGAGCCGCTTCAAACAGAGATATGTATTCAGCTTCCGTCGTAGAAGCCGCAACAACTGGTTGCTTATGAGAGCGCCATGAGATGATTGAGTCGTTGAAGGTGACTATGTATCCAGAGTATGAGTGGCGATTGTAGATTTCATTTGCCCAGTCGTCATCCGAGTAGACTTTCAAGGTGTTGATTTTTGATGTCCCATTGAGAATACTGCCATGATTTCCAGTACCCAACAAGTATTGCAGTAGCTGAATTACTGCCCTCCAGTGATTGATGCCTGGTGATTCAAGATGTTGTGATAATTGGGAGATTGCAAATGCAATATCTGGCCAAGTGCAAACTGCGAGGTACATGAGCATTCCAATGGATTGGAGATAATTTGCACCTACACAATCAAACTGTTGTCGTTCAAGGAGCGTTGAACAAGTAATCTGAGTGTTGGGGTTTATTGGAACCAATTTCTGCCGGACTTCCAACATATTATGATCGGCAAGGACTTTGGTAAGGTATGCTTCTTGCGAGAAGTATAGTTGTTTTTGATTGACACAAGACACTTTTACACCAAGTAGATGCGTTAATTCTCTGATATCTTCCATTTTGAATCAAGCCAAGATGAGATCCTTGAATCGCTGAACATTGTGACTTACAACAACCATATTGTCTACATAGACATGCACATAACACACCCATGACGGTGAGTTACTGATGAATAAGCAGGGATTGGCCGGGGAAGATTTGAAATCGATGGAGTTGAAGAAAGCTTCAAGAGCGGAATACCAGACACGAGGAGCTTGACGAAGGCCGTAGATAGCCTTTTTTAGTCGGAGACAATGACCTGGGGGAACGACGAGTCCAGAAGGTGGGCGTAGATAGACTTCTTCCTCCAAATCACCGTTCAGAAATGCATTTTTAGCATATGATTCAATTTCTCTTATTTTATTGTGTTGGATTTCTATCTCATCTCATGTTTTATCTATCAGATCTGGTCTTGTCTTTATCAATAAAAATCATTATAGTTAAGAGTTCTTTACAACTACTAGCGGCCTCCATCAGAAAATAACACCTAGGATAGCTGCCTCACTTTTGCCTCTGGAATACTCAGTTATCTACTCTAACTATTGCTGTATCTCAATTCTTTTGCATCCTTTTATTTAATATGTGAACCAATTGGCCATGATGTGTATCTTTCAAAGGGATATTCATCTAAGATATATAAAAATTGTTGTGATGTTTTTGCATCCTTTTTTTTTTCTGTCCAGAGGTATTCCAATTGGCTATGATATTTATATATTTACAAGGGAGTTTCATCTAATATATATCCAGATTGCTATGATTTTTTTATTATCTCCTTGTATTTTCCTTTCAAGAGGTATTGGAATTGGTGTTGATATTACTATTTCCAAGTGAATTTCACTGAGTTACTCTCCACTCCTATGTGTCTCATTTCTTGCTGAAACATCTCAATCAACTATGTTTGACACTAGTCATTTTTTCAAAGAGATATAATTAAAAAAAAATGCTTCTGTTTAATCACCGAGATGATCATAATTTTATTTGCTCTGCCACTTCTGAAGGCCTTCACATAAAGCTTGCATCATTTACCCCTCACGAATCACCTTTGGCCACAAGCCAGATTCATTGAAAATATTTTCAGCTTCACAATGTGAAAAAGCATTCAAAAGATAACTGTTGTGATTAGTGTGCTGTATGTGATGACAGATGGATGTGCCCTCATGCCTCTTTTTCACAGGAACTGCTGCTTCCACTGCAGTAAAACCTCCTTCAAAACAGTATTTCTGAACATTGAGGAAAAATTTGATGAATTAAGTATGGAATAAGACACATGTCTTTTTTCTCAGTGAATTTATTTTTGGGAAACCTTTTGATAATAGGAATGAATTACAAAAACAGGTACAAGAGTTGAGGTGGTATTTTTTGCCAAGGTAGGCATGTTTTTATGGGTGTTTATGCACCCACAACAACATTCCACTTGCCTCAAATAAATTTCATTTAATGGTGAAACCTCCAAGATTGATTGCACACAGGCAATCACATTTGCTTGATTTTGCTGTCCATGCTCCTATTTTCATGTCACAAAATAATTATTCTTGCTTACTTATTTCAAAATATAGTAGCCACTTTCACAATTTTGTTGGTAGGTGTCAGAATTATAGTGAAGAGTCAAGTTGCGCGCGCGCGCTCTCGTGCTCTCAGCCAGTTCAACTTAAATCAGTCCAATCCAAACATCCCTGAACTTTCCTCATCTCGCCGGGAACCTACACATTCCTCAAACACTCAACGAACAAGATTCGATAATTCAACATCATCTTCTCTTCGTTGTCGCGAGATCATCAGCTGCAAGTTGGACGAGTGGTGGTAATTGTTTCTACTTCATCTCTCTCTCTTAGCTACTTGTAACTGATCAATTTTGTACAGTCTCCTCCTCTTGCTTTCTGTTTTGTTTGTTTCTCTTTATCTTCATTGTCTCGTCTATCAAACCAGCGATCCTTTAGGTATTTCTCATCCTTTATCTTGTCTTGTTTATTTCTCTATTTGTTCACTGAAATATAACCTTTAGTTTCGCCTCAAATTCTCTTAGATTTACAGTCTCGACAGCGACGAAACATCTAAAGGATCGCCATGGCCGATAACGACATGAATCCCTCTAAGACCAACATTCCCCTGCTCACGGAGTCGAACTACTTACAATGGTCGATGCGAATGACAGCCTATCTCAGACACAAAACTCTTCTCAAGTACGCGATAGAACCTCCGGTGGACTTGGCGGGTGCTGTAGCGGCTGCAGTTGCCACAAAACATGCAGAAGTTGCTCACATACTCATGAGTCATGTCAGCGAGACGGTTTTCGAAACGGTCATCACTCCAGACATCGCAGAATCCCCTTTTGAAATCTGGCAAAGTATTACTTCTCGATTCGCGTCCGCTTCAGTAAACAACAAAGGACGGGTGTGGCTTCGTTTCATGCGTTACGAATATGGGAACAACCTGTCGGACTTCATCGTCGACATGAGAAAAATGCTCAATGAGATTAGAATCCTCAATCTCGGTGTTCCGGATGACATTCTAAGTTTTTCCATCCTATCCAAGTTGTCAGAAGATCTATACAACATCGTCGATAATATCATTATGAATGAAGTGATCTGCCAAAATCCGACGGCTGTTTTATCAAAGCTACAGGAAATGGTTCATTTGGACTCGTCGAGAAAATCCAAGGCAGGAATCAAGATCTCCTCAAAAATCAACGAGGAAGGAACCGCGTCTGCTCTCATGCACGAATCATCCAAGGGGGGTAAGGGGAAAGGTCGTCGAGTCACCAAAATTCGATGCGAACCCGGTAAACACAACCCCTTGGCTACTAGTCACGATGCCGATCATTGTTTCCAACTACATCCTGAATTACGACCATCGTCCTGGGTCACTGCGCCTTCAACTTTAGCACCTGCAACTCAGCTCGTTGAGGTCGACGACGGTCACGAATCCGAAGTCTCCCTTCTTCTTGTTGAAGGCACGGCCAAACCAATTGTTCTCGACACAGGCGCAACGCACCACATGGTCAACGACCCTACGATCTTCGTCTCGTCAAACAAGACAAGCTTCAATATCTCCACTGGTGGTCATCGCAACTTACTGCAAGCCACGGCTATTGGCACGGCGGAATTGGTCAATCAAGATGGTAGACGACTTCGTCTTGACAACGTTCTATTGGTTCCGAATCTTAATCGATGTCTTCTCTCAGTCTCAAGGTTATTCGAAAATAACTTGAACATCAAGAAGATTGGTGAGGATAGGGTTTCAGTACTCATCGACAATAATTACGTGTTAGACGGTACTGTCATAAACAATCTGTTAGAACTTTCCTCATCTCATTTTGCTGCAATCAACCAAGTTTCCACGTGTTTATTTTCAAGTCCCATCTCTCCCGACTGGCATGTTCGTCTCGGGCATCCAAATTTAAAGTATCAAAAATTATTGGTGCCAAACTCAGACATGAAGGAGTGCGACATATGTAAAATGTGTAAATTGAAAGCTCTACCCTATGGAAGCAAATTCAAGGAGGTCAAACAGGTTCTCGAGGCCGTGCATATGGACTTGGTTGGTCCATTTTCGACAAAATCAACGTCTGGATTCTTATATTTCCTTACCATTGTCGATCAATACAGTGGGTACAAATCGGTGAAATTCCTCAAATCGAAAAGCGAAACCTTCGAAAAATTCTTAGAATTTCGAGCCTCAGCTGAAGCACAAACCGGCTTAAAAATGAAGACGATTATAACAGATGGCGGCGGCGAGTTTATCAACGAAGCCTTCCAAAATCTATGCACCTCGGAAGGGCTGGAACATCACATCTCCCCTGCATATACGCCGCAAAACAACGGCATGGCCGAGAGGACAAATCAAACAATACTGGTGAAAGCTCGTTGTCTCCTGGTGCAGTCACGTCTTCCGAAATCGTTCTGGGCTGAGGCGGTCAATACTGCCACACACCTTTCCAATCTGTCTCCGTCTGCAACAAGAAATTTCAGCATACCATATACAACCTGGACAGGTCGAAAAATCAACTTGGAAGTTCTTCGACCGTTTGGCTGCTCGACGTACTCGCTCATACCTCCAGAACAGCGAAAATTCAAACTTCTACCAACGGCTGAAAGAGGAATAATGCTCGGCTACGAGAACGATTTCTCCTCTTACCGCGTGTATAAGCTAGAGACGAAGAAGGTGCATAGGCTTCGGAACGTCAAATTTGACGAGCTGGTTTTTCCAGGTCTCAAGGATCAACCACCAGCCTCTGAAGAAGAACTTAGCGATCTAAATCAACGGGAGGATGATCAATCATTTGGGTTGGCTGGGACGGTTCAACAACCTGACTGTTCTGCAGAGACAGCTCCATTGAATGGATTCAACGAAATGGCGAGCCAGGAGGCTGCTGAATTGAGACAACAGGATGAACTGATGGCGAAAGCACCAAGAAACATCGATGGATCTATATCAACGGACAACATTCTGTCGGTAGATCGTCGTGGAAACTCTATTCTTGTATACCTCACAGAAAACGTCAAGGATAACACTCCAGCATCATATGTTCAAGCAATCAACTCGTCGAACTCTTCATTCTGGATGGAAGCCATAAAGAAAGAGGTTCGCAATATGGAAGATCATGACGTATGGATTATTGTCAAGAAGGAAGGTGATCAGAAATGCATCAATTGCACATGGGTCTTCAAGGTTAAGAAGAACGAACTCAATGTACCAATTGAATTCAAGGCTCGGCTGTGTGCACAAGGCTTTCAACAAGTAGAAGGAAGAGATTACTTCGATACGTATGCGCCAACCGGGAAGATGGTGTCTCTTCGAATGCTTATAGTGTTTGCCCTACAACGGGGACTGTCATTCCATCAAATCGACATCAAAAGTGCCTTTCTGAATGCGCCTCTCAAGGAAGATATTTATCTCAATCCGCCGCCGGGAGTGCCAGTTCCAGCAAATCACGTTCTCAAACTAAAAAAAGCAATGTATGGACTGAAGCAAGCGCCAAACGCCTGGCATGAGACCTTAACCAAATGGTTGTTTCAAGTTGGATTCAGGCGGTGCGATGCTGAGCCATGTGTGTTCTGGCGAAAAGGTACCTTTTTGTACCTGCATGTGGATGATCTAGCGATTTTCAGCAAGGATCCGGACGCATTCAAGAATGAAGTCAAATCAAAATTTGCTATCAAGGACTTAGGTGAATCCAAACTTCTGTTGGGGATGAATGTCATTCAAGGAGCCGGGTCTGTCACTCTGTCTCAGCAACATTACATTGATGTCCAACTTGAGCGTTTTGGCATCAAGGATCTGTTTCCGGCGTCGACTCCCATGAAACCTGGCGAACACCTAATTCAAGCAACAAAGGCTGAACGGGTAGAATTCCTTCAGTCTGGTAGGAACTATCGGTCACTAGTAGGCGCATTAAATTATCTAAGTGTTACAACCAGACCAGATATTACATTCGCGGTCAGCTCTCTATCTCAGTTCCTCAACAACCCGGGGACAGCACACTGGGACGCCGGTGTTCAAGTATTCCGGTACCTGAAAGGTACCAGTGATGTGGGTCTCAAGTTAACAAAGCCCTCTTCCGACGAGGTTGATCTGATAGGTTATGCTGATGCGGACTGGGCATCCTGTCCTGAATCACGGCGATCTGTGTCAGGAAATCTTGTTCTACTCAATGGAAACATCATTTCGTGGAAATCAAAGAAGCAACCTACTCTCTCACTCTCATCAACTGAAGCGGAGTACAAGTCCATTGGCGATATCACGAAAGAAATCATGTGGATAAAAACGTTACTCAAGAAAATTTTCAACGTCAAGATTCCGGGTCCCACCAAGATTTTCGATGACAATCAAGGGGCAATAGCGCTGGCAAATGATCTATCAAATCACTCCAACTACAAGACGAAGCACATGGCCCTTCGACATCACTTCATCAGGAGAGAAATCAAGATTAGATCAATCTGTCTGATGTATGTTCCATCTGATAGAATGCTGGCTGATTTTCTTACGAAGGCAGTGGGCAAGACGACTATCAAGCGTACATTACGGCGTCTAGAGGCTCTGTGCTCTTTGCCTGACCGGCAATGAGCAAAAGGGTGTGTCAGAATTATAGTTGGTTCACTTTTGTGTTGTTTATGTATGGATATACAATCCTGCCTTTGATCAATGTAGAGTTGTAACCAAATGACTTTTGAATTAGTAAATTTTGAATAAATATATTGGTAACATGTGAAGATGCTTGAAAGTATCCCCTTGATTTAACATCATAAAAATATGCAACAAAAAAAATAGTCTCTCTATTTGATAGTTAGAAAATGAGTGGGTCAAATCACGGTTTGGTGCTTGTTGATTTGAGTGAATTGATGCTGTGCACACTATCCCATTGTAGCTCTCAAATTTCTCTGTGGCCAAAAGACTAGCAGGCCCAAATTTCCTGATGAATTGGGTTAGGTGTAGAAGTTACTTATGTGGTAAATACACTCTCTTATAATTAATTCAGTCCTTGTATTTATGGGTCCATTTCCGGAATGCAGGTCTGAAATGCCATACTGGATAAGTAGCATAGTGAAAACCAGAGGGCCTTCATTTATTCTGTCATGAAAGGAAAGAAGAAAAATGGGGCTACCTGAAATATGGTCTGGAAATCTTAATTAAAAATAAAGGAGGCATGGTGGCACATAATATAACTTGCTTGAATGGGAGGTATGTTTAGGCCCTTAGTATTGAAGGATTTTTGTTGAATTCTTCCATTCTCTCTGTCTCTGTCGTGCTCTCTTGTGCGCTCTTCATTGCCGCGTGCTCTTCTTCCTCACAGCACTCCATCCTTGCACGCTCTGGACTTTGCCAACTATCAAGATTCGCGCAGCCACAACCGGTTAGGGTTGAGATTAACATGCTTAAAAACATAATCTTGTTGACTAGCATACTCTAGACTCGACAAAATTCTCAACTTCTTCCTTGATCAAGATCAAGACTCAAGATTCTCGACTCAAGATCAACGCTCCGCTCAACTCTCAACGCTCCGCTCAACAAGTCCTTAAAATGTAAAGTCTCAATACCTCACATCTCAAACGAACTTCTTCTAATTGACTCTTTTATTCTCTCGCTCTTCAAGATTGATACAAGATTACACATTCAAGATCTCAAGATATCAAATCAAGGCGCTTTATTACAACACATCTGCTCGACGTGCTGTTTGTTATTATTTCTTTTCACTATTTATTTGTCTAGTTTGTTCTTTCCTTCTACTTCCTTTCCTCCCTTCTAAGTCCTCTCAACTTATATCTCTCTCCATCTTATTAGTGGTGTGCCTTTTCTTTCTTTTTCTTCTTTTAAATATCTCTTCTACATTTCATCATGACTGTTCTAACCTCATTTGTTTCTAGTTCTGGTTCTGGTTTTATAGCAATCAATCAAATATTTATTAATTTTAATTGGGCCTCAAATTGAATTAGCTTTTTCTTTGGTATCTGGATTTTCATAAGGTCTTCCAATAAATAATTCACAGAACCCATTAATATTACATGTAATTTCTCCACTGGGGTGTTTTTACAACCATCAAATGAGGCTAGTTCCAAGAATGAGTTGAATATTCTTGAATATGGATTGTTGGCCTGCCCTGGATTTGGGTTACTTGTGATTTAAGCTGCAATGGGTGAGTCAGCAAAGAATGCAAGGGGGATAATAATAAAGCGAAATTCTTCTCTCAATCCTGCATCATATGCAATGGCACTTTCATTGGCCAATTGGCTACATTTAATGAAATTTCAGCTTTCATACTATAATCAAGAATTCATAATGGATGTAAGGCTCACTTTATCTCAGCAAAAATAGGTTCCCCTATCTCCAATGCAGATGCCAAATTAGATGTTGAAATGAAATGAAAATTATATTCCATGTTTTTCATTTCTGGGGGGAGTCAACCCAATGTGAAGCAGTATGAAACATGTTTGTTCCAACTTTTGGACTGGTTACCTGAAGTGTCATCAGAATAGAGTGTGGAAGGAAAATGGCAGATCATCTTGTTCCCTGCCTTATTCCTCCATGGATTTGGAACTGGGATTTGGACAGATGAGCCAAATTCTGTCATTCATATCAATTAGTATACATCCATTTCTGAAATATTTCCTGTTATCCAGAGAAAAAAATCTCACCCCATACCTTGTAGTCAAACTTTGATATCATTAAGGAACCATCTTGCTGAAGTATATCTGATTATATCTTTTTGAAATCTGTAAGTGGAACATCCAGCAAATCTGTGTCAATGTATTTGATATTGGGTCTTATAAAGAAAAATCAATTCATGTTTTGGTCTGATGCAGTGTATTTGACTACATTACACTTTGGATATAAACCATTTTCATTCTTTTAGAAGAATATTGGCAACAAAATATGAACATCTGTTCCAATGAGTGTGACAGGCTCAAATATTTAGTAGTGTTTGCCATTAATTTCAGTCATTTGGACATGGTGTTCTGGTTCAAGATTTTCACACCATTTTGCACTTTGGCAAAGAGAATTAATGTTTGTTTGTTTTCCTTTGGTATCATGTGGGTAGAACTGTAATTTTGGGTGGACTACTAGGTTAGCCAATTCCTAGACAGGGTTGTGGAATATGAATAAAGGATCAAATGCAGAACCACACTCACATGAAAAAGTATGTCTCTTAGAATCAGAGAATAGCATGTATTATTGAATACTGTCACATTATTTTTTCTCTTGATGTCTAAAAGCTTTCTAATTGATTCCCAGTTTCTCTTGATACTATCCCAATTGGGAAGTTTAATGTTGCAGAGGGTCATGACTATATGTAGCTGGTGATACATTTTTTGGGAAAAATGTTGTGAAGGTGACCTAGAATAAGGGAAGCCGTGAGATACTGAGAGATCAGGCAGTATCATAAGAGTATAATCAGCATCCCAGCCACAATATTCAAATCATTCAAAAATAATTATCTCACATATTTATTTCTGAATGGAAACCATTGAGAATAGCTATCCTCATCTTTCAATACTTCATTTCCATGGTGAAAGTTTAATATAATGAATGGGCATTAATAAAAAAACCCACTTTTTCCGTGTTTACACCCGGTTTTATGCAGCAGCAACATCAAAATTTCTGCACAGTACACCTGGTTTTTTTTAATTATTTTTTAGCGGGTGGATTTTCACAGTTTTTCCAAATATAAAACCTATTTATTACACTTTAAGGGGTGTTGAACTTTATGGTGATTTGTATTTTGAAAAAACATCATGCCTTTTATTTTGTTTTGCCAATCCAACCGGTTTTTTCAAACAAAATCCCCACGGCATAATTTTCAGGATTTATCAAAAGTTTAAATCTTTTTACAAAACTTTAAGGAGGGTAGAATTTAATGTGACTAACCTCTTTTTTAAAAATTGCTGGTTGGATTTGTATGGTTTTTGGACACAATTTATTTCCAAACACCTTCACGTCTGTCTTTCAAGATATTCTGCGAGTTTTTAAATGGTTTCCTACACTTTAGAGGGTGAAGAATTCATTGGAAGCAAATACTGATTATAAAAATGACTTGTTGTAAGATTTCATGACAAAGAAATGGAAATATAAGGCACAAGGTAAGGAAAATAGTCAAATAACTATTCAACATCAAGAATGACATTAAGTTTGGCAGATCTTCTTTTTGGATCAGGGAAGAGAACTTTTTCTCCAAGGTCCAAATTGGGCTGAATCCACTCTTTCCATACCAGAGCTTCCTCTTCAGCCCAATCACCAGGGGAAAATTTCCAGCACCTGCTGTCAGGTGCCATAAATCATGTTTGTCCTAGAACTTGTCAGGATCCATTCGGAGGGTCAACATGAAACTAAACCTGAAAACATGTTGATATATGTCACAACCAATGATGTAAAAATATTGATATCAACAGCAATCCAAACATGATCTAGTCTGAACCCACCCACATCTCAAGCTGAATTTGATCACAACTCATCTGGAACTCCAAAGGAATTAAATTTCAAGAATGATCCATAATTTATTACACAACAAAAGGCAATTTTTTTTGATGCTTTTTTTAATTCACTAGAATTTCAAAACTAAGCAGAGGTTGCATTGAATGAAAATAAAGAGTTGATCTGGTGCTCAACTTATCAAAATCAACACAGGAAATTGATCCATCTACTTTTAACTTTAACCTATTATCCCATTTCAGCTCATATCTAAATGAATTAGACTGGTTTGAACTTATATTTGTAATATCTTTGTCTAGATTTCTGATTGATTCTGAAGCCTATTGAAACCTCAACCATGTATTATAAATAACAAATGAATTCCAAAAAGTTCAACATTGAGGTTTACAAAACTTGATGTTCTTGATTGCTTGTCTAATTTAGTTGCTCTCTACAAAAGTTTTATGATAATATTATCATGCTTAGAATACACCCAACTAATTATTTAAAAATTTTGATATTCTTGATGTATTTATATTATCTCAACTTTCAATGTTTCCAAGATGGACAGAGTTTTTACAATTCAGATTTGATTTCCAAATCAAATCATCTTTCTGGAAGATGTCACACTACTTGTGATCACTCTTCTTCCCTACAATAAAATTTTCAGACTTTTATATGTTGATTGAGAACCTTGTGATGAAGGTTGGTATGAATCACAGTTTATGAGAAAAATGGACATGTGATTTTCACACCTACTTGTTGAGTGTTGAGTTGTAGTAAGCTGATGGCTGAAGTGTGATTTTTGGGGTAACTTGGTATTGATGATCAGTAGTGAAGAGCAGAAATCATGTATCTTGAGAAGAAAATTGTGTAGAAACAATTCAACAAGAAAAGCAAAGAACCAAAAAACAGCAAGAATAACAAGAAGTCATGGTTTCTGGAGATATAATCAGAGGAGAAAACACCCAATTTTAATCTATCTTTTTCTGGGAAGCCTTGTTCTGCATTGGCAATATTCACTTGCTGACTGGAAATCTGATTGGTCTTAGCTTCTGTTTTTTGGTTAATTTAAGCAATAACAGAAAAAGACATTTTCTGAGACATTTGACAAGAGAAACCAATCCTAGTATCTTAATCAGAATGATAAATTGCTTTCAAAGTCTGGTGAGTATAGTCCTGGGATCTGAAGACACAAATTGTGCCACCCATTAATTCATTCAGATCAAAATAAACCTGAACATCCCAAAATGTAAACTGGCCCCCAATCATATCAAAGCCTTTGTCAGCAAGAATAGGATCATTTTCAGCAGAGTTTTGAGGATTAAAAATGGGAATCCAGTAAACAAGGGTCCCGGTGTTGGTGTCTGTATCCATGTGGTCTTGGTTATGGAAGTTATACATGGTGAAGGTGAAGAAAGAAAAAAAAGAAAAAAGCCTCAAAGGGTGTATAATATTCCATTGCGGCCATGGAAAGAAAGTTTTTGTTGAGGAGAATTTCACAGTATTTTTCAAAAATTCCAGGAACCATTTCTGGAAGATGAGTAGCAATCCAGTTTTTGGTCTCCTGGAAAGAAGCCTTTTCTGCTGCACTGTATTGGAATTTTCGAATCATGGCTGCCAAGCATGCCACCAAAAAATACCTGCCAAAAGATTCTCTTTTTGTCAAAGATTTCCTCCCGCCATCCACCCACATAACTCTAACCATGTGGGTCCATTGTTCTTAACTGGCTCCACAAATTGGTCCAGTGAAGGAAGAAGCAAACAATTCTTTCCCAGCCTTCAAGTTTTTCAGGTGACATGGAGCTGAAGGGGATGAACTTGACTTCACAAAAGGCTGGTTGATTTTTATCAGCAATGATGCAGGTGCCATGGTAAAGTTGGCGGTACAGGTTGAGGGTACATGCTACAGTGAGTGTTTTGGAAGGGTTGGGGTCATGTGAACAAAGTAACAATAGAAAAAGTCTCCTTCTTCCTCAAGAGATCCCATAGGGTCCTCCTTGGGTGCCTCATCTTCCATTCCTTGATCAAAGGTAAGAAAGGGCTTGTTGGCCCTTCTACACACACAGGCCCATCTCTATCGTACTCACCAGCCTCACTCTTTTTCCAGAGCTAAAAAGAAAAGAGAAAAGATTAAGGATCGGTCTTGAAAAAAAGAAAAATAATTATCAGTATTGGTTGGAGGAAGGGGCTGGGTGCAAATGATGCTTGCTCCTACAGCACCCCCTCCACCTCGAAGACCATAATCGAAAAAAATATTTATAAGACAAACAAGACAATGAATTTTCTGATTGGAGGAAGGGGCCGGGTGCAAATGATGCTTGCTCCTACAGCACCCCTTCCTCATGAAGAAGTAGTATCAGAGGGAAAAAAAAATTGGAGGCTGCCGGGCGCAAATGATGCTTGCTCCTACAGCAACAGCCTCTGAATGATGAAAGGTGAAGAAAAAAGGAAAGAATAACGCAAGAGAAACAATTAATACATACAGAACTAGTGGTGTATTATGATCTTGATGGCGGTCAGCTGGAATGAAGGGTTGATTGGATCCTTCTTGATCCCAATAGGCTGCAGGTTGGGGCAACATGATCAGAGGAGGAATTCATGATGGAATGTTGTAAGGTTTTAGCTCCTGGCAAATCCAAAGAAGATCTGTGATCGTAATGCACATTGCATTACATTCAGCCCCTTGCCGTTTCAAGAAACTGCATATAGAGAATACAGAGCTGACTTACCATGAGGTCTGGTTACTAAAGACCAACAGTGAAAAGCCAAATCAATCAGGGGACACAGAGTCGGAATTGGTGCAAGGGTGGCATATTTTTGTAATGATGGAGCTGCATTTTAATCAAAACGGATATGTCAACAGGGAGGAGGAAACAAATTTCAAAACACAATGCCACAAAACTTACCAGCTTGTGTGTGTAAGAATTGTAGTGTGGGTCTGGCTCTATAGGGTAGAGTGCCTGTGTTGAGACTTGTTTGGAGATTGTTTTGGTACTTCGGACTAGAAGATGAGAGAGACACGATTAGTTTGATTTGAAAAGGTTGATAAATGAGATGGTATTGAAAATGGTGGTAAAGGAGGTAAATTGGCTAACAATAACCATAACCGAAATTAGCTTGCCTCTCAGCATCCGGAATTCACACTTACACCATAACGATGTGGAATCTTCGGAACATTGGCTTTGAAGATGAATATCTTTTGATCCAGGGAAGAGATTCAGATGTGTAGTAGCTCGAACGAAAGCTGAGATTGGGGGCTACAACTCTATATGCCAAGGGTATTCACGAATCCTAACGGCTGCAGAGATCGAAGTATTTGAAGACAGCTTATAAACATTTCAGGATGTCAACTTTGGAGCTGAATATCTTGAGTTCATGTGATGCGATTTGGACGACTGGTAGCTAAAATAAAAGCAGAGATCAACGGCTACAGCCCTGTTTTCCATTGACATTCACGAATCCTAATGGTTACCAAGATCGAATGGTTTGAAGTCGAGAGAACTGAAGACCACAAACTGAAGCTAGCACGTCCAATTCTGAAGCTGAAGAGTCCAATGCTGAGAGCTAGATTATTCTCTGTCGAATCCAGGTGATTTATGTCTCAGTGTCACGCAAATGTACGCGCGTACATTTGCGTTCCCCTTCTTGCAATGGGGTTCGGGGGTTGGGCCAGTTTGAGCTCATGACACTTGAGTTGCTAGGGCAGAGTTTTTATATACATATTCATTTCAATGTGGAGTCACGCAAATGTAAGCACGTACATTAGAGACATCAGGACTATTTTGGAAGTCTTGTGGAACTTTTGTAGAACCAGTATTCTTGTGCATGTTCCACAAGACTTCCAACTGGCTTTTGAAAGTTTTCTCACACTCTTCTCATGAATTCATCCCTGCCATCATTCCTGGTGGGGAGAAAGGGACTCACCACAAGCCTTCCTGGTGTGATCCTGGCTATCCAGGTCAAATATACTTCAATGAATATTGGCTCAATCCATCCCCAGAGCCTTCTGTGAGAGATCATCTTGATTTGTGCCACTCCTTAAAAAGGAGTGGCTTCTCTATATTCTGATTTTCATTTGTGTGGAATTAAGATTCCACATGATTGTGCACATCAAGCCAACCACACATGCAGGTGCTGCAGGAATTGTTTAACATGTGATTCATGACAGAACATGCAGTACTTTGATGAAGCACTATCTGGAATTGTTTCTGCCAATATAAGCTCCAACATAATCACTTTTGGTTCCATTCAGTGCTTTGCAGGACAAAGCCATTTGTTTTTTCTGCCCCATTAAGACTTATCACTCTTTCTGATTTGTTGACCTGATTTGAAATAGCCAACCCCCATGCAATTATTTGTCAACATCATCCCACCCTTCATTAATCTCCAAAAAATTACACCAACCACATTCCACTTTAGTAAAACCCAACTTCAAGTCATACAAGCCACGCAAGCTAGGGTAGATCTTGCTTTTGAGGAGGTGGAGATTCCCCCTAAAATCCAACCCTCTGCCACAGAAATCCAAGAGGGGGTTTCCCATGACTTGATCACAGGGAAACACCATAATCACCTTCAGGCTAAAGTCAATGCAGATTCTTACAACCACAAGATTCCACTCTGGGCTGTTCCAAATGTCCGCACAGCTTGGCTTGCCAGAAGAAACAGGTTTGGAAGGGGTTCGTACTGAATGTATCCTAATCTTTGCTTGTCTATGAACTGACATTTTGGCCATTCATAGGGCCTCTCAACTTCACCAGCAATATCAATCCGGTGGACATGTTGTCATTTTCTGCTAATAGTCCTCAGCAGGAATAGGTTATGGGCTGGGCTGAGAAAGGTGGATTTCATGACACACTTCTTTATCCCAAATGCTACAATGTGGTTCTTTTTGCTGACTAAACCTGCAGTTTTTTGGTCTAGATGCCGTCAATCTTGGTTGAGTTCTGTGATGACTGATCTCTAGTTTATCTGAAACAAGGTCCCTAGCTTTTTTCAACAATTTTTTTACATAACCAAAGCTGTTCCACCATTTTGAGCTACTTTGGTTGTTATGCTGTTCTCCTCATCTTGTGCCCTGAAAGAATCACACCATAAGACACGTGTCAGTCGTATCCTCAATTTGATGAGCTTCTGTTCCTGGAAATGTCTGGTTTAAAAACTTCTAAGTTGTACTTGGTTCCTTGTGCTATTCCCATCAGAGCCTTTTTGGCCTGTGTAATTGATGTCTACCAAAATGTACATTTCGGTGGACATCAACCAAAGGCTGTCACAGCCCCTGTCACCCACTACAATTGTCATCCCCTGCAACCCACATCTCTAATATGCATACTTAATGCCTTGGGAACACAAATGTACGCGCGTACATTTGCGTTCCACACTGGCATTCGTTCAAGTCCAAACACCTCCCTTTGATATGCCAGCCGTCTTCCTTTCATGCATCCATAGGAAAGCTGTACCCCTTGGTCCTTGGGTTCTTCATTCTTCCCCCTTCATGCAAGACACATATTTTTACTCCCATTGTCCAGCTGAAGTTTATTGGGCATTCTAGAATCCAGCATCATGGTACTTAAGTCTGCACTTTTTGAACTAACTGCCCCCCCTCACTTATTTTTTGGGCACCATGACTTCCTCCCCAAAAGCAAATAATCTCCATCATTCTGTTCAATGTCCTGATGGCACGGAGGTTCCCCACATTCATCCCAGGGATCAGGTGCTGTCGCCAGATCCAGTCTTGGTTCCACGGCCAGACCTTGAGCAGGCCAATCAAGCTCTGAACATCTGTCAGCCAATTCTGGAAAGGTGCCCCACTCAAACATAAAATATACTGTGCGTGAAGTTTCTGAATGTTTGCTGTTCTGTTGGCATTTGGATTGCGTATGATGCTGTTGTGTGCAACAGGGATAGTTAGACCTTCATCTTTACTGCTGGGTGATTAAACCTAATCAACTTACTGTGCTTCATCCAACACAATCCTATACCAACTTATGCCCAGGGACTCAATTGTGATCTGGTTGTTGTGGAGTGGGTTTCCGCTTTCTCCTATCATCTCATAAGTGGTCAGGACTACTAGTGACGAGTTCAGCTTTTCCCGAGTGAGCTTTCTGTGATCTCGGCCATGGAAGACCTACGGGATTGAGCCTGGACTGAAGTGACTATGTATTTTGTTCTCCCAGTTTGACAAGGTAGCAAGTGGACAGATAACCAAGGTTGCCGCACATTGCACAGGAGGATCAGAAAAATCACTTTGTTGGAATTCTCTGGCAAAATTACTGGTGCCAAGAACAAACGTCAATGTAGTTAATGTTTTCCCCAGTCCCATGTCATCTGCCAGAATTGAGCCCCAACAAGGAGAAATATTGTCATCTTCATCCGCTTGTAGTTTTGAGGGGTCGCACGTCTCTTGTATCCATTCATTCTCACGCTCCATCCAGAAGTCTTCAAGATTGTGACTTTCCAGACATTTGTTGTTGAAGAGGAATTGAAGGGCTTGGGTTTGATGATGTTTCAGTGGTGTCTGGCATTGAGCTCATGCAGGTTGAAACAGACTGTTGTCCACAACTAGATTTGTTTCGTGTTGCCGTGTGGTGTGAGGGATGTTGTAGAATATGTTGGGATAGTAGTTCCAGATGGGGGTAAGACTAATCTGGGCATCTCTAAAAGCGTGTGCAATTGAGCACTTGTTTCTGGCAAGACTGAAGATACACCCCCTCAGCTGAGGAACAGTGCTTCTTGTCTTCCCTAAATACGCCCGGATCTTCATGATGGATTTTTCATTGGGCTGAATTCCGTTTTCAGAGATTGGTGTTGAGCAGCTTCCGATAGGCCCTAAGAGTGGTCCAATGAATGAACTCTCCATCTGACTTAGATCTCCAAACTGGGATGTTGCAGAGTACCACACGTGAACATGACTAGGTCCTTGTTGGAGGAATGCATGCTGGGGTAATTCAGGAAAGGAGATGGGAGTAGGACAGTATAGGGGAATGATAAATTGGCCTAGGCAGAGAATATATGACATGGCAAAACAATTAATGGAGATGAGGTTAATCAGGAGGGGGCAGGTGTGAGGGAGTTGAATGTTAAACTGCCATGATTTTATGATGTTCTTAATTGTTGCAAAAATACTTTGCAATGTTGGTTGACAAACACCTACTTTGTTTTTGTTCGTCCCATAATTTTGATTGCATGCAACCATACATTGGTCATGAACCATGTTTACCTAGCATGGAGATACCATAAACTTCTGACTCACTCAGCCTTTGAGAAACCATAATGTCCTGTATATCTCACTTGTATGACTAGGCAGATATGTCATCATTTGCATTGGCTTTGGCCAATGTGAGTTGAGAGATATTCTTCCATGGTTACATATGAAATCATTATATTCTTGCCCTTTTTACAGGGCAACCAAATCCGTGGGGACTGCCAACTTACCAGATGCAGTGGGGATAAAAATACAGCTTACAGATCAGAAGCCTCTCACCAACTTCCAAAGGGTTTTCAGGATCTTCATCTAATATACAGTTGTTTTTGGCTGAATATCCTTTGGTACTTTCTTGTGATAAGCTCAAGGCATGATGAGATCAAGGGTGAATTATGTGATACACTTCAGTGAGACATGGATGTCAGTTCCACAAGAGTCCCAAATAAAACATTGACAATATACACATCATACTCACGGGAGACTTCAGCTTATCTTTCCAAGCAGACACATGCATTAGATGCTACCAACATTGGAAACCCTTCGAAAAAAACCCTTGCAATGACATCTGCAATGGCACCCGACAGGCAGGCGCTGGAAATTCTCCCCTGGTGAATGTTGCCAATACAGATCAATCCTAGGGGAAGGCCATATTTCAGCCTTAAAAGTGAAGCTGATAAGGTGTAGAAGACTAGGAATGAGTATGAGACATATGGGAGAGTTGGTGGTGGGTGGATTTGAGAGAGGAAGAACAATGGAGGGCATCAGACCATGCTTGTCCATCCCAAGAGAGTGCATCAATTTGATCCTTGTGGTTTGAGCCCCATATGTTTCCTAGCATCCAATGGTTTGAATGGAAAGGGATTAATTTGAGTTCTTCTCTCATTTCTTTTCAAATATTCATCCATTTGTCTGAGGAAAGTCCCATGCTGACTGCAGCGGCTCAAAATCCACAATTCCCATTGCCTTTGACATCCAGAGGTCTTGATTGGCACTGCCAGCATAATTGCCTAGGTTGAGTTCATCCCAGTTAAACTAGGATGCAAAAAATCCAATTTAAAGTAGGTTGACCTCAACCAATGAAATTTAAAACCAAGGGGGGTCCCTTGGATTTATATTTCATCAGTTGATTTCAACCAAGTTTAAATTGGTTGAGTGCATCCCAGTTTAACTGGGATGACTTCATCCTAGGCAATTATGCTGGCAGTGTGGGTGGTAGAATTCATGATGGCGGATCTCATTAACAAGAGCTTCAATGGGTGTACAACCTTCAAGTTGAGTGGTTCTAAAGAGTGTACAATGATTATAGATAGTGTTGAGGGTGAAGGAAGAAGGAAAATTGGTTTCTTGAAATAAGGCTGTCTTAATAGTTAAGGGGTGAACTCCAGAATGGGTTAATTGGGTAACTGTGGTTTTTTGATTGTTGGTTAATTGAAAATGGACAGCATGGATTGAAGGATCTTCAGAAGCTGCGTGGTTGTGGCTAGGATCTTTAATTTTGATTTGAAAGTAGCCCCTCTTCTTATAGAAGTTTCCAGTAAGTTTGGAAGGACAGGAAATATTTTTTGTCTCCCCCCATTGAGTACCATCTTTGGGCTGAAAAACCCCAGATCTGCCAACGCCAACCCGCACGCCAATTTTTTTTGGTATGCGGGGCCTACACGCCAAACAAATTGGTGTGTGGGAGCGCACGCCAAACAATTGGCGTGTGGCTCCCACACACCAATTTTTTTTGGCGTGTAGGTGTTGGAAGTTCATCACTGTGTTTTCCCTCTCTTCCTCTTTCACACATCTGTCACTCCTTTTTATCCCATTTCCAGATGAATATCCAATCTCACCTTCTGTCCCACATCTCAGCCATAACTTGTATGTAGATAAATAACCATGCTGCTGAGTAGATAATGAGATCATCTGTTCTCTGCGCCCTGATCCCTGTGGTCTCTATAAGATACAACCACTTGTAGTGTGTGCACGTTTCTGCCATACAAGCTAGCAGTTATTAGCCCCTCGACCACCTTTTTCCATCTTGAGTCTTTTGCCTCAAGATCGTTTCCCGGTCAAAACTCCTCAGTTCACTCTCCTCACCTTGAAAATCCTTCAGTAGGCCCTGCACACCAAAAAAATGTTGAAGGTGTAATCCCTGTAGAAGGGAATACAAGCAGCAATGGTATCAGCATTGATGGGACTGCTGCCACACCCGCTGAGCATGGTGTATCAGAAAGCAGTAAAAGAAGTAATGCACCAGAGGACTGGAGCATTCCTGTAAAAAGAAGAAAAGTATAATTACATTCTTAAACGGAAAAGCCCTTGGAGCTTTCCCATTCAGAATGTCTGCTGCTTGGCTATTTGCTCAGCATTAATTTATTATAAATACTAGTTTCTTTTCCCCCATTTGTATCTCTCATTCTATTCCATCATCTCATCTTATCCACTCACTCATATACACACATACACACATATCAAATACACCTTATTATATATTATATATTATAAATACATATAAATACATTAAAATAAATAAATAAATACTTACCATCAATACCCCACCTACAACAAAAAAAATTGGTGTGCGGGTCCCACACACCAATTGTTTGGCGTGTGTGACTTGCTCACGTCATTGAACTGGTGGACCGGGTCGATGACATGAGCACGTCCCCACACACCAATTGTTGGCGTTTTGGGAGAACTTATATACCAGAGGTGCAGCACTGAAGCTGAGCCCGCAGCCGCGGGCTCAGCGGCAGGCTGAGGCTGAGGTAAGGGGGTACTTTCCAAATGTCATCGGACATTCCGCGGGGAAACGCACGGGGCGCAGAATGCGACATTCTATAGTTGGCGCGGACAAAGGCCCCTTCAGTATGCGCGGCGTAGGGGACCGGGCAGAGCCACAGGGTTTGGGGCGCCAGGCCCGCAAATGGAGTGAGGGCAGAAGGAGCGGAGTCATGCGCAGGGGAGCAACAGACAACTGCGGGGGTCAACGGGGTATAGCAGTCGGGAGCAGGCTGCGGTGCAATGCGGGATTGAGGAGACAGGCAAGTAGGGTTCCAGGGACAGTACTGGGGATTGGGGGACATGATTGGGGGACTGTTGTATAAATAGAGGATTGTACCAGGGTTGGGGGACCTTATCTATCTTATCATCAAAGTAGATAGCTATCAACTACAGCGCATATAAGAAATCTCATTGTTTTAGAACTCTCTCAGCAACTTTCAGCATGTGCAGACAAGCGGAACTGTGAAGGGCAACATCAGGAAGACAAACGCAAGAGGAACGGTCCCCTTGCTAAGTATAAGGTGTTGCAGGGAATCCAGTTGATTATCCGCTAACAGTTGTTTATCCCGCAGAGGAAATCAAAGAACCACCGGAACCAACCAGGAAGCAGGGCAACCTACCATTTCTGTCACCGAAGTCGCAATTATTTCCACAGCGTGTGGGAACGCCCGTTGGCTGGCCAGGAGGAACTCCTCCTGGCCAACAAGGTTGTGTCACCTTGTCAGCTGGGAGGAAGTCTTCCCGGCCAACGAGGTTGTATAACCTTGCCGGCCAGGAGGGAGTTCCTCCTGGCCAACGAGGTTGTATAACCTTGTCGGCCGGAAGACTTCCTCCCAGCTGACAAGGTGATACAACCTTGTCAGCCAGGAGTGTCAGAATTTCAGCCTGTCTGTCCGCTCACAAATATCTTCATCAAAATCATCTTTATTATTAAATCCCAATCACTCTGCAATCAAGCAGTTTTATTTGTTTATCACTCATATAATTGTTTTATATCACTCTACCAATCAGGTAGTTTTAACTTCATCACTCTGCTGTTGGCAGTTTTATAATCACTCTGGAGTCTTCCCAGTTTTAATCTTCACTCTAGAATCTTTCTAGTTTTATTAACTCATCACTGTGTCTGCTACTAGTCTGAGTAGTGTTCACTTTTATTGTTTTGTTGTATGTAGTCTCCTAGGCCCCCTTTGGATCTTGCCAGGGGGCTCTCTAGTTGTGACTATATAAGTCATCTCTTTCTGTTTGAAATAAAATCATCGAGTCTGAGCCTTAAACTTATTTTTCCTGTCCTCCTCGGTCCTTTCTTAGGCTCCCTCAAGAAAGCCCCTTCATCGCCTCTTTTCCATGAGCTTTAATCTTGACAAGGAGGAAGTCCCTCCTGGCCGACAAGGTTGTATGACCTCGTCAGCCGGGAGGAAGTCCTCCCGGCTGACAAGGTTGTATCACCTCGTCAGCCGGGAGCAATGGTGGGCCCGCTACGCTAACAATAGCTGTAGCGTAGCGTAATGTTAGCTTTTGTCGCTACGCTAACACAAAGTTACTGTTAGCGGTTTTTTTTTGCAGCTAACGCTACAAAAATTTTGTCAAAAAAAAAAATAGCGGTAGCGTAGCGTTAGCGACTTCAAAAAAAAAAAGTTAACGCTACAGGAATTACCTGTTAGCTGATTTGTAGCGGTGTTAGCTGGAACAAACGCTACGCTAACTGTTAGCGTAGCGCTCTTGTCAGCTACGCTAACTGTTAGCGTAGCGCTCTTTTCAGCTACGCTACATGTTAGCGTAGCGCTCCTTTCAGCTACGCTAACTGTTAGTGTAGCGCTCTTTTCAGCTACACTAACTGTTAGCGTAGCACTCTTCTCAGCTATGCTAACTGTTAGCGGAGTACCCTTGTGTGGTGAGCTAACTGTGGGGTTTTTTTTTTTAAGTGCAGATTTGATTAGACACTGCGCACTAGTGAGTTTAGCGCTACACTAACTGCTGTTTGTTTATAACAATAAAAAAAAAGGAAATAAAAAAAAAAGGAAATAAAAAAAAAAGGAAATAAAAAAAAAAGGAAATAAAAAAAAAGGAAATAAAAAAAAGGAAAAAAAAAAGGAAATAAAAAAAAGGAAATAAAAAAAAGGAAATAAAAAAAAAAGGAAATAAAAAAAAAGGAAATAAAAAAAAAGGAAATAAAAAAAAAGGAAATAAAAAAAAAGGAAAAAAAAAAAAAAAAAAAAAAGGAAAAAAAAAAGGAAAAAAAAAAGGAAAAAAAAAAGGAAAAAAAAAAGGAAAAAAAAAAGGAAAAAAAAGGAAAAAAAAGGAAAAAAAAAGGAAAAAAAAAGGAAAAAAAAAGGAAAAAAAAAAGGAAAAAAAAAAAGGAAAAAAAAAGGAAAAAAAAAGGAAAAAAAAAGGAAAAAAAAAGGAAAAAAAAAAAAGGAAAAAAAAAGGAAAAAAAAAGGAAAAAAAACCGAAAAAAAAAACCCCCAGGAAAAAAAAAAAAAAAAAAGGAAAAAAAAAAAGGAAAAAAACAAAACAAAGGAAAAAAAAAAAAAAAAAAAAAAAAGGGCAAAAAAAAAAAAAAAGGAAAAAAAAAAAAAAGGAAAAAAAAAAAAAAAAAAAAAAAAAAAAAAAAAAAAAACTATAATCCTAATTGAGCAAAGTGGACCAGCTTTGACCTAAGACAGGTGAATTTATCACTCCTGCTATACTATAAGAGTAGTGATGAGGTTAACACCAATCAAGAAAATTTAAAGGGGGGTCAGTCAGGTGCCCCTGAGAGTTTTCTGAGTTTGTACAAGGCTTAACCCAACATCGCTACCATTTCTTCAAACCCATGTTATTTAATCAGTTGCCGAACTCAAAGGGGGGTCAGTCAGGTGCCCCAGCGAGTTCGGAGAGCTCCTATAAATTTCAATCAATTCACAATCCTTACCTAATTGGTTTCACCCTCATCATAAATGAGGATTTGTGATGCGGGTGACACCAATTAGGTATTTTGCAGTTACTTTTAATATAGCAGGAGTGATATATTCCCCTGTCTGAGGTCAAAGCTGGTCACTCTTCTCAATTAGGATCCTGTAATTGTCCAAGTAAAACAATGAAAAATATGTACTTGCACAAGTGAATAAATCAAAATGCTGTTGTAACTGCTTTACTCAAGCAAGCACAGCAATCAAAAAAGCTTATTTTAATTTCTATGATCATTTTTTTTTTTTTTTTCATTTTTTCATTTTTTTTTTTTTTTTTTTACGTTGTAAATTCAAAGACAAGAAAGAAGTTGGATGTCTCTTCTAAGATCTGTAATGCAGCAGGATTTTACCTGTTGAAGCCATAACAACAGCTTTTTATTCAGCAGCCATGTTGATTGGTGAAACCAACAGTTAGCGGGCAAAACAAATCCGCTATTTGAGCATAGTGTAATGGGAAAAGCTTCAGCTAACAGCTAACATTTAGCAGGAAAAGTATCAGCTAACAGCTAACATTTAGCGTAGCGTAGCGATGATGCCGCTACGCTACTGAGAACTTCAAAATCTGTTATCGCCAGAAAAATTACGCTACTTGATAGCGTAGCGGTGAATTTTCTCAGCTAACGCTACAAAAAAATGGCTTGAAAAATTTGTTGCTATGCTAACTGTTAGTGTAGCGGAGTGTAATTTCAGCTAACGCTACAGATTTTCTGGGAAAAATAAACCCCGCTACGCTAACAGTTAGCGGTCAAATAGCGTAGCGTAGCGTAGCGGCCCACCGTTGCCGGGAGGAAGTCCTCCCGGCCGACAAGGTTATACAACCTTGTCGGCCATGAGGGACTTCCTCCTGGCTGACGAGGTTGTATCACCTCGTCAGCCGGGAGGAAGTCCTCCTGGCGAACAAGGTTGTATCACCTAGTCAGCCAGGAGGAAGTCCCTCCTGGCCAATGAGGTTGTATCACCTCGTCAGCCAGGAGGAAGTCCCTTCTGGCCAACGAGGTTGTATCACCTCGTCAGCCGGGAGGAAGTCCTCCCGGCCAACAAGGTTGTAACCTCGCCAGCCGGGAGGAAGTCTTCCCGGCTGACAAGGTTGTATCACCTTGTCAGCCAGGAGGAAGTCCTCCCAGCCGACGAGGTTGTATAACCTTGTTGGCCGGGAGGACTTCCTCCTGGCCGGCCGACGAGCGTTCCCACACGCCAAAAATTGGCGTGTGGGACCCGCACACCATTTTTTTTGGCGTGAGGCCCTACAGGCCAAAAAAAATTGGTGGGAGCCACAGGCCAATTGTTTGGCGTGTGCTCCCACACGCCAATGTCTTTGGCGTGTAGACCCTACACGCCAAAAAAAAATGGCGTGTAGGCCCCCCACGCCAAAAAAAATTGGCGTGCGGGTTGGCGTTGGTGTGCACCTTTGGTGTGCGTTTATCAACACCTGGTTGATGAGTTACGGGGGGTTGAAAGTTTAGGGGGGTGCTGTTGGTTTTTAATTGTGGTGAGTGGCATCAGTGGGCCACTACGCTACGCTACACTACACTATTTCACAGCTAACTGTTAGTGTAGCGGGGTTTTTCCCCCAGAAATTTTGTAGCGCTAGCTGAAATTACACTCCACTAGACTAAATGTTAGTGTAGAAAAAAATTATTCTAGCCATTTTTTTGTAGTGTTATCTGGGAAAATTCACTGCTACACTAACAGGTAGCATAACTTTTCTTGCGCTAATAGAGTTTGAAGTTTCCAGTAGCGTAGCGGCATCAGATAATTGCTACTCTACGCTAAATGTTAGCTGTTAGCTGATATTTTTCCCTCTAAATTTTAGCTGTTAGCTGAAGTTTTTCCCTTTAAACTATGCTCAAATAGCAGTTTTTTTTGCCTGCTAACTGTTACACCAGGAAAAATTAATTGTCACCTGACATCTGGTGACATCACAAAAAAATGGCTGTAGCTTTGTCCTAGCTCTGGTTCCACTCCAACTAGGCTACAATGGCCCCTTTATGTCCTACAAAGGATGTCACCTATAGTCTAGTGACAATTGATTTTTCCTGGTGTTAGTTTCACAATTTAACATGGCTGCTGCATAAATGGTGTTTTTATGGCTTCTGCAGGTAAAATCCTGCTGCCATAAGTCTCTTAGAAGATAAATACAACTTGTTTCTATTGTTTGAGCTAACTGTTAGTGTAGCACTATTTTCAGCTACACTGACTCTTAGCGTAGTGCCCTTTTGCGGTGAGCTAACTGTTAGTTTAGTGCTACACTAATTAATTTTCTTTTACAATAGGAATTGGAATTTGATCTTCTTCTTTGATGGAGTCTTTGGGTACTACATTAAGCAACAACCATAGATGTACGGTGAAGATCAGTATTGCCATGCAGAGTCACATGGTTGTCACAAGAGGCCAAATGTCCCAAAGAAGAAGAAAATTCAATGCCAAGGAAATATTCCTGAATTTTGAGGCCAAATGAAGCTCATTTTATAGCTAACAGGGGGAATGGCCAAGTGGAAAGCTTGAAAAGCCACAGTGGAGTGTTCTTTTATGGGCCAAAAGCCACATGGAAAAACAATTTATTTTGTGAAAAAATAAAATAAAAATAACAATAAAGATAGAAATAAAAAATAAATAAATCAGAAATAAGCTGTTTTGATTGCTGTAATTTCTCAAATACAGGAGTTAAAAAAGAATTTTGATTGATTTACTTGTGCAACTAGACTGTTTTGATTGCTTTACTTGTGCAAGTAAAGGATCCTAATTGAGCCAAGTGGCCCAGATTTGACCTAAGACAGGGTGATTTATCACTCCTGCTATATTACAAGTGACTGCAACATACCTAGATGGTGTCACCCTCATTGGTGAGTAGGATTTGTGATGAGGTTGACACTGATTAGGTATTTTGCAGTCACTTGTAATATAGCAGGAGTGATAAATTACCCTGCCTTAGGTCAAAGCTGGGCCACTTGGCTCAATTAGGATACTGTACTTGCACAAGTAAAGAAATCAAAAATCTCTAGTTGCACAAGTAAAGCAATCAAAATTCTGTTTTAACTCCTGTATTTGAGAAATTACAGCAATCAAAACAGCTTATTTCTAATTTATTTATTTTTAATTTCTATCTTTGATTTTTTTTTTTACAAAATAAATTGTTTTTGCATGTGGCTTTTGGCTCATAAAAGAACACTCCACTGTGGCTTTTCAAGCTTTCCACTTGGCCATTCCCCCTGTTAACTATAAAATGAGCTTCATTTGGCCTCAAAATTCAGGAATATTTCCTCAGAATTGGATTTTCTTCTTCTTTGGGACGTTTGGCCTCTTGTGACAACCATGTGACTCTGCATGGCAATACTGATCTTCACCGTACATCTATGGTTGTTGCTTAATGTAGTACCCAAAGACTCCATCAAAGAAGAAGATCAAATTCCAATTCCTATTGTAAAAGAAAATTAATTAGTGTAGCACTAAACTAACAGTTAGCTCACCACAAAAGGGCACTACGCTAAGAGTCAGTGTAGCTGAAAAGAGCGCTATGCTAAAAGTTAGCGTAGCTGAAAAGAGCACTACACTAACAGGTAGCATAGCATTTGTTCCAGCTACCACCGCTAAACACCATCTAACAGGCAATTTCTGTAGCATTAACTTTTTTTTTTTGGATGTCACTAACGCTACGCTACCTTCTATTCTTTTTTTTGATGAAATTTTTTAGTGTTAGCTGAAAAAATCTTCAGCTAACAGTAACTTTGTGTTAGCGTAGCAAAAAAAGCTAACATTATGCTACACTGCAGCTAATGTTGGCAAAGTGGGCCCGCCGTTGTGAGCGGTTTTTGATGTGGTTGATGGTGGATTTTGGATGAGGATGATTGGGGAGGCTGCGCGCATCGAATGCTGCCCTCCATATGCAAATTAAAAAAAAACGGGTGCACACGCAGAAAACCGGGTGCACTGCACAGCCGCAGTTGCACAGAAAACCGGGTGTAAACCCGGAAAAACTGGGTTTTTTCATTAAATTCCCTAATGAATTTAATTTTAATTTTAGAATTTTGGTTTGTAATTTGTTGTTAAATTGTAATTTCACTTAGAATAGCACAGTAATATTTTTCGAATGAAAATTTGCAGTGGATGGGGCTGAATTTTAATCCAGCCACATTCAGAAATGATTTATGAATAACAAATTGCACATGGGGCCCAAAGGAACTGGGTGAGCCCCGGCCCCGCAATGCTCCACAAGTGCCCCCAAGGCTCTGAAACATGTGACATGTAACAGCCTGCAGCTGTGTCTCTGACTTGGACTTGAGTGGCTTCACAGGGGTTGATGAACGCCCATGCAAGGGGCACACCCTTTTTTGGGCTTCAGCACACCTGTAGATGGGCATGCAGTTTTGTGACACCCCCAAGGATTGGTGTGCAGCTGCACGCCCTGTTCAAAAAAGGGTGTGTGGTTTGCATGCCCTTCAGGAAGCTGTACAGCCTCCTTGACCAGAGGGATTCACTCAGGTCAAAGCGGTTATACAGCCTCTTTGACTGGAGTGCTAGTGTATCAGCACCAGTTAGGATTTGTGATGAGTTTGACACCAATTACGTATTTTGCAGTCACTTGTAATATAGCAGGAGTGATAAATTCCCCTGTCTTAGGTCAAAGCTGGTCCACTCTGCTCAATTAGGATCCTGTACTTGCACAAGCAAAGCAATCAAAAAGCTGTACTTTCAAAAGTAAAGCAATCAAAATTCTGTTTTAACTCCTGTACTTGAGCAAGTACAGCAATAAAAACAGCTTATTAGGGGGTATCAAATATGACTAAATCCACCATTATCTAATCAACTGGTTTTGAAAATCCACCATTTTTAGAAACCATCTACTATAAAACTAAGAAAATAGGCTCCTGGAGCCTAACAAAACCTGTACCAAGTGTACAGGTTGTATTGATGCATCCTAATGGGTCGACGCCAACCCGTTAGGATGCATGACACATGAACTGATGCATCCTAACGGGTCAACATCAATCCGTGTCACCTGCCCTCCTCGCTGGGAACAGCCATTGACAATGGCTGCTCCCAGCGAAAAGGAGTTATTGACATTGACATTGACATGAATAATAAAATAAAAAATAAAAAATAAAAAATAAAAAATAACAAATAAAAAATAAAAAATAAAAAATAAAAGGGCATTAATAAAAAAACCCGGTTTTTCCGCGTTTACACCTGGTTTTACGCAGCGGCGACGTAAAATTTGCTGCGGAGTACACCCGGTTTTCCGCATTTACACCCGGTTTTTTTATTTATTTTTTTGCGGGCGTAATTTTATGGTTTTTCAAAATTCTCAAATTTCTGAATATACTTCTAGGCTTTTAGAATTTTATGATATTTTTTATTTTCCAAAAAAACAACATCTTCTATTTTTTTTTGCCCATACACCCGGTTTTTTCAAGAAAAATCCCCACGGCTCAATTTTCAAGATTTCTCAAAGTTTTAAATATTTTTAAAGCACTTTAAGGGGTGTAAAATTTAATGCAACAAACAGTTTATTTTTAAATTTACTGGTTTTTTTTTTATGATTTTTGGACAGAACTTATTTGTAAACACCTTCACGCCTGTCTTTTAAGATATTTGGGGAATTTTTAAATGGTTTCATACACTTTAGAGGGTGAAGAATTCATTGGAAAGAAATACAGATCATACAATTGACTTGTTATCAGAATAAAATGGATTTTTTATCAGAATAAAATGGAAATACAGGAAAATAGACAAATAACTATTCAACATCAACAATCTTATTAATTCTGGCAGATCTTCTTATTGGAGGGAAAAGAACTTTTTCCCCAAGGTCCAAATTGGGCTGAATCCACTCTTTCCACAACAGAGCTTCCTCTTCAGCCCAATGTTGCCAATATGGATCAATCCTAGGGGAAGGCCATATTTCAGCCTTAAACGTGAAGCTGATCCACTACACGCAAGAGTCCACTTCACCTTGGGGGGAATGTGGGGGTTTTCCTTTTTAGGAATTCTTTTGGATTTTTCTTTTGTTTGTCTGTTGAGTTTTTTTTTTTTTTTTTTTTTCAACACCAGAGATCAGTTTTCTAGGGTAAACAGGATATTTTAGGAAGATAAAATACAATTGTTTCAATTAATGTCCTTCCTTCAAGTACCTTATAATGAGCCTTTGCCATTTTCCTTCTGGGCAGCATTGCTCAGCTGCCTGCTCAGGAGCATTTTTCATTTTCCTGCTCAGCAGAACTTCCGAGCTGGAGGCTCCACTAAAGATACTCAGATATCTGCTGAGGTGGACTGCTCAACCCCCTGCTGAGCAGTACTAAAAGGCAGAGGCCGCACCCTGGCAAAGGCAGAGGCGGCGCCCTGGCAACCGCAGAGGCCGCGCCCTGGCAAGGGCAGAGGCGGCGCCCTGGCAAATGCAGAGGCCGCACCCTGGCAAAGGCAGAGGTTGCACCCTGGCAAAGGCAGAGGACGCGCCCTGGCAAAGGCAGAGGCCGCGCCCTGGCAAGGGCAGAGGCCACGCCCTGGCAAGGGCAGAGGCCGCGCCCTGGCAAAGGCAGAGGCTGCGCCGTGGAAAAGGCAGTGGCTGCGCCCTGGCAAAGACAGAGGCCGGCCCCTGGCAAGGGCAGAGGCCGCGCCCTGGCAAAGGCAGAGGCCACACCCTGGCAAAGGCAGAGGCCACGCCCTGGAAAAGGCATTGGCCGCGCCCTGGCAAAGGCAGAGGCCCCACCCTGGCAAAGGCAGAGGCGGCGCCCTGGCACAGGCAGTGGCAGCGCCCTGGCAAAGGCAGAGGCCGTGCCCTGGAAAAGGCGGTGGCCACGCCCTGGCAAAGGCCGACGCCGCGCCCTGGAAAAGGCAGTGGCCGCACCCTGGCAAGGGCAGAGGCCGCCCCCTGGAAAAGGCAGAGGCCGCGCCCTGGCAAAGGCAGAGCCCGCGCCCTGGCAAGGGAAGAGGCCACGCCCTGGCAAAGGCAGAGGCCCCGCCCTGGCAAGGGCAGAGGCCCGGCCCTGGCAAGGGCAGAGGCCCGGCCCTGGCAAAGGCAGAGGCCGCACCCTGGCAAGGGCAGAGGCCGCGCCCTGGCAAAGGCAGTGGCCGTGCCCTGGCAAAGGCAGAGGCGGCGCCCTGGCAAAGGCAGAGGCCGCACCCTGGCAAAGGCAGAGGCCGCACCCTGGAAAAGGCAGAGGCCGCGCCCTGGCAAGGGCAGAGGTGGCGCCCTGGCAAAGGCAGAGGCCGCACCTTGGCAAAGGCAGAGGCCGCACCCTGGCAAAGGCAGAGGGCGTGGCCTGGAAAAGGCAGAGGCCGCTACCTGGCAAAGGCAGAGGCCGCACCCTGGCAAAGGCAGAGGCCGCGCCCTGGCAAAGGTAGAGGCCGCACCCTGGCAAAGGCAGAGGCCACGCCCTGGCAAAGGCAGAGGCCGCACCCTGGCAAAGGTAGAGGCCGCGCCCTGGAAAAGGCAGTGGCCGCCCCCAGGCAAAGGCAGAGGCCGCGCCCTGGCAAGGGAAGAGGCCGCGCCCTGGCAGGGGCAGAGGCCACGCCCTGGCAAAGGCAGAGGCCGCGCCCTGGCAAAGGCAGTGGCCGCGTCCTGGCAAAGGCAGAGGCCACACCCTGGCAAAGGCAGAGGCCGCACCCTGGCAAGGGCAGAGGCTGCACCATGGAAAAGGCAGAGGCCGCGCCCTGGAAAAGGCAGAGGCCGTGCCCTGGAAAAGGCAGAGGCCGCGCCCTGGAAAAGGCAGAGGCTGCGCCCTGGCAACAGCAGAGGCCGCGCCCTGGCAAAGGCAGAGGCTGCGCCCTGGAAAAGGAAGTGGCTGTGCCCTGACAAAGGTAGAGGCCACCCCTAGCAAAGGCAGAGGCTGCGCCCTCGGAAAGGCGGAGGCCGCGCCCTGGCACAGTCAGAGGCTGCACCCTGGCAAAGGCAGAGGCCACGCCCTGGTAAAGGCAGTGGCTGCACCCTGGCACAGGCAGAGGCCGCACCCTGGCAAAGGCAGTGGGGGTGCCCTGGCAAAGGCAGAGGCCGCGCCCTGGCAAAGGCAGAGGCAGCGCCCTGAAAAAGGCGGTGGCTGCACCCTGGTAGGGGCAGAGGCCACACCTTGGCAAAGGCAGAGGCAGCGCCCTGGAAAAGGAAGTGGCTGTGCCCTGACAAAGGTAGAGGCCACACCCTGGTGAAGGCAGAGGCCGCGCCCTGGCAAGGGCAGAGGCAGCACCGTGGCACAGTCAGAGGCCGCACCCTGGCAAAGGCAGAGGCTGCGCTCTGAAGAAGGCAGTGGCCGCACCCTGGCAAGGGCAGAGGCCGCCCCCTGGAAAAGGCAGAGGCCACACCCAGGCAAAGGCAGAGGCCGCGCCCTGGCAAGGGCAGAGGCCGCGCCCTGGCAAAGGCAGAGGCCGCGCCCTGGCAAGGGCAGAGGCCGCGCCCTGGCAAGGGCAGAGGCCGCCCCCTGGCAAAGGCAGAGGCCGCGCCCTGGCAAGGGCAGAGGCCGCGCCCTGGCAAGGGCAGAGGCCGCGCCCTGGCAAGGGCAGAGGCCGCCCCCTGGCAAAATCAGAGGCCGCGCCCTGGCAAGGGCAGAGGCCGCGCCCTGGCAAAGGCAGAGGCCGCACCCTGGCAAAGGCAGAGGCCACACCCTGGCAAAGGCAGAGGCCGCACCCTGGCAAGGGCAGAGGCAGCACCCTGGCAAAGGCAGAGGCTGCGCCATGGCAAAGGCAGAGGCCGCGCCCTGGAAAAGGCAGAGGCGGCACCCCGGCAAAGGCAGAGGCGGCGCCCTGGCAACGGCAGAGGCCGTGCCCTGGCCAGGGCAGAGGCGGCACCCTGACACAGTCAGAGGCTGCACCCTGGAAAAGGCAGAGGCCACACCCTGGAAAAGGCAGTGGCTGCACCCTGGCAAAGGCAGAGGCCGCACCCTGGCAAAGGCAGTGGCAGCGCCCTGGCAAAGGCAGAGGCCGCGCCCTGGCAAAGGCAGAGACAGCACCCTGGAAAAGGCAGAGGCCGCACCCTGGCAAAGGCAGTGGGGGTGCCCTGGCAAAGGCAGAGGCCGCGCCCTGGCAAAGGCAGAGGCAGCGCCCTGGAAAAGGCGGTGGCTGCACCCTGGTAAAGGCAGAGGCCACACCCTGGCAAAGGCAGAGGCAGCGCCCTGGAAAAGGAAGTGGCTGTGCCCTGACAAAGGTAGAGGCCACACCCTGGTGAAGGCAGAGGCCGCGCCCTGGCAAGGGCAGAGGCGGCACCGTGGCACAGTCAGAGGCCGCACCCTGGCAAAGGCAGAGGCTGCGCTCTGAAGAAGGCAGTGGCCGCACCCTGGCAAGGGCAGAGGCCGCCCCCTGGAAAAGGCAGAGGCCACACCCAGGCAAAGGCAGAGGCCGCGCCCTGGCAAGGGCAGAGGCCGCGCCCTGGCAAGGGCAGAGGCCGCGCCCTGGCAAGGGCAGAGGCCGCGCCCTGGCAGGGGCAGAGGCCGCGCCCTGGCAAGGGCAGAGGCCGCGCCCTGGCAAGGGCAGAGGCCGCGCCCTGGCAAGGGCAGAGGCCGCCCCCTGGCAAAGGCAGAGGCCGCGCCCTGGCAAGGGCAGAGGCCGCGCCCTGGCAAAGGCAGAGGCCGCACCCTGGCAAAGGCAGAGGCTGCACCCTGGCAAGGGCAGAGGCAGCACCCTGGCAACGGCAAAGTCCGGGCCCTGGCAAGGGCAGAGGCCACGCCCTGGCAAAGGCAGAGGCCAAGCCCTGGCAAGGGCAGAGGCCCCGCCCTGGCAAAGGCAGAGGCCGCACCCTGGCAAGGGCAGAGGCCGCGCCCTGGCAAAGGCAGAGGCCGCACCCTGGGACAGGCGGAGGCCGCGCCCTGGCAAAGACAGAGGCCGCACCCTGGAAAAGGCAGAGGCCGCGCCCTGGAAAAGGTAGAGGCCGCACCCTGGAAAAGGCAGAGGCCGCACCCTGGCAAAGGCAGAGGCCGCGCCCTGGACAAGGCAGTGGTCGCACCCTGGCAAGGGCAGAGGCCGCCCCCTGGAAAAGGCAGAGGCCGCACCCTGGCAAAGGAAGAGGCTGCACCCTGGCAAAGGCAGAGGCCAGGCCCTGGCAAAGGCAGAGGCCGCACCCTGGCAAAGGTAGAGGCCGCGTCCTGGAAACAGCAGTGGCCCCCCCCAGGCAAAGGCAGAGGCTGCGTCCTGGAAAAGGCAGTGGGGGCGCCCTGGCAAAGGCAGAGGCCGCGCCCTGGAAAAGGCAGAGGCTGCGCCCTGGAACATGCAGAGGCTGGGCCCTGGCAAGGGCCAAGGCTGCGCCTTGGCAAAGGCAGAGCCCACGCCCTGGCAACGGCAGAGGCCGTGCCCTGGCAAGGGCAGAGGTGGAGCCCTGGCAAAGGCAGAGGCCGCACCCTGGCCAAGGCAGAGGCCCCACCCTGGCAAAGGCAGAGGCCGCACCCTGGCAAAGGCAGAGGCCGCACCCTGGCAAAGGCAGAGGCCGCGCCCTGGCAAAGGTAGAGGCCGCACCCTGGCAAAGGCAGAGGCCGCACCCTGGCAAAGGTAGAGGCCGCGTCCTGGAAAAGGCAGTGGCCGCCCCCAGGCAAAGGCAGAGGCCAGGCCCTGGCAAAGGCAGAGGCCGCACCCTGGCAAAGGTAGAGGCCGCGTCCTGGAAAAGGCAGTGGCCGCCCCCAGGCAAAGGCAGAGGCTGCGTCCTGGCATAGGCAGAGGCTGCACCCTGGCAAAGGCAGAGGCTGCGCCCTGGCAAAGGCAGAGGCTGGGCCCTGGCAAATGCAGAGGCTGGGCCCTGGCAAGGGCCGAGGCTGCGCCCTGGCAAAGGCAGAGGCCACGCCCTGGCAAAGGCAGAGGCAGTGCCCTGGCAAGGGCAGAGGTGGAGCCCTGGCAAAGGCAGAGGCCACACCCTGGCCAAGGCAGAGGCCCCACCCTGGCAAAGGCAGAGGCCGTGGCCTGGACAAGGCAGTGGCTGCGCCCTGGCAAAGGCAGAGGCTGCGCCCTGGCAAAGGCAGAGGCTGGGCCCTGGCAAATGCAGAGGCTGGGCCCTGGCAAGGGCCGAGGCTGCGCCCTGGCAAAGGCAGAGGCCACGCCCTGGCAAAGGCAGAGGCAGTGCCCTGGCAAGGGCAGAGGTGGAGCCCTGGCAAAGGCAGAGGCCACACCCTGGCCAAGGCAGAGGCCGCACCCTGGCAAAGGCAGAGGCCGCGCCCTGGCAAAGGTAGAGGCCGCACCCTGGCAAAGGCAGAGGCCGCACCCTGGCAAAGGTAGAGGCCGCGTCCTGGAAAAGGCAGAGCCCACGCCCTGGCAACGGCAGAGGCCGTGCCCTGGCAAGGGCAGAGGTGGAGCCCTGGCAAAGGCAGAGGCCGCACCCTGGCCAAGGCAGAGGCCCCACCCTGGCAAAGGCAGAGGCCGCACCCTGGCAAAGGCAGAGGCCGCACCCTGGCAAAGGCAGAGGCCGCGCCCTGGCAAAGGTAGAGGCCGCACCCTGGCAAAGGCAGAGGCCGCACCCTGGCAAAGGTAGAGGCCGCGTCCTGGAAAAGGCAGTGGCCGCCCCCAGGCAAAGGCAGAGGCCAGGCCCTGGCAAAGGCAGAGGCCGCACCCTGGCAAAGGTAGAGGCCGCGTCCTGGAAAAGGCAGTGGCCGCCCCCAGGCAAAGGCAGAGGCTGCGTCCTGGCATAGGCAGAGGCTGCACCCTGGCAAAGGCAGAGGCTGCGCCCTGGCAAAGGCAGAGGCTGGGCCCTGGCAAATGCAGAGGCTGGGCCCTGGCAAGGGCCGAGGCTGCGCCCTGGCAAAGGCAGAGGCCACGCCCTGGCAAAGGCAGAGGCAGTGCCCTGGCAAGGGCAGAGGTGGAGCCCTGGCAAAGGCAGAGGCCACACCCTGGCCAAGGCAGAGGCCCCACCCTGGCAAAGGCAGAGGCCGTGGCCTGGACAAGGCAGTGGCTGCGCCCTGGCATAGGCAGATGCCGCCCGCAGCCTTTTCCAGGGCGCCGCCTCTGCCTTTGCCAGGGTGCAGCCACTGGGTGTTCCAGCGCACGCCCTCTGCCTTTGCCAGGGCGTTGCCTCTGCCTTTGCCAGGGTGCAGCCTCTGCCTTTGCCAGGGCGTGGTCTCTGCCTTTGCCAGGGTGCGACCTCTGCCTTTGCCAGGGCGCCGCCACTGCCTTTGCCAGGGTGCGGCCCCTGCCTTTGCCAGGGTGCAGCCACTGCCTTTTCCAGGGTTTGGCCTCTGCCTTTGCCAGGATGCAGCCTCTGACTGTGCCAGGGTGCCGCCGCGGCCCTTGCCAGGGCGCAGCCTCTGCCTTTGCCAGCGCGTGGCCTCTACCTTTTTCAGGGGACAGCCACTTCCTTTTCCAGGGCGCTGCCTCTGCCTTTGCCAGGGTGCAGCCTCTGCCTTTGCCAGGGTGCAGCCACTGCCTGTTCCAGGGCGCTGCCTCTGCCTTTGCCAGGGCGCGGCCTCTGCCTTTGCCAGGGCGCCGCCACTGCCTTTGCCAGGGCGTGGCCTCTGCCTTTGCCAGGGTGCAGCCACTGCCTTTTCCAGGGCGTGGCCTCTGCCTTTGCCAGGGTGCAGCCTCTGACTGTGCCACGGTGCCGCCTCTGCCCTTGCCAGGGCGCGGCCTCTGCCTTTGCTAGGGCGCGGCCTCTGCTCTTGCCAGGGACCGGCCTCTGTCTTTGCCAGGGCGCCGCCACTGCCTGTTCCAGGGGGCGGCCTCTGCCCTTGCCAGGGCGCGGCCACTGCCTTTTCCAGGAAGCGGCCCTACCTTTGCCAGGGTGCAACCTCTGCCTTTTCCAGGGCCTGGCCTCTGCCTTTGCCAGGGTGCGGCCTCTACCTTTTCCAGGGGCGGCCTCTGCCTTTGCCAGGGTGCGGCCTCTGCCTTTGCCAAGGCGCGGCCTCTGCCTTTGCCAGGGCGCCACCTCTGCCCTTGCCAGGGCGCGGCCTATGCCTTTTCCAGGGTGCGGCCTCTGCCTTTGCCAGGGCGCGGCCTCTGCCTTTGCCAGGGTGCAGCCACTGGCTTTTCCAGGGCACAGCCTCTGCCTGTTCCGGGGCGCTGCCTCTGCCTTTGCCAGGGTGCGGCCTCTGCCTTTTCCAGGGTGCGGCCTCTGCCGTTGCCAGGGTGCGGCCTCTGCCATTTCCAGGGTGCGCCCTCTGCCTTTGCCAGGCCGCGGCCACTGCCCTTTCCAGGGTGCTGCCTCTGCCTTTGCCAGGGCGGGGCCTCCACCTTTGCCAGGGTTCCGCCTCTGCCCTTGCCAGCGCGCGGCCTCTGCCTTTGCCAGGGTGCGGCCTCTGAATGTGCCAGGGTGCCCTCCCTGCCCTGCCAGGGCGCGGACTCTGCCTTTGCCAGGGCATGGCCTCTACTATTTTCAGGGCACAGCCACTTCCTTTTCCAGGGCGCAGCCACTTCCTTTTCCAGGGCGCAGCCTCTGCCTTTTCCAGGGCGCAGCCCCTGCCTTTGCCAGGGCGCGGCCTCTGCCTTTGCCAGGGCGCGGCCTCTGCCTTTTCCAGGGCGTGGCCTCTGCCTTTGTCAGGGTGCAGCCACTGCCTTTTCCAGGGTGCGGCCTCTGCCTTTGCCAGGGTGCAGCCACTGCCTTTTCCAGGGCGCGGCCTCTGCCTTTGCCAGGGTGCGGCCTCTGACTGTGGCAGGGTGCGGCCTCTGCCCTTGCCAGGGCGTGGCCTCTGCCTTTGCCAGGGCGTGGCCTCTGCCTTTGCCAGGGCGTGGCCTTTACCTTTGTCATGGCACAGCCACTTCCTTTTCCAGGGCGCTGCCTCTGCCTTTGCCAGGGCGCGGCCACTGCCTTTTCCAGGGCGCGGCCTCTGCCTTTGCCAGGGTGTGGCCTCTGCCTTTGCGAGGGCGCAGCCTCTGCCCTTGCCAGGGGCTGGCCTCTGTCATTGCCAGGGCGCGGCCTCTGCCTTTGTCAGGGCGCGGCCACTGCCTTTTCCAGGGCGCGGCCTCTGCCTTTGCCAGGGCGTGGCCTCTGCCTTTGCCAGGGCGCGGCCTCTGCCCTTGCCAGGGCGTGGCCTCTGCCTTTGCCAGGGCGCGGCCTCTGCCTTTGCTAGGGCGCGGCCTCTGCTCTTGCCAGGGACCGGCCTCTGTCTTTGCCAGGGCGCGGCCACTGCCTGTTCCAGGGGGCGGCCTCTGCCCTTGCCAGGGCGCGGCCACTGCCTTTTCCAGGAAGCGGCCTCTACCTTTGCCAGGGTGCAACCTCTGCCTTTGCCAGGGGCTGGCCTCTGTCTTTGCCAGGGCGCGGCAACTGCCTTTTCCAGGGCGCGGCCTCTGCCTTTTCCAGGGGGCAGCCTCTGCCCTTGCCAGGGCGTGGCCTCTGCCATTGCCAGGGCGCGGCCTCCGCCTTTTCCAGGGCGCGGCCTCTGCCTTTGCCAGGGTGCGGCCTCTGCCTTTGCCAGGGTGCGGTCTCTGCCTTTGCCAGGGCACGGCATCTGCCTTTGCCAGGGTGCAGCCCTTTCCTTTTCCAGGATGCCGCCTCTGCCCTTGCCAGGGCGCGGCCTCTGCCTTTTCCAGGGTGCAGCCACTTCCTTTTAGTACTGCTCAGCAGGGGGTTCAGCAGTCCACCTCAGCAGATATCTGAGTATCTTCAGTGGAGCCTCCAGCTTGGAAGTTCTGCTGAGCAGGAAAATGAAAAATGCTCCTGAGCAGGCAGCTGAGCAATGCTGCCCAGAAGGAACATGGCAAAGGCTAATTATAAGGTACTTGAAGGAAGGACATTAATTGAAACAAATGTATTTTATCTTCCTACAATATCCTTTTTACCCTAGAAAAATGAGCTTTGGTGTTGAAAAAAAAAACAAAAAAACAAAAAAACTCAACAGACAAAAAAAAGAAAATTCCTAAAAAATTCCTAAAAAGGAAAACCCCCACATTCCCCCCAAGGTGAAATGGATTCTTGCGTGTAGTATAGAAGATCACCTTTTGCATCTGCAAACTTTGAACATTAGAAATACTGAGACAAGTCTCATTTAAAATAATGGTAGTTCTCCAAGCCTCTCACCTGTTGATGTACCAAGAAACTGGGTTGATGAGCTTCCAGAAATTGATCTACAAACCATTTTGGTCCGTGTCAACAACCAAATGTCTCATGCTGGGTGTGAAAGTTCTCATCCTGCCAATTTAGATAATGAGGATGGGCTTGATACAGTCAGATTAGGAGGTGACAATGAAGAGCCCAAAATTCTATCCAATCCATACAATAATTTTTTGATTGTGGAAAAATTCAGTGCTTCAGAAAATTTGGAAAAAGTGGCTTCAGGAAACAGAATTGGTGAATTGGTTGTCATACCTCACATCCCATTCATATCTGACCCTGAAGAGACTGTACCCCCTTAAAGCTCATACACACCCAGTTTCCTATTAATCTTTCTTTTTGTCTCACAATCAACAAGTCTTAGGGACAGACCATTGGGCATGTTGGTTTTGTGCTTCTTGAACCTGTTTTTAGTCATGGGCTGCAGTCACACAACAAAGGTTGTAATTCCTCCAGTCACACAACAAAGGTTGCAATTCCTCCAGTCACACAACAAAGGATGTAATCCCTCAGCCAGAATCTGGCCCTCCTTCATACCAAACTTCAAACATTGTTTACAAAGAGTTTCTCTCATGTGTTCAATCACAGTGATATATTTCATGTTTTTTTTTTTTGCTATTTGGCCAGTTTTTTTTTAATTTATTTATTCTTTTTCTTTTTCTTTTTCTTTTTCTTTTTCTTTTTCTTTTTCTTTTCTTTTTCTTTTTCTTTTTCTTTTCTTTTTCTTTTTCTTTTTCTTTTCTTTTTCTTTTTCTTTTTCTTTTTCTTTTTTCTTTTTCTTTTTCTTTTTCTTTTTCTTTTTCTTTTTCTTTTTCTTTTTCTTTTTCTTTTTCTTTTTCTTTTTCTTTTCTTTTTCTTTTTCTTTTTCTTTTTCTTTTTCTTTTTCTTTTTCTTTTTCTTTTTCTTTTTCTTTTTCTTTTTCTTTTTCTTTTTCTTTTTCTTTTTCTTTTTCTTTTTCTTTTTCTTTTTCTGTTTCTTTTTCTTTTATTCTTCTTTCATTTTTGTGTCATCTGATGGTTTTTCAATTGAAATTTATGTAATAGGGGGTATCAAATATGACAAAATCCACAATTGAAACCAGTGAATTAGGTTTTTCCAAAAAATTTCACTTTTGAGAATTCTGAACCCTTTCACATAGATATTCATTGTTGTTAAAAATGGTGGATTTTCAAAACCAGTTGATTAGATAATGGTGGATTTGGTCATATTTGATACCCCCTAATTACACCATAATTCTTTTTGGTACACACCCACTCTAAATAAAATTCACCTCAAGTCCCCAAATTTGGGGGCTCTGCCCTTGTGCATATATATATGAAATGGTTCAGAATTCTCAAAAATGAAAGTTTGTGGAAAAAACTAATTCACTGGTTTTAATTGTGGATTTGGTCATATTTGACACCCCCTATTTATGATTTATTTATTTTTAATTTCTATCTTTAAGTTTGTTTTTTTTTTGTTCAAAAATGAGTTGTTTTTCCATTTGGCTTTTGGCTCATACAAAAAAAAAATCTGCTGTTGATTTCTAAACTTTCCATTTGGCCATTGCCCCCCGCCCCCCCCCTGTTGAATATAAAATGAGCTTCATTTGGCCTCAAAATTTAGGATTATTTCCTTATGTTGATGTCTAATTTATTTTTATTGAGATGCCTTTGATGTTAAATGATGGACCTTGGGACAATACTGTTCTGGGGACCTCATTTGAATCATCAGAGTCATTAAAATAATAATTTAAAAGCATTAAAGTTGCAAAACAAGACACTTTGTGCAAGGGAAAAACTTTCACCATTCCCACATCCTTATCTTTTCCCACACACCTCGCATCAACTATTGGTAAAATGAGAGGGTATGTAATCCACCCAAAAAATTCTGTTCAGATTTTGCACTTCACTGGCTCTAACATTTTGGTCCTTCTTTCAATTCAGATACAAGAAAGAAGTTGGATTTCTCGTCTAACAGCTTTACTACAGTAGGATTTTCCCTGTTGAAGCCATAAAAACAGCTTTTATGGAGCAGCCATGTCAACTGGTGAAACTCAACGTTAGCAGGCCAATTCAATCCACTATTTGAGAATAGTGTAGCGGGAAAAACTTCAGCTAACAGCTAACATTTAGTGGGAAAAAAACTCAGCTAACAGCTAAAAGTTAGTGTAGATCTAATGCCACTACGCCAATGGAAACTTCAAAATTTGTTAGCGGCACAAAAATTATGCTACTGTTAGGGTAGCAGTTATTTTCCAAAGCTAAAACTACAAAACATTTGGCTGCAAAATTTCTTGCTACACTAACTGTTAGTTTGTCAGCTAATGTTACAAATTTACTGGAAAAGAAAACCCCACTAAACTAACAGTTAGTGGTCAAATAGTGTAGTTTAGTTTAGTGGCCCACTGTTGATAAAGGTGAGTCCCCCCCCCTCACCGCACCCCCCCCTGATCCTCTATCTCATCCACCCACCCCACCCAGCTGAATTATGATCCCAAAACTGGAAAGCATCACCAACAAACCAGACTTGTTTAGGATCACTTATTTGCCACAAAACTATGACGAGGTTATACAACCTCGTCGGCCAGGAGGAAGTCCTCCCGGCCGGCGAGGCTATACAACCTCGTCGGCCAGGAGGAAGTCCTCCTGGCTGACAAGGTTGTATAACCTTGTCAGCCGGGAGGACTTCCTCCCGGCTGACAAGGTTATACAACCTCGTCAGCCAGGAGGAAGTCCTCCTGGCCGACGAGGTTGTATAGCCTCGTCGGCCGGGAGGAAGTCCTCCCGGCTGACGAGGTTATACAACCTCGTCAGCCGGCCTCGCTCACGTAATCGAGTGGTCCCTCCCACTCGATTATGTGAGCGAGGGGGGACCCGCACGCCAAACAATTGGCGTGCGGGGCCCACATGCCAATTTTATTTGGCGTGCGGGGCCCACACGCCAAAAAAAAATGGCGTGTGGGAACCACACGCCATTTTGGCGTGCAGGTCTCACACGCCAATTTATTTTGGCGTGTAGACCCTACACGCCAAAAAAAAAAATGGCGTGTAGGCCCCGCACGCCAAAAAAAATTGGCGTGCGGGTTGGCGTTGGCGTGCGCGCTTGGCGTGCGTTTATCAACGCCCCCAAACTTGGCCTCAGGCAAATTCCCCTTTATCTTCAAAATTTAGAAAATCTTGGTAAGAGAATTTGTGTTTAGAATTTTTTCTCATTTTGGTTATGGGAGAATATCCATACTCAGAGTAGATGATTTGAGGAATATCTCCTTTTTGTACCCATTTACTGACATCTTCTCCACCTAATCTGGACACTTCAGTCTGCACATGTGGTAAGAGGAGATCCTGAATATGCATTAATTCTTGAAGATTCTCTGAAATTTGGATGGTACCTAGTTCTTTTTGTGCAACCTGAGTTCTGAATACCTCTCCTATTGATCTTCCTAAATACATTCTCACATCCATAAGTTGACCAATTACATGCAGAGCTGTCATTTTCAGGAAAAATCTCATTATCAATTTCTAACACTATGGCTTCATTGGGAGTCAATGAGGATTAAGGTGGTGTAAAATTGATGAATGCAAAACTTACATTCCTTTGTGGAACATGAATGGTATGGATTTATAGTTATTTGGTTTCTAAAAAGCACTTCTTGAGCCATATCAAAAGCTAGAATTGGAACAAGCCATAAAAACTCAGCTATAATAATTTTTTCCTGGAGTTTACTTGTAAAATCTGGAAGATATTTTTATAAACGGGAAACTACCTTCTATTGCATCATCCAATTCCTTCCCATTGAAATGCTTTGGCATCAAATTTGTGATGAGTTTAATGGCAAACAAATCTCCCCTCACATGAATCAATGGGAAGCTAACCTATATCTTGTGATTGCATGTACTTTTCCTTGGCATTCTCTATGTCCAAATCAAGCCTTTTACGAATAAGACGAGTTTCATTATCCAGAGATTCTAGTTTCAAATGTCAATTATTGCAGTCAATTATCTGAGAACAAGAACTTGTGCTGAACTTTGTGCATTCTTTTCTTACCAGTTTGTAATGATGCATCTATGGATTCAGCTCTCATGAAGTATCCATTATATTCAGCTTGTAAGTATTCATAATATGGATCTATGTCATATTCATGATATGAATAATCATCAAGTTTTCCTCCTCTAACATCAAATAAATTATTGGTTTCAATGTTTGATCTCAATGTGTTGTGCTTTATTCCATCCCTTAATTTCTCTGTAAGATATCAATTATCCATTTTAATTTTCTGGAAAAAGAAATGAATTTTCAAGATGACCTATCATGAAAATAAGCTTACTTCTGTTATGATATGAATCTTTATCAAGTATTTCTAAGGGATCAAGTGTGCCTCCTCTGACATAAGTTAAAATATTGGTTTCAATTTCTGATCTCAATGTGTTGTGCTTTATTCCATCCAGTAATTTCTCTGTAAGATATAAATTATCCATTTTAACTTTCTGGAAAAAGAAATAAATTTTCAAGATGACCTATCTTTAAAATCAGCTCACCTCTTTTCATAAAATTTCTCAAAACATCTTCTGACATGTTATTCATTATTTCAACTCTCAATCTTTTATGCTGTATTCTATTCAGATATTCCACTGTCAAGTATCAATGCACATATTCAGTTTTACAGTAAAATCACTGCCCTGTAAGCAGGAAGGAGGAAGATCAATGTGTATCTAAAAACACTTGCAGAATAATTGCCCTTCATCTTAGTTAAGAGGATGGACCCAGCCAGCTTAATTTAGGTTGATATCAACCAATTCAATATAAAACCAAGGGAGTTCCCTTGGGTTCATATTTCATTAGTTTAGATCAACCAAGTATAAGTTGTTGAGTGCATTCCACTTTAGCTGGGATGAATTACACCTGGGCAATTATTCTGGGAATGCAATGAGATATTGTGTTAGACTTACATGATTGTCTTATGTGCATCATAGCATCAAAGATTTTCCAAGCATTGTATTGAGCTGAATATTTTTTTGATGAATTTCAATGATAATCAGTCAAGAAAATAGGGGGTATCAAATATGAGCAAATCCACCATTATCTAATCAACTGGTTTTGAAAATCCACCATTTTTAAAAACCATGAATAGCAATATAAAATGGTTCAGAATTCTCAAAAGTCAAATTTTGTTGAAAAACCTAATTCACTGGTTTTAATTGTGGATTTCGTCATATTTGATACCCCCTAATATACAGAAATGTGGTTTTGAATATGGATTGGAGAAAATAAACACCTTTTTCTTTCAGTGATATTTCCACATTTTCTGAATCTTTATTGAAGTTAAAATGAGTTTTTTTGGATTGTTCCCTTTTTTTACAATGGATGGATCTGTGGCTCACCTGCTCTTTGTAATCTCATGGTCTCTTTTCCCACTTCTGATTTCACAACAGCTGGTATTTCTTCAATTTCACTGGAACTTCTGGGCAACATTTCAGTAGGGCCAGGAGATGCATCAATAACTTTATTGAAAGCCCCTATGTTGGCTGGGTAATTTGTGACAGAAACATCTAAAGGTTTTTCAAAAAAATTGTAAATGCAAGTTCAAGATTTTAGTGGCCCAATGGCAAGAAACAAGCAAACCTGGTTTAACTAAAGATTCTGATTCAAGCAGCAATGCAGGCAAGCTTTGAGTCTCTGGAAAGTAGTGCAAACATAAGGCTACACTTATAATAATTTTTTTCAGTTGCAAGAAATTTGACATTGAAAATTTTGTTCAGTAGTTGGATTGTGTTTAAGAAAAATGAGAGCTTAGGGTTGATGGATATCATTCCTTTTATTTATGGAAAATCCTCAAGGCATGCATTTATGCAGAAAAAATTGGTTGATATAAATACACAGCTTGAGGCATGTGTACCTTTTGAACAGAGATTGAAATGTGTTGCAAATATGCACAGTCTAGTACTAAATCAGAGAAATACTGGCTGATTGTTTTATTGGTTCAATAAGATGTATTTCATTTGTGAACAGAGAATGCCCAACATGATACCTTGTATCTGATTCTGTAGTAGGCCAAGGAAACATGGTTCTATCATAGTCATTACTGTGGTATTTGGGAGGCCACTTCTATATAGAGGAAGAGGTACAAAGCTTTACACAAGTTTTATCCAAGGAAATAATTCAAACTTGAGGGGTGTGCTAAATGCACACCCCAAATTACAGGGGTATTAAATCAGAGAAATACTGACTGGTTATGTAATTTGTTCTATAAGATGTATTTCACTTGTGAAAGAGCATACCCATCATGATACCCGATATCTGATTCTTTAGTAGGCCAAGAAACCATGGTTCTCTCATATTTATACTGTCAAGAGTGGTATTTAGGAGGCACTTCTGTATAGACTGAGAGATACCAAGATTTACACAAGTTTTATCAAAGTAATTAAGTAAAATTTGAGGGGTGCGCTCAATGCACACCCCAAATTACAGGGGTATTAAATCAGAGAAATACTGACTGATTATGTAATTTTTTCAATAAGATGTATTTCATTTGTGAAAAGAGTATACCCAACATGATACCTTATACCTGATTCTGTAGTAGGCTGAGTGGCCATGCTCATGTCATTGTTACACTGTAAAGAGGGGTAGTTAGGAGGCAGTTCTGTATAATTTATAAAGTTAGAGGTACCAAGATGTTCACATGTGTTACCAAAGGAAATGAGTAAATTTAGATGGGAATTCTCCGAGGATATTAAATGGTTTGTTCAGCCTCAAAGCTCCCTTTGTGTATTTCCTGCAGCTCCTGGCTTCATTTCACAGGTAAATAATACACAATGGGGTGTATCCCTCCACCAGCTGGGAGCTGAAAGGTTTAGGAATCCTTTGGGAAACTTGATATAATTTGGTGAAATATCTTCTGAGAGGGAAATAAATTGCAAATTTCAAACTTACAGGTGGTTTCAAAGACCTTCCCCTCTAAATGGTACTATGCAAATAACTAGGAGTCTTGTGATCAATATTTCTAAAGATATTGCTGATTCCAGGATAGATCTTACTCTTATATATTAATATCTATAAGACCTAGATTACTCAAATCACTATTTGTGTAAATCTGTTACAACTTCTGATGAGGATGGATAAAATAATCCAGTGGGATGAATTATGTAAGCTAAAATTGTTACTAATTCTGGGTGTCATGCTCTGTGATTCCAAGGACTAAGGTACTTCTAGCTACACAGGGTGTATGATAAAACACAAGGGTTTATAGGTTTTTTTTCTAGATATAAAAAATATATTAATATATTGTTTAAGGAGGGGCCTGCAAGCAGGGGTGTTTTAGATCCCTACACAAATTTTCATGAAAAAGCAGAGGAGATTTATTACCTGTTACAACTGGGGCCTGCAAGCAGGGGTTTATTTGATCCCAGTAAAGATGGCAAGAAGGGCCACAACTCCTGACAGAAAAGGACTTACTACTTGTTCTTTTATTGAAGGACGGGGGCCTTCTAAAGATAAACCGGAAAGGTTGGAGCAGTTGGTTTGATGTGGTGAAAGCTGGTTAGTTGAGGAAAAAAAGGGCAGGATGATCAGGTATATAAAGACTAACTTACAGGGGAGGACACTGGTTACTATGAGTGGTGGAATGCTATATATGTATGTGTATGTATAAAGATGATGATGGGTAATCTTACAAGGGGAAAGAAGAGCCTCTTCAATATATTCTTTGGAGCCTTGGTGGCGAATTAGCAGAGCCAGAAATGGCTATTCATTGTCAGGGCTCTCAGTAGTAACTACTGAGGATGAGCCATGAAAGATTGGGAATGATGTCAATGGTTGACATGTAAGTATGACAACTGTTACTTTCAAGTAATAAGGTTTAATGTGCGCTATAAATATTCCAAATGGAGCTGTAACAATTTAAAACATATGTCATGATCTTCTGTGTCAATCTGTCTTCCCAATTGGGCAGCAAATGTCAAATATGTCTTAAAAGATATTTTAAATATAATATCTAGTTGTAATGTGATATTAAATATGTATTATTTCATTCTTTTCTTCATAAATTGTATGAATTTTCTCTGCATATTTAATCTTGAAATTACAGTAGATGATCTTTTTGTTAAGTATATTTAATGGGAGAAGGAGTGACTTTACTGGAGTACCGTGGCTGAGGTACCCTAGGTTCATTTATACGTAGATTAAGAATATCAAATAATATTCTGTATTTTATTTGTATTTTACACATGTTCTTATATTTTACATATTATTTTATTTCTTTTTGAGTACCCATGTATTACTACATATCTAAATGTAACAATTTTTATATCTTAGGCCAGTCACAAAAACCATGTGAATTATCTCCCATTTATTAGTTGGCACAGCTATTTTCTGGAGAAGTCCAAATCTTTTACCAGTTTGTTTATTTCCTTTCTGGCACGTATCACAGGATTGGATATATTTATGGACTTTTTCTTTCCAGTTAATCCACCAGGCATTATATTTGATCCTTTCTACTTTTCTTTCTTCAGAAAAATGCCCAGAATTAATATTGTCATGACATTCTTTCAATATGATATTAATCTGGGAGGGATCACTTAAAACAAGTACACTAGAGTTTCTATTCCTAAAATATAGTAATCCATCTAGTAAAGTAAATTTTCCAAATTTATAATGTTTGTATAATTCCTCTGGAAGGCTAGCTATTAATTCAGGTGAGCTGTTCTCATTCCTTAATATTTTTACCATATTATTTGAACTGAGGCCAAGAAGCAAGCCAAACTTGTGGTTTGCTCAAAGCAACCCCAAGGGTGCTTTGAATGTGATTTGAATATTCCTCAAAGTCTCTTCAAAGTCTACATTCAACATCATTTCAAAGAAGCATGACTTCAAAGTGACTTCAAAATAGAATCAAATTCTGTTTGATCATTGGGTTCAGAGTCATTTTGAAGTGACCTGAATTCAAATTGACTCCAAATTTTCCTTGAGGTTATTTTGAAGAATCACTTTGAATCAAATTCAAAAAAGCTGACAACCAAGCTCCGCGACGTCTGCCCCTGCAGGTAGGGTATTCAAAGTCATTTCAAAATATCATCAAAATGACTTGTGATTTTTGCATCCTGGTGTACCCGGTGTTACCGGGTACATTTGCTCCCCCGGACCCGCATTTATACTTGGGTTTTTTTCCAGGGATTCTAATGCTCTCATTGACCCAATTTGATTTTTGAAAAATATCATTTAAAATTAACAGATGAATGATCCGTGCAGACAAACTGCAAGGATTCAAATTTATTTTGAATAAATTTGCATACCCATTTTTTTTTTTTTTTTTTTTTTTGGCTTTTCCAAGTCATTCCCAACGCTTTCTGGCCTGAAAAAAACTGTAACTCAATTTTTGGCCCCTGTGGCCAATTTTGAAGGCACTTGTGCACTTGGGCACATTTCCATAGGTGGGTCCCTCAGTTGTAATGGCTTATAATACCATTTTTTAGATAGGAACCAAATCATATCTAGTGTGAATACCTTTTTGCAAAAAGCTAGCAGACTCCCGCCCTCAAAGAGGGCCCCTTGTTTGTTCTCAGTCTTTGGGCTTGTCCTTGGGGTATTGTACCCTTTTTTGGACTGACAAATGTTTTTCGACAAGTTTCCAACCTTGCATAGCTTGGTTCAAAAATTGGATCTAATTTTACAGAAAACAAATAACTCTCCGAAAAATGGGAAAGTAAAATATGACTAATTGGCAGTCTGTTTCCGTATTAGTTCCCCACAACGTGAACATTTGGCGGGAATCAATCTCATTGCCTCCAGTCAACCAGCACCTCATCAGTTCGAAACCTGGATTAAAGCAAAACATTATTAGATCGAACTTTGAGCAGAGAAGTGAAGGTAACAGGGAAGAAACAAGAGATGATGTCAAACCACTCACCTTTGCGTGCAAGAGCTTCTCTCGATTGGTGTTGTAAAGCCCATCCTGAATTGGAGTAGGCCGGTATGAGCGATCATGATACCGTTATCGATACAAAACCTTTCATCGGTTGCAAATATTTTGCCGTTACGTTCCTCGGTCATCGTCTTCATCATCTCCTGTAATCGTTCGTTGCAACCCACCCCACCTACGATCAAGACTTCGTTCGCACCTACATGGGCCATTGCTCGCTCGGTAATCTCTACCAACATCGCAAAGACTGTTTCTTGTAGTGAGAAACACAGATCTTCGGCAGAATACAGGTCTTCGGATTCCGATGAATGCGTAGAGCTATCAACCTTTGGTCTGAATTTCGTACTCTTTGTGTATTCTTCGGCTTTGGTGAGGATCCCACCGAGTGAGATATCCATCCCCTTGGTAGTGTACGGTAGACTAACCAATCTTCGGCCTTGTTTGGCGGCTTGTTCAATGTTGAATCCGGGGCTGGGATCGTTGGAGAGTCCAATTACGCGCGCAAAACGGTCTAGGCAGTTACCAACGGCAATGTCCAAGGTTTCTCCAAAGATCCGGTATCTATGGTTGGAGTAGGCAAGGATTTGAGTGTTTCCACCGGAGACGTAGAGAATGATTGGATTCATAGATTGAGTGATCAACCGGCCCATCTCGATATGTCCGACACAATGATTGACACCGACCAAGGGTAAGTGGTAGAGTAATGATAGCGTTCGAGCCACCAAGGCGCAGGTCTGGAGGGGCGAGCCCATCCCGGGTCCTCTCGTATAGCAGATACAGTCCAGTTGAGATAGTTCTAAGTTGGCCTGCTTGACTGCGCGCTGTACCAAGTTGATGATGTGATCTCGATGGTGCTTGGCGGTGTCACCGGGTTGAAAGCCATGTCCGGGTGGGGTGACGTATGTCTTGCGTAAGTTTGAAAGTACGTTGATCTGTCCGCTAGGAAGGTGCTCGATCACTCCGACGCCAAGTTTGTTTGCTGGATGCATACCAACCAAGTGTCGTGGTTCAGTATGATGCAGGCAGGGCAGTTAGACAACAAGATCCTCATGATGATGACCCACAAGCACCCATCGACGGTGGCCCGATCGATACCCGGACACTGACCTGAACCTTCGATCCCAAGTGCCAACATCCGTTTCTTGGGGAGAGTGATCGGGTCGACCTGATAATTGACCAGCCCAGCTTCTGATGTCATATTGATGTAGTGGAGGTGGTGGATGATGAGGTGATATGGCCGTGGTGATGTGTATGGAGGCCAGGTCGGGTCGGGAGTGTATGTACCGTTTGTTTTTGGTGCGAAACCTGACCAAAAGGTTTTGTCCCTCAGTTTTCAAACAGAAGCCCCTAACACAATCCAGCGAATCGGCCTCTCTAATAACATATCTTAATACTTCTGGATCCAGGAAAAATGTCTGACGACGATGACTTTAGTAGGTCATTTCTATGATTCCTCGTGACGCCTTTCTTCAAAAAATTGGTCGTCCGAGTCACTGACCCATTGGTTCGTATTCTGTAACAGTGATGGATGAAGGTTCGCGTTTCAATTTCTTCCCCAGCCCATTCAGGTGTCAATATTTATGTGGCCTCTTATCTAACCGTCGTATTTTTCTTCGTTGCATCTATTGTACGATAGGTGGTGATGAGGTGAGGACTCAGAAACGTGTTCATGCGAGACGGCTCCTACCCTGATCTCGGTTTGAACTATTATTCCACAGGAGTACGATTTCGACTATGAGGATGATGACCAGGAGGATGTAGATACGGATATGGAAAATAAGTACTATCAAGCTAAGAATTATAAAGCAGATAATCCAGAGAAAGCACTAGCGGATTGGAGATCAATCGTCGAGTCTGAAAGCCCAAAAGGAGAATGGGGCTTTAAAGCTTTAAAACAGAGTACCAAATTAAACTTCCACCGGGGAAAGTATCAAGAAGCTCTAAAAGTTGAGCAGTTCTTAAACAGCTGTAACTTTTTCTTGATCCCTGCCCTGCTTCCTCGCCGCCTTCTCTGACTATTTGATACCTGGGTTTTTTATATAGACTTATACCGAATTATTGGATTATTGCCAAACTGCTGTGACCAGAAACGCGGCCGAAAAGGCGATCAACGGGATCCTGGACTATGTTGGCATCGCTCAGGATTTAGATACATCATTAATGCAAGAATGGTATGAGGAGACCCAAAAGGCTTTAAAAGCTGCTAAAAACGACGTCAGTGCATATTTTCTCTCGCGGCGACACTCATCCTTGGCGCAGAAGTTGAGCCTGATAGTGAACCGTTAAATTTGTCCCTTGGCTAGAGGTTGAACGTCAAAATTGAATTAAAATTGGCAAAGATATGGATGGATAAAAAAGAATACGCCAGGCTAGAACAGGTTTGTTTTCTTTTTACACGGAATCTGGATATCAATCAATTCTATTACTCTCCTCTGACCTATTAAACAACGTGTTCTTTTACTTAGGTCATTCAAAAATTGCGCATGGCCGTCAACGCGCCGAATCCGGTGTCAGGCTCATCTAATCAAAAAATAGAAAGCTTTGACGGTGATAACTCTATCGGAACGCTTTTATTGGAAGTATTGGCGATTGAGATCCAAATGTATACTGATCGAAAAGAGAACAAGAAATTGAGGGCATGTCATAATCGTTCTATCTACTTCAATCCTACCAATTCACCCTTCTATATCCATCCCTGGCTTTAGGAAATTTACGATCAAACTCTGACTGTCAAATCAACGATCCCTCACCCGAAAATAATGGGGATTATCAGAGAGTGTGGAGGCAAAATGCACATGTCCGAGAGTCAGTCTGATATTGACCATACTTTGGGAATCCCAACTGGTGATCAGGCAAATGACCCTTCTTTCTTTAGAAAATTGGACGGACGCGCAGTATGATTTCTTCGAGGCTTTCAAAAACTACGATGAAGCAGGCTCACCACAACGAATATCATCCTTGAAGTACTTGGTCCTGGCACATATGCTAATGAACAGTGGAATTGACCCGTTTGATTCTCAAGAAACTAAGCCGTCCGTCTTGAATTAGTTTGACCAACTCACTCAATATACTGATCTGATTCGATGCCTCGGCCATTATTCCTTCTGAACGATAGATATAAGCAAGATCCTCAAATCGTGGCGATGACCAATTTGGTGGCGGCCTATCAAAGGCAAGACGTCCACGAAGCGGAAAAGATCATCAAGAGTAAGACATTTTAATCTTGCCCCCCCCCCCCCCCCTCCCTTCCCCCCCTGCTTCCATGGAAATCAAATAATCAATGCTTTCTATAGATAATCGGGCAACGATTCTCGATGATCCATTCATTGCCAACTATATCCAGGATGTCTTGACGTCTCTTAGAACTCAATGGATCTTGGGAATTCTTCAATCATACAACAAAATTGAAATTACTCACGTCGCACGTGTAAGTGATTCGTCACGCTTGACCGAAAATCCGCAGAGTTGACCTTTTCATGCCTGACGAGTGCTCGATTTACAAACCAGCAATTGAAAATCTCAGAAGGTGAGGTCGAGGAAATCATGCTCCTTTTGATACTTGATGAAAAAATCGCCGGTAAACTAGACCAAGTTAATGGTGTACTTGAGCTCAATCACGAGTAAGACTTAGCCTCTAAGACTTTTGACTGGTAGGTAAATCAAGTGAAACTAATTTTTTTTGTTTTTAACCTTCTCGCACTCATAGCTCTGAGATTGAAAATCGACATTATAAAGCACTGGAAAAATGGAATTCAGAGCTAAACAAGCTGCATTCTAGCCTGATACAAAAGACTAGCTATACCTATAACGCTTTCAGCTCGGGGCACCAATTTAGCCATAATAATTCATTCTATTCTTGATTGGGTTCCAACCATCATGTCGCCGGTTGCCTTGATATCTTGAGGACAATCAGTCCTTGTTTTTTACGCCGACTTGTATGAATAATAACTTTTGGAATTAATTGTTTCCAATCTATACGTGAGCAAGGGGTAGTCTCAGTTCCCTTTTTTGTTATCATTCCTGCCTAGTCTTTCCGAACAAGCCTGTTTCAGGTCTTGATCATTTCGGACACCTGAAGAGCTCTGAATGATGTCCAATTGGCGAGCACAAGCAACGACGACTAGTTTCCTCAATACACATGCTGAAAATCATATTCTCGAGCAGATAGATCAGATCCCAAAACAAGAGCCGTTTATGAATGCATTGTGTGACATAGAACACTTGTAATTTTCCTTTGATGCAGGGGACTTGAAAGAAACGTGCGGTAGATGCCACATGTGCGTGACTGTGTCAAGGGGTTTACAGAGCTGTCGATCTCAAGAAAGAGATCCGTATAAAAAAATCACACAACAGCTGTCATTGTTTAATGTGCAAACTGAAGAATCTCCACAAGGGTGCATTGGGAATATGACTTCCCCTATTCCCACTGTAGCCAAGATGGAACTTGTCAGTAGTGATACTGTAATTGAGGCTTTTATATAGTCTTTTCATCTAAGTGTCTCTGTCCCATTTTTTCACATGTTCTTACCTCACACCCACCATCCTCCACTCCATCTATTATCACTGATTTTGTCTTACTACTACTATCTCTCTTCTCAATGACTATTGTCTCAACTTCAATATTTTAGCTTTTTCACTGTGTAGCACAAACACACGTTGTTGTTGCACTGTTGATTCCTTTCTCCATATCTTCACATTCTCTTCTTGATTTAAAAAGAACCAACTCATCTTCCTTTTTTTCTGATTCCATTCCTTGTCATTCCTCACATTTTACTGAAATTCTGCTTAAATCTTCTGCTTACTCTACCATAAGACCTCATTCATCCATAATTATTCCATTTTATAGTGATAAATATTAGGGGGTAGAAAATATGACCAAATCCACCATTATCTAACCAACTGGTTTTGAAAATATTACATTTTCAAAAACCATGGATATCTATATAAAATGGTTCAGAATTCTCAAAATTGAAGTTTTGTGGAAAATCCTAATTGACTGGTTTTAATTGTGGATTTGGTAATATTTGATACCCCCTATTGTTTGTCTTTTCTCTTTCTCTCTCTTTCTCTCTCTATATTTTTCCTTATTATTGTGTTTCCTTAATTTCTTTCCCAAGTCTTAATCTTGTTTAGCAATCATAATGTCAATTTTGTTTCAAAAGGCTAGCCATTTCAAAACTTGACTGTAAGCTGGCTAAAAAACAGGGCTGAGTATTCAAACTAATACAGATTACCTCTAATATCTCCTTAAATTATGAGGAGTGTGCTGCCTTTCTAAATATTATCGCATAGCTTAGCCACCTTTGCATTTTGATATTATTTTATCTCTAGAGCACTCTCAAAATTCATCATAAAGAATAACATGCAACAACAGATAAAATCACTATTTCTCTTTCTTCTCCTCTCCTCTCTTCATAATTTTCATGCTCCACAATCTCCTCAAATTCAACCAGTATTACCCCCAATCTTATACCTTTTTGTCACACAAAAGACTTTGGCTCACAAATATATTGGCAGTAAGTTCAATCCAAGGAGAAATTCAAGATTGGAATGAAGAATTGAAGAATGGGAATAAAGAAATCATTTAAAGGGAGAAAAATCTTCATTTTTTGGATAAATAAATCCCCTTTGAACCAAACCAGAAACAAAAAAAAATAGCCTAGGTTTCAAAATTGAGAAGAAATTCAAAAGAAATTATTCAATTTTCCAGTTCATAATGTCTGTGAAGTCTTTCATTCAATTTCTCAATGGAGTAAAAGAAGATGTTATTGAAGAAATCTTGAGGAAATTTTTTAACATTAACACTAAATCTGTCTGTAAAGAAGATTTCCATTAGATTTTGGTTATTTGACCTTTTTATAAAATGAACTATCCACTTCCAATTTGATGATAATAGGGTTTGACTAACTGTGCATTGAAATTTATTATTATTGTTATATTTACATTGATTATTTTTTATTTTTGAAACCCTCCCTTGTTTGTATTTTTCATGATTTAATGAGAGACTTCTTGATTTTGCTTCCAAATATGATTCTGGTGCAAAGTCAAGGGCAAAATTGTATGCTTGCTGCAAAATATTTTGATTTGAATTGTTTCCAAATTTATAATTCTCTCCAAGGATAGTAGAAATCATGTGAATATAAAACATGAACAAATTAACTGTTCTCTCAAACATCAACCATTGAGAGTTTCCAGTAACTTCAGACTCTGAAATTTGAACATTAGATTTATCATTCCAAAATAAGTGCCAGTATTCTCTGTTTGATAATAACTGATGAATGGAATCCAATTGTTTGTTGTTTCTTGAAGTCCTCCATTCTTCCAAACTGGGAACCATGGGTTTATTTTCAATACCATTTTTTGAATTTCTGTTTTTCCTCACCATACTGTTACATACACCTATGATTATTTCCCAAATTTTCCATGGCTCTTTTTTGAAAGGCAAATTTCATCAATTTGAGTTTTATCATTATTAATAAATGTGATGATGGCTTCAGCTCTAAGCTTGTCTGGCTCATTTTGGTAAATTTCTTTTGAAAAGACTTTCAGATCAAATTTGAATATATCAGAAAATGTTGGTTTATTCTGGTTCTTATTTGGGGTGACTGCTTGGCTTATCTTTTTTTCAGTATGCAGCTCTTTCTTCATGCAACTCTGGGTGTGCATTTCTTCTAAAGGACCATTGTGGTCTAGCCTTTGGTTGATAATTGAACTTGACTTTCCTTCAACCACATTATTACCAGTGGTGTATATTCCAGGGGTGGGCTTTGCACTACTGAAGATTTTAGAATCATGGGCTGGATGTAATCTCTCTTTTCTTTTCCTGGAATTTTCCTTTGCATGATTAAGCTTAAAATCAGTATTTGTACCACCTGATAGAATTGACTGCTCTGAAGATTCCAGAATATTTATACCAATGTGGCTCAAACCAGGTGAGTGGGAATGAGACGCAGCTTTTTTGATCTCTTCGGGAAACTTCTGGAAAGCTTCTCCCGCGAGATTTGGCGGAACAACATTAGCGTTGGTTAGTACTCGAGTATATTGCCAAAATCCAGTTTCCCTGGATGGACTTTCACAGATCGGATCAGTGGGAATTGAAGCCCATGAAACGCCCGTTTTGTGGCCAGGTCCAGGATGGAATTCAAAACTTTCAACTGGATATTCCGGATCATTCACACGAATGCATCTTGCAGGGAGTTGATCATTTGGGGTGTACTTTTTACTTGGTTGAACTCCAACAGTCCATGTTTCATTTTTTATACCAGCTGTGTCACGCTCTGAGCCGTTTCTTTCAGCGAAGATTTCACCAGTCCCTCTGGATGACCAAGGATTGTTGGGACCTTCGAAACTGTCAGAGGCAGATTGGAGTTTGTTGGTTAACTTTTCTTGATCAGATGGATGGAAAGTTGGGGTGCGGTAGAGAAGATCATCCGGCATACTGATCATAACTTGGTCATCTAACATGGCAAGCGGTTGATTCGAATGACTTGTACATTTCCACATTGAATCCTGTGAAGCCTTACAAGCAATCCGAGCTCCCATGTGAGCAAGGAAAAGACGTGCGCCCCACCCACCAGAGATCATCACTTTAATAGATCAAATTTTATAGTAAGAAGCGGAAATGTCCATTAATGATTGAGGCTATCTTGGATGAAAAGGATTTAGCTCTACAAGTCATTCGATAACTTTTAAACAACTTCACAATATACTCTACAGCTTACTAATGCTCTTACAACCTGTGTTGCCAATGTAATTCAACTCCCTCCACATATGTTTCAGGGCTCCCCCCCACCCCTGAAACTCTGAAAGATACTCTGCTAAGCTAGATCACAAATACATATTTTTTGGGGATAAAATTGTGCACAAAACAATTCGTCAGTTATATTGTACAGAGTGTGTAATCAGGGTATCAAACCCAGAAATGAAACATGACCGTCAACCTATCAGATAGCTGAGCCTGTAGATTTGATTTGAATTAAGGTTTCAGGACCATTTTTTGTCTCATAGTGAGCTTTCTGGGGTACAAAAACCAATTTGATATTTGGGGTGTGTATTATGGGCCACAAAAGGCCCATAGCCTGTTTTAGTGCCTGTAGTCTGCTTTATGCACCACCTAATACCCCTGGGCCATCTGATGACTCATAGTGAGCTGGTTTGACCCCATGCCCTGTACTTTTTACAGGCCCACAGGGGAATATCTGGATCACCATACCCATACTTAGTTTGTTGGGCCACCAAAATCTCCTGGGCTTTCTGGTGGCTCATGCCAAGCTTTCTAGGTCATTTATATGAGAATCTGAATTATTACATAAGTGAGTTGTTTATAGTCATTTTTACACTAGTAATAAAGTACTTTGTTGTATTTTATAGTGTTGGAATTTCATGGTTCTCTCTTTTCTTCCCTCTCCTGTCTCTCCCACCTGTCACTCATTTGATTCCCTCCAGATGAATATTCATTTTCACCTTCTTTCCCACATGTTGTCCCTCAAGATGTAGTAGATAAAAGACTCCAAAGATATACAGTAATAAATATCATCATCTGTTCTCTGCCCCAGTTCCCTGGGACCATCATCCAGTCTCTTGTAGTGAGTAGCTTTTTTCTTCTCACAAGCTAGCAGAATTAGCCCCTCAGAGGGCTTCCTTCTCTTGTTCTCAGCCTCAGATCTTTCTTCCTCAAGGTCCTTTTTGCAAACCTGTTTTTCTCAGCTTCAGAGCTTCAACATATAGTCAAGTAAGTAGTGAGGATACTCTGGGATATCTCTAGGGCTGAAAGATGGCCTGTGTAAGGAAAGGGCTCCAGCTTTCATACCTCATCTCATGAATACTATTGGCCACTGCCCTTTCATGCTCTACTTCTTTCAGCCTTATACACCCCTGTTTAGTTTTCTTCTCTTGGATAGACTATGCATATCTTGTATCCTGATCTGGGCTATGCATCTCCAAGCCTGTGAAAGAATAAAAAAGTGGTTTAAAAATGTTTTGCCTGAATTTAGAGAAGAATTCATGGGGAAACACCTGCCTCTCCAAATGTTGATATTTTTCCTTCAGAATTTTATGCTTGAGAGAGGGGGACAATCTGGAGGGGTCTGATTGCACCAAGGAGCAAAACAGAAACAAAAAAAAAAGGCTCTGACTTGATTTTTTTTATTTCTTCTGGCTGACAAGCTAGATTAAGCATTCTAGGAAAAGATCAAATATTGTAATATAAACATATGCTAACAACTAATTAACATATGGAAGGTGGCATTGTAACTTGTAAATTGAATAAGAGGGTATTGAAACTTAACAATGGAATAAACATTACAACTAGTAATGGAAGTACACCAACAGCATATTGATGGAAAATAAGGTGATAAACATGTGATGGATAAGATATGATTATAGTGAGATGGGATTTATATATTCAGAAAAGAGAATGTGAACAGATATAAGGACAGGAATTCTGACACCAAAAACATAGACTGATCAGAGAACCCCCAGCTAGGCTGGAAGAAGACTACAGTGATCTATTATAGCTGAATAATTCTCCCACAAGGAACTCAAAGGGATGGTTTGTGAATTTTACTGTAAGTTATGCATGGGACACTCTGACTCAATGTCCATAAATGTCCAGGTAATATCACTGTGCTGAACAGGTTATCTGAATAATTATTTATATTATTCTCTCCATTGTCTAAAGACTGTGCACAGAGGATCAACTAAACTCCTTATAATTTCTATTTGATGTATAAATACTTCAACTGGAGGAGACTTACAGCCAACATTATAGGTTGGGATTTCTTTTGTCTTTTCAGGTAATTTCTAGAAACATAAATTTCTAACCAGTAGCTGGACAGCACTTAGTCTGATTGGCTGCTGTCAGAGGTAGTAGTCCTGCAGAAACTTCTTTATAAGGCAAAGATCAAGGCCAAGCATGTGTAAGTCCAATGTAAATTGTGAGTATTCATTCCAGTTGAATAAAGACGGTTTGGATAAAAAATGGGGAATCACACTACTCTAAAAGTAGGAGCAGAATATCCAGAGTAGTTTAAATTAACAATCTGTCACTGGGAGAATATCCTGAGGATCCCATCCAAGGCCAGTAAATGGTCTCCTTCTATATTCTAGAGGTCCTTGATTTGAGTTGCTAAAATGTTGTGGTAAACTCTTCTCTAATGTATTACAATTCAAATGAACTATATTGATGAAATGGGGATTTTGTTGTATTGAGAAAAGTATTTTCTATATCCCCATGACCTCATGTCATGTATGTATAACCAATCATGTCATGGAACAATTCAGTTAATAAAATGATACTGGGAAATTTCCATAGAATTAGGTAATTCCATTCTTATTTCCATAAATCTATTATTCTTATGTTTATGCAAATAGAAATAATTTCTATCAGATTTTTATGAAAATAATTTAAATATATATCTCATATGATTATACTGTTCCTACTAAGTATCATTGAGTTATGATAAAGTACTATAAGGAGTAGGAATTTGGTGGTGGTTTGTGTGGGGTACTCCACCCGATTCCACATGAAAAGTTGAGTAATAAACCAATATTTCAGGATATATTATTATTTATAGTAGCAATCAATTAATTTATCATAATTGAAAGCTATATTAGTATTCAGGATACTCTGAGTTAGCTCTAGGGCTGGCATGTGATTAATTTACTTAAATATTGGAAATGATTTAATATTTCTGCATGATAAAGTGTAAATGTGTTAATTGTTTTCATTTGATCGGGAGAATGAATCATCTACTCTTTTCAATATAATCAAGCTCCTCCTTATGTAAGAAGCTGTGAGGAATTTATGCTGTTTGTCTAGGCACATGGGGTCTTTTAGCTGGTGTGCATTGAAAAAAGAGAATTTTTTCACAGGAACGGTGTCACTTCCAAAGGGGTTGTATTTGCTGCAGCCCCTAGCAGTAATGTGAGCCAGAGTGAACCAATGTAATATTGGTCTCCCCAATCAATTTCATGTTTTCCCCACCAATACATCACCCCTATGTTAAAATCTATTGTTGGGAATAGACAGTGTAATATTGGGCTGGGAGACCAATCTCATAATTTTTTCCTCCAGTCAACCTTACTCTAGGGGGAAGCTGCATATGATTTGGCAGTTACTAATAAGTAATTGTAGATAGTCATCTAATTAAAGTGTGGCTGACACTGCTTGAAGTTTTTTGATTTTTTCAGAATAGAGAGATGTGAAAAGAGACTGAGACAAAAGATCAAGAATAGGAAGGACAGTAAAGAAACCTGAAGAGAATAATTGATACAGAGATTTGAGATGATAAGAGATCATAACACAAAGGAATTATGCAACTTGAGGCAAGGTGAATGAGAAGCAACAGTGGGCCGCTACGCTATTTGACCGCTAAGTGTTAGTGTCGCGGTTTTTTTTTCCCAGAAAATTTGTAGCTTTAGCTGAAATTTCACTTGGCTACACTAACAGTTAGCGTAGTGACAAATTTTTCAGTCCATTTTTTTGTAGTGTTAGATGGGAAAATTCACTGCTACGCTAACAAGTAGCGTAATGTTTCTGGCACTAACAGATTTTGAAGTTCTCAGTAGCGTAGCGGCATCATCGCTACGCTACGCTAAATGTTAGCTGTTAGCTGATATTTTTTCTGCTAATTAGCTTTTTGGATTACACGCTAACACTGATTTTTGACAGCTAACAAGACAACTGTTAGCTGTGTAATTCAAATTATATCTCTTGTGAGAATTGATCCCGTGCTCAAAAGGAAGAGGGAGGTTAGCTATGGCGTAGTGGTCAATCTTGACCACTACACCACGGCTACCCTGAGAGTTGGAGGGATTGGTGGGAGTACATCCCATCCATGCAGCTCAGGTTCCCATTTTTTTTTTTTTTTTTTTCAAATCCTGGTTGAATTCTCATTTTATTATCAATTCCAGTCTCCTTTGAAAATTTGTCACCTGATTTTTTCTTTTCCAATTTTTTTTTGTCAGTGATAACTTCCTCAATCCTCAATATTTATTTATTTTTTGAGATTTTTTTGAGATTTTTTTTTGAGATAAGTTCTTGATTCTCAACCCGCACTCTCACTCAGCTCCTCCAATAGCTTCAACCTCCCAAATCCCTCCCACCAGGCTCAACCTAGCTCTCAGGACCACCCCCTTCCCTCTTGGTAAGTCCCCTCCCCTTCTCCTCCACCCACCATTACTTACCACCTTGCTACCCTACCCTGCCACTATCTGCCCATCTACCCACTACCACTGCTACCCTGGGGCCACCTGCCTTGTAAGTCCCCCCTACCCTGCTACCCTGCCTGCTAACCTGATATCTGCTACCCACCAACAGATACCAGCCACCCAACCCAGCTACCCTACCTTGATCGTTACCCTGGGGCACCCACACATGTAAGTCCCCTCTTTCTCTACCCCCCTCCGTTGAATGATCAACGTTTGATTGTTCAAACGTTGAATGATCAATGTTTGATTGTTCAAACGTTGAACGATCAACGTTTGATTGTTCAAACGTTTGAACAATCAAACAATTGATCATCCAACTGACTAACACCTGCTACCTGCCCAGCCTGCCCAGCCTACCCTACCCTAGCCTACCCTGCCCAGCCTGCCCTGCCCTGCCCTGCCCAGCCTGCCCTTCCCTTCCCAGCCTACCCTGCTCATCCCAGCCTACCCTACCCTACCCTGCCCTGCCCAGCCTACCCTGCCCTGCCCTGCCCAGCCTACCCTAGCCTACCCTACCCTGCCCTGCCCTGCCGCCCTGCCCAGCCTACCCTACCCTGCCCTGCCCGGGCGTTGATAGATGCACGCCAAGCGCGCACGCCAACGCCAGCCCGCACGCCATTTTTTTTGGCGTGCGGGGCCTACACGCCAATTTTTTTGGCGTGTAGGGTCTAAACGCCAAAATAAATTGGCGTGTAGGCCCCACACGCCAAAAATGGCGTGCGGTTCCCACACGCCATTTTTTTTTGGCGTGTGGGCCCCGCACGCCAAAGAAAATTGGCGTGTGGGACCCGCACGCCAATTATTTGGCGTGCGGGGCCCACACGCTCACGTAATCGAATGGCCCCTCCCATTCGATTACGTGAGCGGGGGGATCGATATGTGTATCCCCATACACATAATACATGTATGTATTATGTGTATGGGATATACACACCCCCCGCTCACGTAATCGAATGGCAGGGGCCATTCGATTACGTGAGCGAGCCCGAGTCTGTTTCCGGACTGGGGCTCGCTTATGGTCCTGGTTTTTTCAACCAGAACCACAACAAACCCCGCTCTCCGACTCAATCAACCAAAGCGGTGAGTCTGAAAATCCGAAAAAAAAAAAAAAAAAAAAAAAAAAAAAAAAAAAAAAAAAATCAAAAATCAAAAAAAAAAAAAAAAAAAAAAAAAAAATCAAAAAAAAAAAATCAAAAAAAAAAGTCAGAAAAAGAAAAAAAATCAAAAAAAAAAAAAAATCAAAAAAAACGAAAAAAATCAAAAAATGAGAAATAAAAAATGAGGAAAAAACCCCAAAAAAACCAAAAAAAAAGGGTTTTTTTGGGGTTTAATTTTGTGGAAAAGCCCACAGGCCCAGGGCTCCAAGACCCAACTGGCCCAAAGACAGGGCCCAATGGCCGTAAGAAGGGGCCCGCCTCTGCCCATCACCTCCCGTGGGCCCACAGGCCCACTTTGATGCTCCAAAGGGGCAATAAAACATTCAAAGGGGCCATTCAAACCCCCCAGGCAGCTCAAAGGGCCCCGTATAAGCCCCAGACGCACACCATCCCCCCCAAAAGTGGCCCATCTCAAACACATCTCTTCCTATTTCCATTTTTTTTCACCGTAAATATAGTAACACGTGCTGACAAACTCTCCCATTCAAATGCAAACAGATTCCGCACAAATCACCAAATCAGCAGCAAAAGATGTCACACACCGGTGATTACAACTCCGCAACCAATCAGCCTCCACGCCCATACGGATTCTATGAGGTTGACCCCAACCATCACCCGCACGCCCCACTTGGCAACATGTATCAAAATCAAACCTCTGCGTATGGAAATCCACACGTGCTTGGCCAACCTGCAGCTCCAATCAATCAATCAGGCCACCTAGCAACTAACTATGGCTACCCAAGCAACCAATATGGCCAAGCCCCCCAGCCCCTTACTGTCCCCTCAGCCCACCCAGCCACCTACAGCTTCAATGACAACAACTACAGACTGGCAATCCAGCCAAACCCTGGGCCCCCAGCCCACCCAGTAGCGCAGCCTGTGTTCCGCCCATATGAGGTACAATTGCCTCAATTCACCCACTATCACAATCAACCTCCAGCCTCTACCTATCAGCTTGATCCAGCCCAACCATCCTATCTGGCTCAGCCAGCCCTCTACGCACCACCTCATATAACTCAAGCCCCACCATCCCATCCGTTTCCGCAATCCCATCAAGCACCACAAATCTCAAACTACTGGCAGCCGGGACCCCAACCATTGTCCCACCCGGCCAACCCATTCACTCTTGGACCCACTCACTTCCAAGGCCTGCCAACCTCACACAATTTCCCCGTTGGCCAACCATCAGTGCCCGCTCCGCCGCAGACAAATCAAGTCCCTTCCATACCCTTCATGCAAGATATGCAGCCATCTCTGGGGGAAATAACCTCCTCTGCGCCATTTAGCCCTCAAATTTGGCCACCTGCACAACCAAGTCCTCAACAGTTTCCCCAAGGAACTTTCAGCCCTCAAGACCCTCAAAATGTGGCTGAAGGTGAGTCTTCAAATACTTCTCCACTTTGTTTTCATATTAACAAGAACTAATGTTTACCTACTCAATCTCCCAGTCAAATACCCAAGGGCCATGGCTACATCTCCCGGCGGATATCAACCTGCATCACCCAGCCCTCAAGTATTTCCCCAAGCAAATTTCAGCCCTCAAGTCTCTCAAACTGTGGCTGAAGGTGAGTCTTCAAACACTTCTCCACTTTGTTTTCATCTTACCAAGAACTAATGTTTACCTGCACAATCTCCCAGTAAAATACCCAAGCGTCACGCCTACATCTCCCGGCAGGTATCACCCTGCACCACCCAGCCCTCAACCGTTTCCCCCTGCAACTTTCAGCCCTCAAGTCCCTCAAACTGTGGCTGAAGGTGAGTCTTCAAATATTTCTCCACCTTGTTTTCATCTTACCAAGACCTAATGTTTACCTAGTCAATCTTCCAGTATACCCGCTCAATCCTTTAGGACGTTCACCGCTGGCCCCCGCAATGTTACCCGCTGCCAATCAACCGCATAAAGTGTTGATGAAATCTGAAGATGTACAATCTTATGATTATTCAGTTGGCAGTAAGTTCTTCTAGTTTCTTAATTCGCCCACTTGAGGCAGACTGGCTGAACTGCTTGTGTTTCCAGATGCAATGGATGCACCACCCGAATTCCTTTTCACATGTGTCACTGATCTCAAACACTTTGTCACCACATGGGCCCACGAGCATGGTTACGCTCTGAAAGTTTGTGCTTCCAAGAGGGACAAGAACATCTACTTTGCATGCACAGTTGCCGGGGAAGACCAAACCTCAGTTGATGCTATCCGGTTTCGAGAGTCTAGGAATAAGCGACTGGGGTGCTGCTTCAAAATATCCGGCCACAAACCGACTTCAGTAAAACTCAAGGATGCACCATGGGAACTCCGATGCCAAAAGACGATTGAGCACAATCATGGTCCAATCGATCTGGAACATGTAGTCATCCACAAGAAGCTCTCTGTCGAAGGCCAAACTGAGGTTGCTCGCTTATCGTCTCTAGGAATGCAACCCCAGGCAATCGCTGGACTCCTTACTAGCAGTGAGGGAAGGTTTGTAACCAACAGGACGATATACAACACAAAGCAGGCATGAGGGCGGAGAAGAGGGCTGGCAACACCCCAATCGAGTACCTCCTACGTTGCCTCAACGAATCCAATTGGACACACGAGGACGTTTACGATACGGACGGCAAGCTCCTTTACTTGTGGTTTGCGCACCCAGGATCGTTGCTTCTTGCTCGCAGGTTCCACCATGTGGTCAACATTGACTGCACTTACAAGACGAACCTGAACAACTACCCCCTGCTGCATGTGGTTGGCCAAACTGCAACCAATCACAGTTTTCGATTGGTTTTTGTTTGATGCGAAACGAGAAGAATGAGGCCTACTCATGGGCTCTTGATAAGTTGAAGTGGGTGGTATATTTGACTAATCACCTATTCTCATCATAAACTGACTGTACTCCGGTGCCTGTGTGATACCCATAGATCTATATGGGACGCTGACCACGCGCCAAAGGTCTTTGTGACAGACAGGGAATCAGCACTGCGTAATGCTATCTCAAAGCACTTTCCGAATGCAACCGCGAACTTGTGCATGTGGCACATCGATCGGAACATTGTGACAAACTGCAAGCAAGCCTTTGCTGGCGATGGCGAAGAATGGGCCAAATTCATGAGGCTCTGGCATGAGGTCGCACATGCCCCCAATGAGGACACCTGCAACTCAAAGTGGGCTCAACTGACACGGTACCTAGTCACTCGAACTAACGTCTACGAATACCTGTACAAGAACGTCTGGAGCGAGCGACAGAAGTTCATGAATGCGTGGGCCGGAATGACACCCCATCTAGGAAATCTGACTTCGTCACGATGTGAATCTGCCCACAGCTGGCTGAAAACCTATGTGACGTCGGCTAGGTGCGACTTTGCAACACTTTTCATTACAATTGCTGCAGCAGTGGACCGACAACTTGACACAGCCCACACGAACCTGGCACACGAGTTACAGAAGGGATTAACCGGACTACCAAATGCCTTCAAGTCCCTCAGCTGCAAAATCTCCTGTCATGCGCTCAAGTTGGCCTTGTCTCAGTACAACAAGTTCATCAAGATGAAGAAATCCAAGCCTGGGGATCCCAGCCTTCAATGCAAAGGTAATTTCCAGGCTGGCTTGGGCATTCCGTGTTCGCACACTATTGAATGTTTGGTCCAGGGGAAGGGAGATGTGGAGCCTTCTGATTTCCATGTCCAGTGGCATCTGGCCTATAACCCTGATGGTCCAGTGAGTCCTCCTGATGTATGACTTGTTCATGTCCCTCCTAGCTAATCTTCATCTATGTTCATTGCAGGCTCTTGATGAACCACTGTACGACTTTGACAACGATTTTGAGGATTTCAAGCAGGAGATCTTGGCGTCCCACCACCCCTCGGCGTTAGAAGCAACAATGAAAAAATTACGAAGGGTCCATGCAAACACACACGTGGTCCCGCTTGCAGAGCCTGATCCTATCCGAGTGAAACACAAACTGGAAAGGCCGTGGAAGAAGAGAAAGGGTAGTGGGCGAGTTCAAAAGCGCGATGACACCCATGCAGAAATTGTGGAAGCGCAAATCCAAAAGGCGCAGGCAAGGAAAGCAAGACAGAAGGCCGGTGTATCAAAAGGAAAAGGGGTTGTAAGAGACAGTCCAAGCGCGCGCAGGCTCCATTGGACACCTCAGCTTCTTCCTCTGGGGACCTGGATGAGCTACCCAGTGTGGAGACACTCATGCGTAAGCAACTTTATTGCATGTCTTTTTAAGAGGCTGATAACTGATGGACTTACTAAGCAGTCAAGAGAACTCACCCCCCACGAATTGGCAGCCTCACTATTGGGAAACGGAATCGGGGGTCTTCCAGTTCAGGAACATCACGGCGCAAGGAAACGTGGCAGCCCAAGTATGGTAGTAAGGATGGTGTAACAGATGAAGATTCTGATTCTGCAGATGCAGTTTCAGATGAAGATTCTGATGCCCCAGATGGGGAATCAGATGAAGAATCTGATGCCCCACATGGGGCATCAGAAGAAGAATCTGATGCCACAGATGGGGAATCAGTTGCAGAATCTGACGCACAAGGTGGGCAATCAGATGAAGAAACTGATCCCCCAGTGGATTCCTCCTCATCTATTGAGATGCAGGATGAGGAGGAAAAGCTGCTGTCACCTCCAGAAGCCTCAAGAAAAGCCTCAAGCTCTCATGATCAGTTGCTGGGTGAGGCCAGGCTACATTCACCCCCAACAGCCAAGGTAAGTACTATAACTTTGACATTAGATTATCAGGGTCTGATTCCATTGTATGTTTCATAGGACCGGCATGTAGGTGCTGAGGTTGCACCCAAGGCTGGCCAAACAAGACAGGGGAATACCAACCCTGATGTTGCAGTGAGTGACTCAAGCTTGACACGGACAAGGAGGAATGCACTGACTGTAACTGATAACCAACTTCTCATCATTCTTGTCAGGCGGAGCTTCCACCATGGATCTTAAAATACCTGCATTCCACTTATAACCCTGCAGGTGATGGGAACTGTGGTTATGCATGTGTGGCACATGCATTGGCAGCAGATAGACCAGAGGGTCCCTACGCTAAGGCCAATGGGTGGTACCAAGTGCGAAAGGATGTGTTAGAAGAGATGGAAAAGAACAAGGCACATTGGACAAGATACCTTGGGGGGCCTTCAGAATTCGACCGCGCTTACGGACGTGTTCAGGTGACTGACCCACGTGGATCAGTCCCCATGAACAAATGGATGAGCAAGTTGGATGTGGGACCGATTCTGGCCAATGCGTATAACCGGCCATTTGTCTTCCTCAGCAGAACGGGCGGGAGCACCACATATATTCCCGCCACTGTTCCCCCGGACCCTAAACCGCTGCCAGCCCTCTTCTTATCATTTTTCAATGATAATCATTGGATACGTGTGATAGTCAAGCGGACCCCCACGATTCCCTTTCCTCTCCCTAAAGTCTCCCGGTTATTTCACAAGAGCCCAGCAGCTGCTTGGCTAGACTGTGTTTCCCCTTCCACTACTCTTCACTCTTTGTTACCTAAATGATTAAAGGTACCAAGTTACTGCAAGTAACACTAATTATTATTATCCTTATTAATGTTTACCATTCTTATTATTCTTTAATATTATTCCTTCAAGATCTCTAGTGAATATTTGCGCAGCTGCGGCTGCGCAGTGCACCCGGTTTTCGGCATTTACACCCGGTTTTTTTTAATTTTTTAATTTTTAAGCAAATAGCATGTGGAGGGCGGCATTTGATGCGCGTGACCTCCCCAATCATCCTCATTAAATATTTTATTTAAAACAAATAAAATAAACAATTAAAACAAGGAAAATAAACAAAACAAAATAAAAATATGGAGGGCAGCATTTTAATAAGTAAAAAATAAAAAAAAAGTAAATAATATAAAATTAAACAAATAAGAATGAATGAAATGAATAAAATTAATCAATTAATTAAAAGCAACAGACATAATTGCAAGTTAATGATTTATGAATAACGCAACTTCCCCAATTATCCTCATTCAATATTTTATTTAAAACAAATAAAAATAATAAGGAAAACAAGTAAAATAAACAAAACAAAATTAAATTAAATTAAACAAAATAAATGGAATAAATGAAATGAATAAAAGAAATCGTGGAAATCAAGCTGTGAGGATTATCCTCATTCAATATTTTATTTAAAACAAACAAATAAAAATAAGTTAAAACAAGTAAAATAAACAAAACAAAAAATTAATTAAATTAAAAAAATAAATGGAATAAATGAAAATGAATAAAAGAAATCGTGGTCAAAGCTTGGGAAATCAAGCTTGTGAGGATTTTTTATGAAAAAAAACCGGGTGGATCGGCCAAAAAAAAAATAGAAGCCATAGTTTTTTTGCAAAAAGAAAAATTACTATAAAATTCTACACCCCTGTAAGTGTAATAAATAAATTTAAAATCTTGAAAAACAATGCAAAAATCCGCCCGCAAAAAATTAAATCAAAAAAACCGGGTGTACAAATGCGTGGAAAACCGGGTGTACTGCGCAGCAATTTGGACGTCGCCGCTGCGTTAAAACCGGGTGGTTGTAAATGCGGAAAAACCGGGGTTTTTTTATTAATGCCCAATTTAAATATACTTAAATTAATAATACCTGATTAACTAACACATGAATAATTCAGGCTACTCTGTGATAATAATAATAGAGTGATAATATTAGTATGATTAAACTACAATCAATCTTTACAATAAATGATATACTTAAATTAATAATACATTGATTAACTAACACATGAATAATTCAGGTTACTCTATGATAATAAATAATACTTATAAGATGTGACAATAACAAATGACACATACGCATTGATAAGTTAATATTTTATTAATATTAATAAAAGGGCCTTTAATAATAAGGGCATTAATCAAAAAACCCAGTTTTTTCCACATTTACACCCACTTTCTGCGCAGCTGCGGCTGCGCAGTGCACCCGGGTTTCCGCATTTACACCAGGTTTTTGTATGTTAATTTTTAAGCAAATAGCACGTGGAGCGCGGCATTTGATGCGCGTGACCTCCCCAATCATCCTCATTTGATATTTTATTTAAAACAAATAAATAAACAATCAAAACAAGGAAATATAACAAAACAAAAAACAAAACAAAACAAAAATATGGAGGGCGGCATTTTAAATAAGTAAAACCAGTAGTAACATTATTTATATATCAAAATTTTTAAATTTATTTATTAGGGGGTATCAAATATGAACAAATCCACAATATCTAATCAAACTGGTTTTGAAATCCACCATTTTTAAAAACCATTGAGATGTATATTAAAATGGTTCTGAATTCTCAAAAGTGAAAATTTTGTGGAAAAACCTAATCCTGGTTTTAATTGTATTATAGATTGGTCATATTTGATAACCCCCTCTTATACTTAAAGGGGTTGTAGAACTTTGTGGTAATTTTAATTTGCAAAAAAAACTGTGTCTTCTACTTGTTTTGGCCAATCCACCCGGTTTGTTTTTAATTTAATTTTTTGCGGGCGGATTTCCATTATTTTTCAAAGTTTTCAATTTATTTCTCATACTTACAGGGGTTTAGTTTAGACTTCATGGTAATGTAATTCTATTTGCTCAAAAACCATGGTTTTTTTTTTTTTTTGGCCAATCCCGCCGGTTTTTTCATAAAAAAATCCTGACAGCTTAATTTCCAGGATTTCTCAACATTTTCACATTTTTTAAACTTTTTCTAAGCACTTTAAGGGGTGTAGAATTTAATGTGAATAACAGTTTTTTTTTTTAAATCACTGGTTGGATTTTTGATGATTTTTGGACTCAATTATTTCCAAACACCTTCACATCTGTCTTTCAAGAATTCAGGGAGTTTTTAAATGGATTCATACACTTTAGAGGGTGAAGAATTCATTGGAAACAAATACTGATTATAAAATTGACTTCTTATCAGATTTCATGACAAAGAAATGGAAATACAATTATACACAGAGGTATGGTACATTGCATGATGCTTTGGAGTGTTACATGTTGTTTATTAAATAACCAACAACCGGGTGTAAAGCGGAACACTGGTGTAAATGCGGAAAAACTGGGTTTTTTTATTAATGCCCTAGAATAAATGAAATGAATAAAATAAATAAATAAAAATACAAAGGAAGAGACATAATTGCAAGTTAATAATTTATTAGCACACAAATAACACGTATAAGAAAGAGAGAAAATGTTATCATCACTACTGATAACAGCTAGAAAAATGCTTACAAATGGTGAATATACGCCTGAATTACATTCCTGAACTGATATGTAATGGGCAAAAAAAAAATAGAGAGACATTGTTTTTTTGGGAAATAAAAATTACCATAAATTTCTACCCCCTGGAAGTATATTAAACATTTTTCAAATGTTGAAAAAAAATCAAAATCCGCCCGCCAAAAAAAAAAATCAAAAAAAAGGGTTTAAAAGCGGAAAACCGGGTGTGCTGCGCAGCAAAATTTGAGGTTGCCGCTGCGTAAACTGTGGTGTAAACGCGGAAAGGAAAAACCGGGTTTGTCCTTAATGCCCTATAATAATTATGATACCACTAAGGAATCCCAATCGCCCAATTCTGGATAATCTATAAGTTTAATGCTGATATATCATCAAGAATTGGCCACAACCTACCTTCAATAAGTAGGAAAAAGAAACCAAAACCCACATGAGTACTCCTGGATGCCTTTAATAATTACTCTGTTTGGGTTATAGGGCAAAAAACACAGTCTGATGTTTCATTCAAGTGGATGAGCAAGACAGTGGTGGAAATTACAACTCAAGGACATGTGAATGAGAAATAAAAGGGAAACCAAAGAAAAAAACAACCCCCGGTACATATATCAGAAGTGGTAGTTGGCTACAGCTATTTCTATATCTTGGGAAACAAAAATTTGGAGGTTTTGAATAGAAAAAGATTTGTGAAACTCTTCATGGGTTTTTTTCCAATCAACCATTGGCAAACCATCATGACCAATCCGGTTAAATCCCATGGAGCACAAAAAAGTTGAGAAAGTATAATCGGAGGTTATCCAAAGTCCCGTGAGGCATCACTGAAGTATTACCACTATCAACCTTATGTTTCAGAACATTGGCGCCAAATTCCAATAAGGCCGAAGCATTTGAAGTAGTCGGACGTTCGGACCCGTATTTGTTAGTGACAAAGGCGGTTGTTGGACCAAAAACCAGGAGACCAGCAAGCATCCGCATTTGCTCCCGCGTGTTTAATGTTGAACACTCATCAAGCTTTTTATACTTTGGTCTTGTTGGTGCCTGGAGACCGCAGATGTAACACAAGGCTGACATAGCCCCCGTGAAGTATAGACCAAGGACCTTGAGACCGGAGGTGTTTGGTTGGGGGCTTGATCCATCCTTTGCGTGACTTCCAAGGTTTTCATAAGTTCGTTGGAATGCAAGATGGGCAGTATGCACCAAAGATTCGTCCAGGGGGAGAGGCTGCCATTCACTGCCCTGTTGCTCCATGTGTCGAAGGGCCCAGCAGTCTTGCAAAGCACTTTTAAGCCGGAGATAAGCGTGGTCACTTGGAGAGAAGTATGAGGCCAGATTCGCCGCAAGTGTGTGGGTCTGGACACTTTTGACGGCGGCGCCTTCCGGTTCTCCTGGGAAGCCTCGAGCTGTGCCATGTTGACAACTTCAGGAGTTATCAGAGAGAGAGCACCAGGTTGAGTGGGGTTAAGAATTCTCTCTGCATACCACACAAATATCAGCCTTTGTGATGTATGAACAAGTGAGAAAAAAAGTGAGTATTTACCAGATTTGCATGCCTTCAGAAGTGTATCCACTTCCCTCCAAACAACTCGGCTGAACTCCTGTGGCATCGTTGGATGGTGTGTGACCATTGAGGGGAGGGTGTGTGAGGATGAATGCTATGTTTTCAATCATTTTCTCGGCTGAACGGTGTGACCACACAATTCCACCCGCCAAATTTTCATTCAAATCATCTGCCAATGCTTTTGGAAGCATTGGGCCAGGGATAAATAGACCCATAGCTGTGCGCAAAGGAGGGATGTTAATTACAAGATGGGTGTGCATAAGCAATGGGGAGTGACTTACAAGGAGGCGTCAGGACAGGGGAGGAGGAATTGATTCGCCCGGTGGTCTTTGGGTAGGTGGCTTGACTGTTGATGGCCCAGCAACAGGGGGTTCCGTGGAATTCTGAGGCCTTGCAGTGATTGCGCAGTGATGAATTCGTGAATTCGTGAGAGTGGGATGAGGGGTGAAGAAATATACATGGGGCCTGTATTTTTAGAAGAAGAAGCAGAGTTGTCCAGGCGCGCCTTTTTGCTCGTCGGGTCTTCAACCGTAGGATCTTCAATTCGTACCATGTCATAGCGATATCGGGTTTGTTGTGGCACCGGTTCATGGACTGGCTCCTGGTGGAAGGTAGGTTTGGGACGTCCATGAAGGAATTGTTGGAGGACTTGCTGGTCTTCTGCACCATCTTCAGAGTCATCTGTTTCACCCTCTGCGTCAGGGTCTTCAGAGCTGTCCCGGATGGCTGGATTGTTAATTTCTTGTCTCCCGTCCGCATTGGGGGCTTTGGAGGACTTCTGGCCAATGAGTGCTTGGTCCCTTTGTACGCCTTGAAGGAAGACTGGCCAAAGGTGTTGAGGGTTGTCTTGTGGCCTTTGACATCTGTCCGCATCTCTCCGCTTCGACGTGGGGATCCATCAGCTGGGTTTGTTGTGTTGGGCTGGCCATATTGAACATCCTTGTTGAATTGGTTTTGTTCAAATTGATTGAGGTGGGGATTGGGTTGGTTGCTGGAGGTAGTGATCAGGAGTGTGTGCATATAAGTATGCCATTGAGTCGGTTGCAAATTCAGGGTGGGTGGGGGACTGTGGTGTGGCAGGCCTAGTGGCGCCTAAGGGTGTCTAGCCGGGGCCGGGGTTCTGGAGACCTGTTCATTCTCATCGTCTGACTGCTCGTATTCAGCCTTTATTTTAGAGGCCCAATTCTCCAGGTTTTCACGTTCATCTGGTTTCAACGCAGGGTGCCGCGCCAGCTCTGTGCATTTTTCCCAGAGATCCAAACCTGTGTAATGGTGGGAGGGTGGGTGGGAGTGAGCAGGGACTTATATTATACACAAAATAAAGGAATGAATCTCACGTCCTAGTTCACTGGTCTGATGTGAAGACATTGTTGATTGTTGAAGTCAATTGGTGATTTGTGCGGAATCTGTTAGCATTTGAATGGGAGAGTATGTCAGCACGTGTTACTATATCTATGGTAAAAAAAATTTGAAAAAAAAAATTGGAAGAGATGTGGGGATTGATTGTGTTTGAGATGGGCCCATTGGGCCACTTTTGGGGGGATGGTGTGTGCTCTGGGGCTTATATGGGGCCCTTTGAGCTGCCTGGGGTTTGAATGGCCCCATTGAATGTTTTATTGCCCCTTTGGAGCATCAAAGTGGGCCTGTGGGCCCAGGAGGTGATGGGCAGAGGCGGGCCCCTTCTGACGGCCATTGGGCCCTGTCTTTGGGCCAGTTGGGCCTTGGGGCCTGGGCCTGTGGGCTTTTTTTTCCCACAAAATTAACCCCAAAAAAACCCTTTTTTTTGGTTTTTTGGGGTTTTTTCCTCATTTTTTTATTTTCTCATTTTTTTTTTTTTTTTGTTTTGTGTTTTTTTTTTTTTTTTATGTTTTTTTTGTATTTGTTGTTTGTTTTTTTTTTTTTTTTTTTTTTTTTTTTTGTTACTCACATTTTTTTTTGGGTGGGGGGTTTGTCTCGAATTCGTGGTCGTTCTGGTTGAAAACAAACCAGACGACGGTCTGATTCCTGAAAGGAATCAGACTCGGCGGGCTCGCTCACGTAATCGAATGGTCCCTACCATTCGATTACGTGAGCGAGGGTATCGCATCCGATATCCCCATACACATAATACATGTATGTATTATGTGTATGGGGATATCGCAGGCGATATCCCCCCACACGCCAAACAATTGGCGTGTGGACCCGCACGCCAATTGTTTGGCGTGCGCTCCCACACGCCAAACGATTGGCGTGTGGGGAGCGCACGCCAAACAATTGGCGTGCGGGTCCCACACGCCAATTTTCTTTGGCGTGCGGGGCCCACACGCCAAAAAAAAAAGGCGTGTGGGAACCGCACGCCATTTTTTGGCGTGTGGGTCTCACACCCCCTTTTTTTTTGGGTGTAGACCCTACACGCAAAAAAAAAGGGCGTGTAGGCCCCGCACGCCAAAAAAAAATGGCGTGCGGGCTGGCGTTGGCGTGCGCGCTTGGCTGCGTTATCAACGCC
>RDRW01000028.1:370000-379153 GCA_007896445.1 Puccinia hordei | reverse complement strand
CCATTGTGGAATCATTTGGCCCCTTCGTCGCGATTCCTTTTCTTTAGAGGAGCTGGCGGCGCCCATGATACTGTTAACGATCATTTGACTGAATTTGCCCCGGTCGACCCACTGCGATCCCCGGGCCGCGGCAGCCTCTCGGTCCCACTTTACAGCCGTCTCCAGGATGCCTTTGACTCTGTATGTATACTTCAAATATAAAAAAACTGACAAGAATAGAAACTGATTTTTTTTTTTTTTTTTTTTTTTTTTATTAGCATTATTATTCCTTATTTTTATTATTTTTTTCTTTTTTTTTTTTTTTATTTTCTATTCATTATTATTAATTATTTTTTTTTTTTTCTTTTTTATTTTTAGATAATGATGCACACCATTATCCAGAAAAAACAGGAGAACACAGGGAAAGATTTTATTTTTTTTTTTTTTTTTTTTTTTTTTATTTAAATGGGTAAATCTCTGACAAAATATTTTTTTACTTGATTTGCAGCAAACCTTCTAGATAATTCTGTGCCATCCAATTCTTCCAGGGTTAAGATCCTGCTGGTTTCCTGTTTTTGATTTTGTAAGGTCCATTCCATCTGTTTTCAAAGAGTTTTCCCCATTGGAATCCAGGGATTTATTGTAGACTAATACCATATCTCCAATTTTTTAGTGGTCCTCTATCCTTTTTCTTTTTTATTCCAGTAGTCCACAGATTGTCCCCTGGTCTTCATTAGTTGTTGGTGTGCCCTTTGAAGAATGGAATCCCTATTTTCCAATTGATGAGTCCTTGCCAAAAGCAGATCCTGAGTTGTTTTTACCTGGGCCCAATTTATTCCTGAAAAGGTCTCCAATTCCAGGTCTATGGGTAAGATTGGTGGTTGTCCAAATACTAATTCATAAGGGGAGAATCCTGTGGTCCTTTTTGTAGAAATCCTGTCTGAAAATAAAACCAAGGGTAAATAACTCCTCCATCTTTTCCTTCCTGTCCACAGAGCTTGACCAAGGTATCTTTGATTGCTTGATGGCCTCTTTCAATCATTCCATTGGCCTCAGGATAATAGGGTGTGGTTACTTTTACTTTTATTCCAGCTTCCAGGAGAGTTTGTTTAATTCCTGACCAAATTCTGATCCTCCATCCACAGTGACTGACCAAGGAGCACCATATCTGTGGATCCAATTTTCCAAGAACCATTGAGAGATTTTCTTTGCTTGTATCCTTTCTAGGCCAACTGCTTCTACCCATCCAGACAGGTCATCTCTTGCTATTACCAGGTATTTCCATTTTCCAGCTTTAATATGAACTGTATCCAGGCTGACTCTTCCGAAAAGTGTTGATGCTCCTGTAGGATTCTTGGGTTCCATTGGTAGTACTGAGTTCCTCTTCTGACAAGCTTCACAGGATTGGACCCACTTGGTTACACCTCTTTTTAGTCCTGGCCACCAAAATCTGAGCCTGGTCCTTCTATAAGTTTCTGATACTCCTCTGTGGCCCAAAGATTCATGGAGGGAATGGAGGATGGAGTTTGAGCTGTAGGGTGAGTGACTACTATCTGGGAAAAGGGTTTGTTATTTCTATGAAGTATATTATTGGAGAGGAAGAATGAGGTTGATTTTGTGTAAAATTTGTTTGAATTCCAGTTTGCTGCATCCAGGTGGTTTGTTCATGGTTGAAAGATATTCCTGCAGATGTTTCCAAACTCCTTGTTGAAGATTACCTGCCTCCTCCCCCAACTTAGCTGATGTCCCCAGAAGCAATCCAACAGAAGCAATTTCAGTCCAAATCCAGGATGGGGTTTGATCCAATCTTCATCTTCATCAAAGCTCTGGCAATCTTCTTCTCCTGGGTCCAAGGTCTTCTTGAGAGTGAATCAGGTAATGTAAAAGTTTTTCCAGGTGTGTGTACTAAATCAAAGGAAAAATAACTGAATAAAAGCAATCCATCTGTTCATAGGGGCATTGGGAAGTGAAGGTTGTTGATCATCCCAATAAAATATCATTGTGCATCCACTCTAAGCTGGAAATGTTGGCCCCATAGTCTGGTCTGAAGTTTCTTGAGGATTTGGTGACACACATATAGCTCTAACTTGGATTGTGAGTATTCTGACTCTCTTTTTTGAAATACCACTGATTCATAGATAACAGGCCTGTCTAGTCCATTGGAATCTTCTTGGTGAGTATAGCTCCTGCTGCAATATAACTGGAGTCCACTGATAATTTGATGAGTCCTGCTTCAGGTCCATAGTCCAATTTACTGAGGGTGATGTCTTTTCCAATAATTCTTTTTCAGTTCTTCAAATGATGCCTGGCAATCTTCAGTCCATTCCCATATTGAATCTTTCCTAGTAAGTTTTCTGAGGGTGCAGTGATAGTGGAGTAATTTTTGATAAACATTCTAACATAAACACAAAATACCCAGGAATCCTCTGACTTCTGTTGGTGTGGTAGGGACTGGCCATGTTTCAATTTTTTTGAGCTTCTTTGTTGATATTTTCCTTCCTTCTTTGCAGACAACATGTCCAACCAGATCTAGGGCAGGGACACACAGGCAAATTTCTTTCCAGATATGGTGAGTCCAGCTTCTTCAATCCTATATAGAATCCTTTCCAGAGTAATGGCATATTCATAGATAAACTTTCTGATTTGGGGGGTTTTCCTTGAGTTTTTTCTCCATTGTAGTCTGAAATAGGTCCCTTGTTTCCTCCATCATCAATAAATATACCCATATGCTGAGGTAATTCATCCTGGAGGATCCACATCATCTGGGCTTGATATACTGCAACTGAATTGGTGGCTCCTTGGGGCAATCTGGTGAGTTGAAATCTTCCTAGTGGGGTTTCAAAGGTGGTTAATGGTCTTGATTCCTTGGCTAACTCCCTTTCATCATATCCCCCCATAATATCTCCTAGTCCATAGCATGCCCTTCCAGTAAAGGATTCAATGAGTTCTTCTGGGGATGGTGGTAAGCCTGCATCTTTGATAGTGATTTTGTTAAGTTTCTGAAGATCATGGACTATTCTGAGTTTTCCATCTCTTGTTTTTTTACGCAGAATATGGGGCTGGAATAGCTGGAAAAAGATTGTTCATAAAGGCCAGTTCCTGAGTCTTTCTCTTATTAATTCTATGACTTGAGGTTTGATTGGTGCAGGGATTGGGATAGGTTTTTGCTGCCAAGGTTCATGAGGAATGACTGGGATGATGTAGGGTTGTCCATAGGTATGTCTGAGTAGTCCTCTTTCTTCTCCTCACAAAGGCCAAGGAATTTTGTCTGAGAGTAATTACCCATACTAATAAGAGATATTCTTGTTCTGATAGCCATCCAGAGGGTCCAAAGTTGATGAGGTCCAGCCTTTCTTGAGTGATTTTGTGGGTTGGTTTGAATTGTGGAGGAAAAGGAGTAAGTGGAGTAGAGTAGGGATCCTGGAGAGTTGGGGTCTGGACAGAGGTGGATTAAGAGAAAGGGGCATAGGTTGGTTTACAGGTTTGATTTTTTTTAGAGTTGATTTGTATTTTGCTAAATGAGTGACTGGTGTTTTATATTTTTTTTGTTGGTTTGCCAGGTCCCCATCTGTCAGGGAGAAGAGTTGGAGTCCAGGCCCTGGTCTAAAAAATCCCTGGTAGCTGAGTTGACTGGTAGAGTAGTTTCCCACTTTTGGTTGCTAGGCAGAATGATGGGTACCAAGTAAGTTTGTCCAGAAGAGTCCATAATAGAAAGTGATTCCCCTTGAGCTCCATTGTACTTGATTGTAGCTGATACATCCATTAAGAAAGGCTTCCCAATAATTAGTTGAACAGGTCCTTCAGCCACCCAGAAATGTACTATCCTGGATACCTTTCCAATGGTTACCTTACTTCCTCAGCAATTCCTGGTATATTGGTATGGTGGCCTCCAATTCCCTTAAGTCTCATAGATTTAGCAGTGAGTACCAACCCTAGTTGGTGAGCCAGCCCTGCAGGTATGATATTGACCATGACCCAGTATCCAAAAGAGCTTGGTGAGTCTGTCCATTTATGTTGAGATTTACATATCCAAGGGGGCATGAATAGTGAGTGGTCTGGTCCTGTGGTGCTTCCTCATCTTCTCTCCTTATGGTGTTAGCTGACTTAGTGGGTTCCAAAGGCAGCCTTCTGTTTGAGATCCTCTTTTTGAAAGCATCAGTGACACCTAGAGATAGCAAATATTTCTCCATAGGCCAACTCCATTTTTCCTTCAGTAGCATCCTTTGGCAATATCTTCTTCTGCTCCTGGGTAATCCTTGGCCAAAGTCTTCTCTAGGTAGGTTTTCTTTGATGGTTTTTCCTTGGGTGGAGTGATGGTTTCTTGTGTTTCTGAGTCCTGGAATCTGACATGAGGGTCTGGTTTTTGGGTTCTGATTCTGTATCCTGCCTGAGGAACTGGGGTCCTGGCCATATGTAGTAAGTCTTCTGTATCCATGTCCATAATGTTGTCCTTTTCTTTCCTGATTCTTTGTCTGCCATTTTGGGTTCTTCTGGGTCCTTGGTTCCTCTGGTTCTCTTTCCAAGGTCTGCTTCATAGATGGTGGATTCTTCAGGGATGATTGCTTCCTCTAGTTGGCCAAAGAGGATGATACAATGGGTTGGTCCTTGGGGAAAGCCTCTACTACGTCTTTGATTGGTCTCTGGGGTCCCATGGAATCATAGATTTGTCTGGAAGTCTGAAGTCCCTGCCATCCCTGGTTACTGATCCTTTGGTCATATCTTCTTCTAGGGTCCTACATCTGGTCATTCCATGGGTGTTGTCAAAGCAATAGTAACACTTTAGAGTATAAGTCCTTGGAGCTGAATTAATCCTGGGGCAGGTCCAACTAGGTGAGGTGGGGCTGATCTTCCAGCAGTGAGGGCTGCAAGCTGCTTGGTGATGACTTCCAATTGTTTTTCTGTAGAGCTGGGACCAGAAGTAGTGGTAGGTTTTGATATAGGGAGCTGGTCTACTGGAGGGTGAAGGTGAATTATCCATATTTCCAGAGGGTTCTTGTCTCCAAAGTTTTCTTCTGTCCATGACTGATGTTGATTGAACTTCCCTGTGGATGTAGGTGACTAGGGTATTGTATCTGGAAGTATGTCTCCTCCATCCTTAGAGGCAAGCATCTTGTTGTCCCTGATGAGCTCTCTGGTTACAGCTGACTCCAATTCTGGGCTGAGGGCTTCTAGAAAAAGTTCTCTAAATTCTTCAAGGTTAGTACTGTACCCCATTCTTACCAAGTAGTGAGTGATTGCTTCAAATTTGGTCCTAAAGGTCTTGAAGGCTTCCAAAGTCTTGAGTCCTCCAGTCTGTATGGCTGTGTTAACCAGATTCTTCAGGTCCTGTCTAGTGTATTTGACCAAGGGGAGAGAGGATCCAAATCTGTTGAGTAGCTGTTTCTTCAGGGTTTCCCAGTCTAAGTCCTCATGGCCTGTCATTTCTTCCACTTCATCCTTAAGATCCATTCCTCTGATAAAAGATATGATCTGTCTAGCCAAGTCCTGAGCAGAAGCACCATCAGCTGATCCTGCATTCTCATACCTCTTAATAAACTTTCCACAGGCATATTGGTTCCATCAAAGAATAGATCCTTATCCAGGGGCTTGATCTTGATTGTCTTGTTGGATGGTCCTGGTACTTGGGCATGACTGGTTCTCTTTCCAAAAAGTGAGTGACTGGTGTTTCTGAATGGTGTTGAGAGGTTGCTGGAGACTGGGGTATTGTCCATGTGGGTCTTCTGAAGTGTCTGCTGATTGGTTTGTTGTCCCTGTATCTTGCAGTATTAGGGATGTTTCCAATGTTGATCCTGGAAGGCCTGGCTGGATTGGGGTTAAAGGTCTGTCCTACATTGGTATTGATTGGTTGGCTGACTGGAGGGTAGATACTGGGGGCTGAGTAGAATCCTGGGAATCCTTGTTGAGACATGGCTGGTAAGAGGTAGGTTGACAGATGGAAGTGGTATAGGTATGTAGATGTTGAGTGTATGTATGAAGAGTGTATGTATAAAGAGTGTATTAAGGTATGGGTAGTGAATGTGGATATGTATAAGTCCTTTAAAAAGTTTATGAAGATATAAGTTGACTAATGTATATGTATTTTTATGTTTTGTAGATGTTGAAGCTATGGAGAAGAGAGAATGGGAGAGGTGGTAGTAGTGATGAAGCTGATAGTATAGTGTTACTAGGACTAAAGATATCTGAAGACGTCAGGCCACTGTTGGGACACCCACTTGTGGGGCTACTCAAAGGACAGAATAGAGCTTGGAAGGGAAATGGATGACTACACTAGTATTAATGTAAGTTATACCAAGGGTGCTGGGTAAAGCTGCCTTCCTGACTCATGCTATGGGGATGAGTGTAACACTAAGAATAAAAATAAAGGTGTGTGGCTAATTTCTATCTATTCTTAGATGACTAGTACTGATGAGCTTTGCTACTACACCTATAAGGTGGGAGGAATGGAAGAGGGGTGTGAGTGGTAGAAAGTATATAGTATAAAGTATAATGTGGGGCAGGGTTGGCAACTATGGAGTCAAAGTGGGTCAAGCAAGACAGGGGACAGTCTTCTTATATTGAGGTTCAAGCTGGTATTTATATTGTATATTTCTAAGGGTGATGGTAACTCTACTAAGTTATGTATACTCAGTTATATGGGATCTGTAATGTTGGTATGTAGAGGGTAATTTAGTAAGTCAGGGGGTCCATAAAATGGAACAAGAGGAAGGAACAGGTGTCTTTTATATATCTGAGAGAGAGATGAGCCCATCAGGCTAGAGAAAGGAAACAACCAGGCTATGACATGTAGCTGGTGGGAAAGGAAATATGACAGATGAAGTAGAATAGACAGTGACACATATGAAATGGTCATGACAGTGACAGATGAGTAGTGGAAAGGTAGAGTTTATGTATATGATGTAATATGTTATGTAGTATATCATTGTGTAATATGTATTATGTATCTTGGTTGTGAAAATATATCTACTTATAATATGTACTTATTGTAATAGTGAATATATGTATGGTTTTAGGATTTTTTATAATTGGATTAATTGCTATTGAAAATAGTGGTAATGAAGTGGAATGGATCACCACACCGGCCCGCTCACGTAATCGAATGGGCCCTCCCATTCGATTACGTGAGCGGGATCCCCCCACACGCCAAACAATTGGCGTGTGGGACCCGCACACCAATTGTTTGGCGTGCGGGGCCCACACGCCATTTTTGGCGTGAGGGTCTCACACGCCAATTTATTTTGGCGTGTAGACCCCCTCCCGGCCGACAAGGCTATACAAACCTCGTCTGCCAGGAGGAAGTCCTCCTGGCTGACGAGGTTGTATAGCCTCGCCGGCCAGGAGGAAGTCCTCCCGGCCGACGAGGCTATACAACCTCGTCGGCCAGGAGGACTTCCTCCTGGCCGACGAGGTTGTTAACCTCGTCAGCCGGCCCGCTCACGTAATCGAATGGGCCCTCCCATTTGATTACGTGAGCAGGATCCCCCCACACGCCAAACAATTGGCGTGTGGGACCCGCACGCCAATTGTTTGGCGTGCGCTCCCACACGCCAATTTTATTTGGCGTGTGGGAACCACACACCATTTTTGGCGTGTGGGTCTCACACGCCAATTTATTTTGGCGTGTAGACCCTACACGCCATTTTTTTTTGGCGTGTAGGCCCCGCACGCCAAAAAAAAATGGCATGCGGTTGGCGTTGGCGTGCACGCTTGGCGTGCGTTTATCAACGCCCAAAAAAAAATGAACCAAAAAATGAAAGAAAAAAATGAAACAAAAAATGAAACAAAAAAGTAAAAAAAAGTAAAAAAAAAAATTAAAAAAAAGTAAAAAAAAAAAGTAAAAAAAAATTAAAAAAAAAGTAAAAAAAAAGTAAAAAAAAAGTAAAAAAAAGTAAAAAAAAGTAAAAAAAAGTAAAAAAAAAGTAACAAAAAGTAAAAAAAAAGTAAAAAAAAATTAAAAAAAAAAAGTAAAAAAAAAGTAAAAAAAAAGTGTCAAATACAAAAAAGTTTCTCCTTTCTGTCAGAGACATGGAATGTGGGGAAGCATGTCAAAGAGATACATGTGGTGCCTCATGTGAAAGAGACTTCACATGCATGTTCCCCCTTTTTGTGAATGACCCATGATCATCCTTTTTTTGACATGTGGGAAAGCATGTCAAAGAGAAACATGTGGGGAAACATTTCAAAGATAGACATGTGGCCAAAAATTTCCAAGAGATGCATGTGGGCAACAAACCTGAGGAGAGACGGGAAAGCATGTCAAAGAGAAACATGTGGGGAAACATTTCAAAGATAGACATGTGGCCAAAAATTTCAGAGAGATGCATGAAGTTTCATGGGTTCATGAGGGCTTTGAAAGACCTGCCTTGCTCATAGCTCTTAAGATTATAGTACTTCCATCCCACCATAGCTCTTAAGATTATGGTACTTCCATCCCACTCCTATACATACACCCAAAAAGCCTCATAGCCAAAGTAAAATACTATTATAATGGACTACATAGAAGAGCTCTTTGAGATGGAGGAAGAAGATGCCATCTTCCACCATCTGATTTCAGGTCCCAGCACATCTAGATCTAGAAACCAAGGAACCCAAGAAAGACAAGCAATCATTGCAAGAAACTGAGTTGAAGGTCATCAAAGACTATTCAATGATTATTTTAGCCTCAATCCTGTGTACAATGAAAGGTTATTTGAGAGAAATTTTTGCATGAGCTGCAGCCTATTTAGCAGAATTTGCCATGATTTGCAGAATCATCATAGGTTTTGGATGCTAAAGACAGTGAGTTATCATTTTCTTTTCCCAAGAAAGAATTACCTGGAGCATTTTTCTTATACTTCTTATCTTCAAAAGGATTGCTGTGGTCAAGTGGGTTTATCACCCCATCAGAAATTAACCTCAGTTTTACGTCAACTGGCATATGGAATCTCTGCAGACAATACAGATGAATATGTTAGAATTGGAGAGACTACTGCTCTCGCCTGCCTGAGGCATTTTGTTCAAGACATTATTGCATTATACCAGGGTGAATACTTATGGCCACCAAACACTGCAGAAAAGCATCAAATATTGCGTGAATATGAGGACCGTGGCTTCCCTGGCTGCCTGGGATCAATTGATGGGATGCACTGGGAGTGGAAGAATTGTCCTCAAGGTTGGGCTGGTCAGTTTACAGGAAAG